>JADLZK010002075.1:0-314394 GCA_015847255.1 Hyparrhenia diplandra
ATGATGAACTGTAATGAACATGTCAAGATTATCATATGTAAACTATATGCTAGTTCATATACCAACACAAGAACATGAACAAAACTATACTCTAGTTCATAAGTTAGGCCAAGAACATAAATATAAGACTTGCAAATAGAAGAATGCTCCATAGAGTGGATGTATTACAAAAAGCACTTTCTTCTAGGAGACAAGCCCTCCTTGTAGCTCTTTCTACTCCAAGTGTTAACTAAGAAAGAATAAAGAAGAAAGAAGAAGAAGAAAGAAGAAGTAGAAGAGAGAGAGGTAGAGGTGGTAGAGAGAGAGATTGCTGGTTTGCTGGACTCCAAGTGGTGTGTGTTGAGAGAGGGAGAGAGGGGCCTACTTATACACTTGGAGGAGGGGCCTAAGTGCTAATTTACATCAAAACCGACCTGGTAAACCTTCCTTGTATGCGCAAACCGACCAACGCAGGCGGGAAACCCCGTTTGAAAGTGCACGAACCGCCTCCCGAGGTCGGGCCGAAACCGCCTCGAGGGTGCGGCCGCTGTGGTGTGGTGCGCGCCACCCCCCGGCTCGGCCTCGCCCGGTCTTGTGGGGTGTCGTCTTTTCGCCCTCGAAAAGTTGTGGGCCGGGCCGTGCTCGGCCCGCATTTGATGTTTTGGGTCGATTTGGTTTTGGGCTTGGGTTTTGCAATAATGCGCTTTTCTGAAGGCGCATTACTTTGGTCGATTTTCCACTTGCTTTTATTATAAATCTGCAAAATAAAATACAAGACACTACAAGTGGAATTTATTAGTGATAAAAGTATATGAGTATAAAAAGGTTTAATTTTACTCCCTTTATGGTAGTAAGTTGACGGGAAAAATATGTCGTTGGTTACCGTCAACAAACTCCCCAAGCTTACCCTTTGCGCGCCCTCGAGCAAAAGAGATAAGTACTTGGTTGTTGATCGTGAGTTGCTACTATGCCGATTACGTTTTACAAGTGCCGTGGTTATAATAAGAGTGTCTACTAGAGTTTGAATAAAATGGCACATCTTTTTCCCACCCTTTTATTACCTTTCATCGTAGCGGGGCTTTCCAAATTTTTCTCAAAGCCTTGAGCGGTTGCCGATAGAACGGTTATAACAGAGGTGCTTATCATTCATCCTTTTGATCAACTGCTTATCCGGATTTTATTTAGATAATATTTATTTCTTTTCGAGAAAGCATGGGCTTTATTATATATATATATATATATATATATTTTTTGGAGAGGTGGGCTCTGGGCCGCCTTTCGCCCTAGACTTTTGTCTTTTTATTTCCTCTCTTTTTTTTTTTTTTTTTTTTTTAGAGATGTGGGCTCTACTCGCCCCTGACACTTGTCCATTTTTCATCTTTTTTTTTTTTTTAGCATAGCCCAAAAAACATTTTTTTTTTTTTTTAAAGCATAGATTCCCTGATGTCAAGTTTCTTTTGACTAAGTCATAGCAAATCCATTTGTACCATATCATATTTGGCAACAACTTAGACTAGATAGAGCATATGCAACCCACATGAATCGCTTTTTTTTTTTCAGATGAGTTTTAGAATTAGCCACTAAACCCAAACTTTAGAGAACTTCGAATTATAAACTAGGCAATGTGCAAAGCATAAGACAGAGCAACTATTCATCATTTCAACAAGGGACTAAGACTAAACATTTTTATAGCTCATATATATAAGCATTAAGGCACAAAGAAGAGCTACTTATTCTATTTTTTGGATTTTTTTTTTTTTTTTTTTTTCAATGCAATATTGCTGAAATGTAAACATGCTAAAATAAAATAAAATTTGATGGAATTAAATATGCAATGCAATGATACCCGCGGGGGTCCTCCCCCAAGCTATCCGGAGGCCTATTGATCGGGATCAAGCCTTGGTACCTCCGTAATGCTTCCTCAAGGCATGGTGCGAGTAGCCATGTTGACTCCAATTGGGTCCATCTCGCCGACTCGCCGCTCCCGCTTCGCCGCCATCGTTCGTATTTTGCACATGGGTATTGAGCGTGTGCTCACGTTCCTAGTGCGGACGCCGAGGTGTCGCAACCGACACCGATAGCCTCCACCCCTTGTGGTGGTTGCCTGCGGCCGAACTGGGGGGCATATCGCCTGAGCCGCCGCCAAAGTCAAATCGCTGGCCCTCCATGCCGCCGCAGATCTCCTTCAGCCACTGATGGTGCCGGAAACCGAGGCGGCGGCTCCCACCTAGGATCATACCCGGTATTACCCCCGGGTCCCCATAGGGTGAGGCCATGCCGCCCGAACACCGGGTGTAGGCCGTGGGCCGATGCCGCGGGCGTGAAGTAGGGCTCGTGGGAGGAGGATCCGACCTCTCGGGTCTCCTAATACCGCGCGGAAGAACCGATGGGGGTATCTTTCCCCGCGCAAGCTATCGCCAGCCTCGAGCTCAATGTTAGTGCTCGCTTTTATACAACCTGTAAGTCCGGGTTAGGTAACCGAACTATAGTTGCATAGCCGTGAAAAAGATGACCAAGCTCGCCGATGGTAAAACCTTAATTAAGTGCCCCCCGCACTAGCCGCAAGAACAGTCCAAAGGTCCCCTGGTGTAGAAATGTACTCTATCTCGCTGATTTTCCAAAGCCCCAATCGCAGAAGCGAGGCGCAGATAAGAGATGTGTGTGACAGAACAACAACTTTTGTGATAATATGTAAAAGTTCCCGCACATCTCCACCATCGGAGCTACCTTAATCTTGTGAACAACAAAGATAGAGTAATTTTAATTCAATCTCATTCACCCATCTAACACCGTGTCTAGGAAACAAAGTCAACGAGATCCGCCGATGGATAAATCTAAGTGATGGGTGCCGGATCTCGTGAGTGGCGAGGTTTGAAAGTACCGCCTCATGTGCACCTGATATCTCCTCCCAAAAGTGGTTTTCGACAAAGCCGTGGAGAGCAAAGATCTATATTTATTGCACATCTACAATTGAAACCCCAAGAACGAGCTAGGTCCACCCATGTAACGGATAAAGTGTACCAAAGAGGCGGAAAGAAATTCCTAGCTGATCCTCTACTAGTGTGCATAAAAATCGAATTGTTAGGAGGCGAGAACCTTCCTCCTCGAGAGGGGAATGTCCCGCCACCCGACCGCTTCTCCAAAGGATAAGAAGTTCATCGTCCATACCTGCCCCGATCGAGGAGGTCGGGTCGATTCCGGGCGTGTGTTGGAACACACGATCCTTGAGTAGGAGATATGCTTGCATCTCCCCGCCCTTCCCGAAGGTCGAGGTACGGCGCTGCCGGCTTGCCGATTGCCTGGGAGCTTGAGCTTCTTCCTCCCCGACGGGTGCAGATCTTCTTGCATAGGAGAGTCTTCAAGGTTGTCGGGTTGAGGGCGGAGCTTGTGCTTGTATGTCGTGAGCTCTGCCTTGACGACCGCCTCAACCCGCCGAAGATCCTCCCGCTTTCTTCATGGCTACCGCAAAAAACGATCGAGCGAGACCCTCGGTGTGCAAGGGTTAGTTGAAAGTATGAACTTTCACACCCAAAATCTTGCTCGGCACAATGTTTTTGGTGGAGAAAATGGAGTGTGGAACAAGCGGAGAGAGTGTGAGAGTGAGAGAGAGTGAAAATGAGGGGTGGGAGTTCTCACACCGGTGCTCGGGCTATTTATAGCCGAGCCCACGGCCGAGGGCTGCCTCACACAACGGTTAGGAGCCGTTGGCGAAGGCGGGCCCCGAACGGCGCCAAGACGGGTGCGGCCGCACCTTGGGGTGCGCGACCACCCCGCCCGAGGCCGCCGCCGCCGCCTTTGTCGGCGGTGTCCAACGGTCACTAAAAGTTCAGGGTCGTTGTGTCCTCATGCCGGTTCGGCCGCTTTTCTCCCCTTTTGAATTTCTCCAAAAATTTTCAAATATAAATTTATTTTTAAATAGAAAAATTATTTTAAAAAATATTTTTGTATATACTTTTTATGTAGAAAATATTTTTCTTTATTTTTCATGTAAAGACTTATTTTATTTATAAAGATTTTTATTTTAGTTTTCCAAAATATTTTGTTAATAAAAATATTTTATGAAACACATAAATATATAAAAAATATATATATAGAATATTTTTTTTTTTTAATATACCCCATTTTTTTTTTTTTTGGATATACCCCATTTTTTTTTTTTTTTTTTTTTTTATTTACCCCATTTTTTTGAGCAAAGTTATTTATAGTCACTGCCTCGACTTTCCCCGCGCATCGGGCGGAGGTACTCGCCTCCGGGGTCTCTGAGCCGATCCTTCAACATTCCACACCGGTCTTGATGACGATGATTGCCGGGTGTGTTGTTGCTTGTACCCAATGAATGGGCACTTTACCGCCTTTATCCTTGATATGGAAGACGATGAAGCCCTTCCCCTGATCGATGTCGCCTTTGGCAAGATAAAGAAATGGTCTCCCTAGGAGAGGAGAGACACATCCTCCTTTGGGCCCATGTCCAAGACCACAAAGTCGGCAGGATGTATTCATCTTGTATCTTAATCAAGATGTCCTCCAAGATTCCCCGGGCCGCCTTTTGTTGATTGATCCGCCATTTGAGGACTAATTTGGCAGAGTAAGCGTCCCTCCATGGATTTTGTTGAAGGTGGTCTTGGACATCACATTAATACGGCCCCTGTGTCACAAAATGCATTAGCAAAATTGTGGGGGCCAATGGGCATACCGATGATCGGACGCCCGTGATCTCCCTTCTTGGCAATGAATGGCGAGTCCACGTGGATCTTTTCAGCCCTCCGGGTTGGCCGAGCCTCGAGATATCATGTTAATCGACTCGTGTGGGACCTCGTGTTGCCCCGATCCTTCCCCCGAGTCGTTAACCGGCACTTGGGCCGCAACTGGGCTAGCCGTGGTTCTATCATCTTGTTGAAGCCGAAGTTGGTTCTTCACACCGACGCCAACCCTTCAAGCTTGTTATTCACACCTTCCAAGATCTTGTCTTGGTGGCTCATCTTTTTGGTGAGATTTTCGTTAATTTTTCGCCCGCCCAAGCATGTGTCCTTCAGTGATGGTCGCCCAGGGTTATAGTTGGAGTTGTATCCCCGGTTGCCTTGAATGGTGGCTCGATCGGTTGTTCCCAAAACTCGCCGCGGTTGGCGATACCCGCTTTGCCGTTTGTTGATGAAGGCAGCCTTCTTCACGGGTCTCGTGGACGCTTATCCCCCGAGTGGCCAACCTCACCACACGCCTCACAGTCATGTGAGCGCCTCGCGGGCGTAGACCGGGCGCGGCCGGGTAGTAGCATCCGTGTCGCGCTCCTCCGCCTCCTCTTTAGCAAAGAAGTCCATTTTTGCGGCAAGCATATCCGCCTCCTTCACGGTATGCATGCCTTTTTGTGTTTTGGCCTGTGGCTCTTCGCCTCCCCTACTCGATTTGCCACCATTTTATCAATCGTGGCTATTGCCCGATCGATGGTGAGCGATAGAAATGCGCCACCGCCAGCTAGCCGCCGAGGTGCCCTTCGATATGGCCGTGAGACCATTATAGAAGTTCTCCGAGCACCGGCCCGCTTTTCCATCCCGTGGTGCGGGCATGCCGTATCGTATTCCCGCAGCCTCTCCCACGCCTCCCGGATAGGTTCCATTGATGTCTAGAAATTGGCGATTCTTCCCCCGTGGCATTGGTTTTGCCCATGGGGAAGAACTTGGCGAGGAACGCCGCGGAGCACTTGGCCCACGCATCGACGACTTCCTTGTCCTGTAGAACCATCGCTTTCGCCTTCCCCATGAGGGAGAAGGGAAACGCACGGAGCCCGATGACGCCTCGGCCGCGACATCTTTGATGACGATAGTATCGCATAGCCCGTGAAGTGTTGGAGATGAGCATTTGGCGCCCTCGCCGCAGTCCAATGCATGGACCGGCCCCGCACCATGGTGATCGCCCCAAAGACGGCTCGAAGTTTTTGTCCGCCACGCTTCACCGCCGCCCTGGGCACGTTGGTGACGCTGAGTTGAGAAATCGCGCAGCCGACGACCGGGCCATGGCTTGAGTTGCGGTTGGTGCAGGGATGTCGGTCTCGATTGTCGGGTTCCGGCTGAAGAAGAAGCTTCACGAGACCGGTTCTTCCTTAGGAGTGCCTCTCGATCGGAGATGAAGTTTTCCCAAGAAGAGGAAACCCGACATACACTATCCCGTTTTCATCCACAACAGAGAAAAACATAAAAGATTAGCCTGTATGAGCAAATGGTATCCACGCACACGCTCATATTCATAGCCGCCTATTTATTATATTTTTTTTTCACAATGCCTTCCCTAAGCAACGGCGCCTTTAAATGCTTGTTGGCATTTTTAACGCAATCAAAGGAAACAGTATAAAACCCATCCCCAATAAGATCGCCGAAATGCGCCGCCGACATTCCCAAGTAAACCACCATGTCGGATCCAAATGGAACTCGCCAACGGATAGATCTTGCCATCTTAGATATTCATCCGCAAGCGCATCGGATCTATCATTGTAGCATTTCACCCTAAGTATTCAGTGGTATCGTTATTTATATTTTCCCAAAGGAAGGCATGTGATTAATAAATTAGCATGGCATCCGAATAGAGGAACATGTGTTTGCTTAGACCAAAATGTTCATAACAGGTAAGCAATAACGGTTCATGGATAGTGTGACACACACTTAAGAATCCACCAAAGAAAAGGATAAAGAAAATAGATAAAGAATAAATGAATAATTGAATAACCTAATGGAGTAGTTCTAATGTATCTAGTCATGGCCATACAAATGAATAGTTAGGATCATATGCAAACCGATTTAATCATGGTTAGGTCTAGGATAGCGGGAGACTCCCCGGATACCATACGCCCGATAGGAAGCATTTACGAACTCCTACGTAACATACGAACATGGGGGGATTTCAAGGGACGGTCAAGGCTTGTCGCGACCAAGCCGCCTACCCCCTCAACCGTGGCATGCCCTCATATCCGCAGTGTCGAATACCCGCACCATGCCCGCATATTAGAGCACTACTCTTGTCCCCCCAGATCCCCACTCGTCGAATGGACGGACTAGAACAAGAGCAAACCCGAAGGAACAACGAACCGATATCCCACCTCTAATCAAGTTAGGCATATGATGATCGATGATGAACTGTAATGAACATGTCAAGATTATGATATGTAAACTATATGCTAGTTCATATATCAACACAAGAACATGAACAAAACTATACTCTAGTTCATAAGTTAGGCCAAGAACATAAATATAAGACTTGCAAATAGAAGAATGCTCCATAGAGTGGATGTATTACCAAAGCACTTTCTTCTAGGAGACAAGCCCTCCTTGTAGCTCTTCTACTCCAAGTGTTAACTAAGAAAGAATAAAGAAGAAAGAAGAAGAAGAAAGAAGAAGTAGAAGAGAGAGAGGTAGAGGTGGTAGAGAGAGAGAGATTGCTGGTTTGTCGGACTCCAAGTGGTGTGTGTTGAGAGAGGGAGAGAGGGGGCCTACTTATACACTTGGAGGAGGGGCCTAAGTGCTAATTTACATCAAAACCGACCTGTAAACCTTCCTTGTATGCAAAAACCGACCAACGCAGGCGGGAAACCCCCGCTTTTGAAAGTGCACGAACCGCCCCCCGAGGCCGGGCCGAAACCGCCTCCAGGGAGGGTGCGGCCGCACTGTGGTGGTGCGCGCACCCCCCCGGGCTCGGCCCGCCCGGTCTCGTGGGGTGTCGCCTTTTCGAAAAGTTGTGGGCCGGGCTGTGCTCGCCTGCATTTGATGTTTTGGGTCGATTTGCTCTTGGGCTTGGGTTTTGCAATAATGCGCTTTCTAAGGCGCATTTTTGGTCGACATTTTCTACTTGCTTTTATTATAAATCTGCAAAATAAAATACAAGACACTACAAGTGGAATTTATTAGTGATAAAAGTATATGAGTATAAAAAAGGTTTAATTTTACCCCTTTATGGTAGTAAGTTGACGGGAAAAATATGTCGTTGGTTACCGTCAACAAACTCCCCTAAGCTTACCCTTTGCGCCGCCCCTCGAGCAAAAAGAGATAAGTACTTAGTTGTTGATCGAGTTGCTACTATGCCGATTACGCTTTTACAAGTGCCGTGGTTATAATAAGAGTGTCTACTAGAGTTTGAATAAAATGGCACATCTTTTTCCCACCCTTTTTATTACCTTTCATCGAAGGGCTTTCCAGCTTTTCTCAAAGCCTTGAGCTGTTGCCGATAGAACGGTTATAACAGAGGTGCTTATCATTCATCCTTTTGATCAACTGCTTATCCGGGATTTTATTTAGATAATATTTATTTTTTTCGAGAAAGCATGGGCTTTATTGCTATATATATATATATATATTTTTTTGGAGAGGTGGGCTCTCGCCGCCCTAGACTTTTGTCTTTTATTTCCTCTCTTTTCTTTTTTTTTTTTTTTTTTTTAGAGATGTGGGCTCTACTCGCCTCTGACACTTGTCCATTTTTTCATTTTTTTTTTTTTTTTAGCATAGCCCAAAAACATTTCTCTTTTTTTTTTTTTTTAAAGCATAGATTCCCTGGATGTCAAGTTTTTCTTTTGGACGAAGTCATAGCAAATCCATTTGTACCATATCATATTTGGCAACAACTTAGACTAGATAGAGCATATGCAACCCACATGAATCAGGGTTTTTTTTTTTTTTTTTAGGATGAGTTTTAGAATTAGCCACTAAACCCAAACTTTAGAGAACTTCGAATTATAAACTAGGCACAGTGCAAAGCATAAGACGTAGCAACTATTCATCATTTCAACAAGGGACTAAGACTAAACATTTTTATAGCTCATATATATAAGCATTAAGGCACAAAGAAGAGCTACTTATTCTATTTTTGGATTTTTTTTTTTTTTTTTTTTTTCAATGCAATATTGCTGAAATGTAAACATGCTAAAATAAAATAAAATTTGATGGAATTAAATATGCAATGCAATGATACCTACGGGGTCCTCCCCCAAGCTATCCGGAGGCCTATTGATCGGGATCGGCCTTGGTACCTCGAGAATGCTTCCTCGCTAAGGCGGTGCGAGTAGCCATGTTGGACTCAATTGGGTCCATCTCGCCGACTCGCCGCTCCCCGCCTCGCCCGCCATCATGCTCGGGTATTTTGCACATGGATATTGAGCGTGTGCTCAACGTTCCTAGTGCGGACGCCGAGGTGTCGGTACGACACCGATAGCCTCCACCCCTTGTGGTGGTTGCCTCGTCTTTGAACGGGGGGCATATCGTCGAGCCGCCGCCAAAGTCAAATGCTGGGCCCCGCATCGCCAGATCTCCTTCTTCAGGCCACTGATGGTGCCGGGTGTCGGCGAAAGGGGCAAGGCGGAGCGGGCTGGTAGTTGGTGGTGTAGGTACCACTGCCGCTGCTCGACCCATGAACGCCCTTCCCCGGGCGGCGGGGCGACGAGAGTGCAGTTGACACCCCTACGCCGTCTCGGAGGAGGCGAAGGAGCGCCGAGGTACCCTCTCGACTTCTTCCTCTTCGTGTCGAAGGCGGCAGCCTCGGCCCGGTCCTTTTCGATCTCCATACACTTGTCAATCATGTCACGGAGATTGGGGCAAGCATGTCCCGAGAGAGACAAATTTTGACCTCGCATGTTCAAAGCCCCTTGCGTAAACAAGATCTTCTTCCTTCTCGTTTGGTGACACACACGCAAGGGAGCGTATTGCAAAGAAAGTGAAGCGAACGGCGCACTCCAAGATCTTGTCTCCCCTTCTCGGGCGGATGTTACGTAACTCATCCACCTTGGCATCCATCACACCGAAGGTACGCGTGGTACTCGCTGAAAGCCTCCGGTGAAGCCTTCCCGCCCGTAGCGGTTAGCATCGTGGTGAGCGACGTGGTGGCTGTCCCACCAAGCACGCCGGGCCAAGAAGCTGGATGCAAAGGGCGATGGCAACGCACTCTTCATCATCTAGCTTCCGGTCAGGTCCAGCTCCTTTTCCACCTCGTGGAGCCGCCGTCGGGCCGCGAGTGGGTCGGCCTGCATTCATCAAAGGTCGGGGCCTTAGCTTGAGGAAGCCCTCGAGCTTCTTCCTGGAAGTCCGGTAGTGACCCCCCGCGGGCGGTGCTCCATGTTGTTCACCATTCGCTGTAGGAGCCGGGTCCCGAGTGCCATCACCTCGCCCGTAACCGGGGCGGAGGTGGTGGCGGTGGGTCCTCTCCAACAAAGCGGGTCCTCCTCAAGAGTTGGGGGGGGCACGGGTTCTCCCCTCATCCGATCCGGGAAGAGACGGCCCCACGCCTTCCGCCTTGGCCTCCACGGCCTCCCCCGGCCTCCTCCACGAGCCATCTCAAAGTGTGAGAGGGGTCACGGCTGCGGATACTACTGAACGGCGAGTGACATACAACCGCAAATTACCGCTTGTTAGCTCGCTCGAATTTCACAAAAGATTATGTGTTTGAGTAATTAGAACATCGATTTAAGATAATTAAATCTAGAGTACACTCAAACAAAGAAGCAAGAAGATCCATAAAATGCATAAAGATCCGCACATTCATCACATGGTTTTATTACATGACACAGACAATGTCTAGACTTCGATCATCGCTCTACTCGCAGTGTAGGCACTAGAAGATGGAACATCATGACTACACCATGGTGATAACAACTCAGTCCTCGCAGGTACCTCATCATGGTAACTCGCATCCACTACTACATGTCTAACACCGCGTAATCCCCTAGCAACCTAGAAGGCGGAGTGGAAGGGGTGTAAGTGATGCGGTCGCCCTCACCGGGCCAGCGGTGTCGAGTGGAGTAGTGCGCCGAAAGTGACCGGCAACAGAGGGCTTCTCCGTGTCGAGGGTGTCACGAAAAAACACCGCGGGACAGGAAAAGGTTGAGGCAAGATGCCCCGACCGTAGTCCTCCCTGCGGTGGCTCTTGCGAGACTCGGGCCGGGAGTAACTTCCTGGAGCTCCTCCATCTCCTTGACGCTACTGGGTGGCGCTTAGGTGTTGACTCGAAACCAGGCTCCAAGGTGTGGTCGCATTTGTCCCTCGTGGTCTCCACCTCCTTTTAGGGCAAGGGTCGTTCTCGCATTGCAAGCTGCACGCTGCGCTCCTCCTTCTTCGGGTCGAGGTAGCAAGACTTGTCTCGAACATCGCCTTCTCGATCCATAGGTCCTTCTCGCACACCCGACGAGTGTTCAAATTTCGCTCATCGTGCACTCCTTGTCCGCTTCTAGCTCAAGGATCCGCTGTGTGCCACGCCCGTCATTCTCAACCCTCAAGCTTGTCCTTGAGGGCGAGGTTCTCGCCTCGGAGACGGTGATGTGAGCAAGTAGGTTCTCCCCGGTGATGGACACGGCGCATCGAGGCGCCATATAGTAGGAACGCCCATGCCTCCGCTGTCCATCTCGGCTCTAAAGTCATCAGACGAGTCAAGGTAGCGGTGGTATCGGCCGATCCCCTCTCCTCCGCCAAGATGGATATTGATCGCCGGGCGACAAGGCCAATCCCCGAGACAATGAGGTCGTGGCTCCCCTACGGAAGGGCCGTCGTCGATGGCGCCCAACTGGGGTGCCGGGTCGAGGTAGAGGTTCGTAGCATGGGGCAATAGTTCGTAGGAGGTTCCTCCGCCTGCCCACGAGCCGCCCCTCAAGAGCTCACGGAGTGCGACACGGAGGTCCGCTGGACTCCCCATGTCCACGTTTGGTGTCGGCGAAGCTCGACCCTCCACCAACGCAGCGCCGCGCTCACTTGCGGGTAGTCGAAGCTGACCCGTGATGTAGCGCCTCGAGTCCACCGTCGCCGCGAATCGCCCCGGCAGTGTACCGATGGCCTCGGCGGGCGCACACCGAGTGCCGAGCGCCATACGCCAGCAGAGTGCGAACTCCTCGTGCAATGAAGCGCCGATAGGCAGCTCCACCGTGTCCGCCCAAGTACAAGGCCCAACACGAAACGTGGTCGCTATCCCGCCATCCGTATTGTAACCATAAAGCGTGTGTCGAAGGTTAGCTTAAGAGATAAGCCATTGCATAAAGAAATGCAAGGTCGGGTAATATAATCAAGGAAAAGCAAGACAAGTCTTCCCGAGACTAACGCCCAAACCTAGGGGTCTCGGCCCCTAAGGTCAAGTATGGCTTTGATACCAACTATAACAACCTCGATTTTCCACGAAGGAAAAACTCACGATTCGAAGCATAAAGTGATAGTCTCATAAGATCATCCCATCATGTTATCCAATAACAGTTAATATCAAGTACATACTTTGAATTCAGTGGAATTGCATAAATAGGTCTTAATTTATTACATCGTCACTTTAAAAAAACATGTTGATCATCTAGCATCCGTAATAGCGTCGATCAAAGATAGAGGAAACGGCATCATCTTCATTCTCCAACTTGAGCGTAGAGCGAGACCTCCTCCTATTCCTCCTAGTCATCGTTGTCGTAGTCATAGTCCTCCTCGTCACCTACAGCATCTATCAGTACGAATTGTACTGGTCAGGTTCCTCACCCTATGTGCGTTGCTTTGTGGAAGTGGATGCAATAAGTGGATAACAAAAAGGCCTAACATTTATGGCTCTGGTTTCCTATGCATAGCATCAAATGTAAAAGTAATATTAATCAAGTTTTAATCTCATTCTCATTCACATCCCTCACCCAACACCACACACAACTCACCACACTCTCGCCAGCGACAAGGCAGCCCTCCTCCTTCCTCGCCTAACCGGCCTCGGCCCCTCCGGGCCTCGCTCGTACTCTCACTTTGGGAAGGAATGAAGAACACCTCTCACTACTCGGAGAAGGGAAAACCAGGGAAAACCTAGTCAAAAGACCGGCACATGCCCGTTGGGCAAAGCCCAAGTCTAAGACAGTCCATGCCCGAAAGGACTATATGTATAGATTTACAACTCTACAGCAGCGTGTACACAAGACCACAAGATCACCATCATTAGTGCCCTAGAAGCACCTAGGCGATAACGAAGACCTCCTAGCCGCACGATGCCACCGACCACTCACTGGAAGCCCCGGATAGTACCACCGGCACGCCGAGACTGTGGAGAACTAGTGCCGTCACGCCCCCGCCACCAAGCTATCTCAAAAGGGTGTGGGCCTATCCGCCCGCATTCTCTCACACCGGCCCACCAACCTCCAAGTAAGTATTGCACCGTCCGGACAAAGGGGCAATCCGCACCCCGCCCACCGGGACGTGTGGTAAGCACCAATTCCCTAAGTATTCGGGTTCTCAAAGACAATAAGTCCTTAAGCGAGGACCGGATAAGACATCTTCTCGTGCCAAAGGCACCTCCCTTTCCGAGCTTTGTCCCATCACAAGACTCAACCCCGAATCACCACGCCACACCGAGAACCCGCCTGTATATAGCATTGGCTCGGGAATGCCCAAAAGCATCCCGTGGCAAGACTCATCTCCACGAGGCCCGAGAGATCCCTGCGGGTCGACACAACCCTCACCATCACACGCACCCAAGACGCACGCAGAAAGTCACCCCCAAAGAGTCCATAGATCCTCCCGGTCCTAAGATATACACCGCTCGTATATATACATACATACATAGGTACCAAGTAGTGGTACCATCATAAGCAAGATATGATAAGCGTGTGTCTATTCTAAGTCGTACAGTGATAGGCTTGCGACAAGGTAAAAGGCTCTCCAAGCAATCTACACATGCAACCTATCACACATAGCAATGTTTATTTAAAATTAAAGCGCGCTAGCATTCTAACATGGCATGTCTAAATAGGATTCTACGGAGGTGGGTGGGACATGGCACCCGAGAAGTCGTCGCCCAACTCCTCGTAGTACTCCGTGTCATCGGCCCCACGGGTCCTCCCCTCCTCCTGTTGCGAACGAAATGTATGGTTGCGACAAGCAACCCTATAGAAGTGCACAAAGAAGCAAATGAAATTCAAAAGAGCCAAATGCACCCAAAAAAACAGGCCTATGACGTAGATTATATTTTTTAGAAAAATTTGGACTCTTGGTTCACATTTTTCGAGCTCGTATGAATTAGTTATGATTTTTCAAAGATTAAACCATTTTTCAAATTAAA
This sequence comes from Hyparrhenia diplandra, assembly GCA_015847255.1. NCBI lineage: Eukaryota > Viridiplantae > Streptophyta > Magnoliopsida > Poales > Poaceae > Hyparrhenia > Hyparrhenia diplandra. The sequence continues at coordinate 14,005 of JADLZK010002075.1, forward strand.
AAACGGGTCGATTAACCTTTGGCCGACACGGCGGTTTCACGGTTGGTCGGCCGACGCCAAAGATGACGTCCGCCGGTCTTCACGGCGGCTCGGACCGATCGTGGGGCCATGCCGACGTCAAGATGACGCCGGGCGTTGGACCGGTCATTGGCCAAAAACTTAAATGGGCCTTTATTGGGCCAAGTGGGCTGGATTTTGGGTCGAAGTTGGGCGGCGCAGCCAGCCGCCCGGACACGTGTCGGTCAAAGAAAAGGCCACGTGGCCACTTGGGCCCTATCGGGCTCGTTCCACGGTGAAGGTCGGTCCACGGTGGACTACACCGGTGGTCTCCTCGCTTTTTCCGCTACGCTCATGGTGGAACAAGTCCAATTGGGTCTTCCCTTCCGCCTACCGCCGCCGGGCCCTGGTTGGGCAGTTCTTCACCCCTTCTCTTCCTCCGCTCGCGGTGGGCTCATTTCGCACCAGGGCCTCCCGGGTGGCTCGCGTCCGCCGGGCGGGGCGGGCTCACTCAGTGATCGGGGCCTCCGTGGCTCGGTCTTCACCCGAAGGTGTCCGGGGTTTAGGGCGGCCAGGCGGATGTCGCGGTCAGGCCGTAGCGGTCTTGGCACTCATCGGGGCGGCACGCGGCGACTCGGTGGTGGGCGCACGGCGGCGCAGGCTGTTGCTGCATAGGGGCCCCAAGTCCCACTCTCCACTGACGGCTCTACGGCGTCCGATGACAGCAGCGGCGCGTTCCCGGGGTCTTAGCGGGCAACAAGGTCTCGCCATGGCGGCGTATGGTCGCACCGTGGCGGATCTCGACAATGGCTATGAAAAGGTCGCGACTCTGCCTTCCCAAGGCCCTTTCTTTGTTGTCCTAGTCCTCGCTACACGATAATCAGTGGTGGCCAAAACGGATGGCGAGTCCGCTGTCGCGAACGAAGCCGATGACGGCGCTCCGTGGCGGCACGGGTGGCAATAGCAAGGGTCAAGGCGGCGGCTTTCCCCTCGAAGGGCTAGGTGGCTGGGTGTGCAGCGTGCCTTTTTTTTCGACGGCCTATCTCGGCCTCGCCCGAGGTGGCCTGAGGTGGCGTAGGGTCCCTGCCATGGCGTGTCCGGCCATGGCGACACGGTGGCGCAGCCAAGGCGCGCGTTCCCGAGCTCTCGGTGGTCGGTGAGGCGGCGACCAGAGCATCCTACACGGCCTTCTATGCGGGCGCCAGCCTTGCTAACGAGCCAAGGCTCGGCCTTGCGCCCCCTGAAGGAGGAACGCCCACAAATGACGGCGCGCCGGCGCGGCATCTGGCGCGGCGAGGGTGAGGGCGTGTGCGGCTCACCGTCGGGCTTGGGCGGTAGGATAGCGGTCTGATGACGAGTCAAGGCGGTGTAGATGTGTAGCACCCGCCGTGCGAGAGCCGGGACGGGTGTACGGTCGTCTCCTCCTCCGGGCAACCAGCGGCCCTCCGGCGGCGGCGACATCGTTCGGCCCTATCCTTCCCGCCTCCTTCCTTCTCCTTCTTCCCCCCCCCTTCGTCTCGGGGTTGCGTTTGGGGTTTTTGGTTTGCCACCTAAGGGCGGCGAGCGGGTTGGGAAAACCCTCGGGCTCCCAGGGCGTCCCTTTATAGGGCGGCGGTGCCCATGGCCACGGGTGGACGGCGGATCGGCCGTTGGTGCGATCGGATGGCTGGGGTGAGTCCAGTTAGGTTTTGGGGTTGGCGGCGAGCTGGTGAGTGCACCGGTGCCCTCCATTGACCCTGGCCAAGAAAAGGAGGGCAAAGAAGAAATGCGTTCGCTGCTGGCCCGGGCGCCAACAGCGGGCCGGGTCATGCACTCGACGTGACTCGCCGCCCCTCTCGCCGGGCCGCTGGCGCTGGGTTGCGAGGCTGGCGCGCAGTTCCAAATGACCGATGGCTTGGGCAGGCGCGCAGCGCGTGGCGCGGCTGTCGATGCGGCGCGGGCGCTGATTCGGCTGGCTCATTCCTTTCCCCAAAGGGGAAAAGATGACAAGCCGGCTCCACACGCCATCCGCACAGGGGGAAGTCAACGGAGTGGCGGGTTGCGCCGACAGCGGTCCCGCCGTCACCGGGCGGGTCACGCCACCAGGTCGGCGGCGCGGCGTGATGTTTGGTCGGGCTACTTCGCCGTTAATGTAAAGGGTGGCGCCAGCCCAGCCCTCTTTCTTTTTTTTTTCTTTTCTATTTTTCTGTTTTCTATTTCTCTTTTCTATTTCTTGATCACTAAGTTGTTGTATTTCATGCCATGTTGTTCCAACATGCCTATTCCCTAATGGTGGTCTCTAGGGGTTATTAGGCACTTGGTAAACCATTTCAAGGTATAAGCATAGGTGTACATTATATATAAGTTATTTGATTTTATTGTTGACAATACATAAAATCGAATAAAAGCCAAAACAAGCTTATAATTAAAATGCATATGTTTGACAAGAATTTAAAAGTGCACATAATGCAACTATATGATCACAACACCACTTCATAGGTTAAATAAGAAAAAAATTTTGAAAGTTGGGATTTTTGGTGATTGAAAATTTCTGGGATGTTACAATTACTAATAAGGAATGATATAAAGAAGTTTTTATTTGAGTTGCTTTAAGGCGTCAATAGACATCATGCTATTTTTTAAAAAAACCTATATGTTATATTTTGTAATTTCTGGAAAACATATTTAAAAATAAAAAAAATCGAGTAAAGGACCCTTGTGTAAAATGGGACCGACCCATTGTATCCGGGCGACGTGCCAAATTCTAAAATTCCCCATTCTTCAACCTCCTCTTGTTCATCTCCAGTTTCGCTGTCACGTAAACCCTACCTGAGCCCTGAGGTTCGTCGTTACCATCATTGCTGCGGCAGAGAATGACCCCGGCGGAAGTCAGGTGAGGGCGGTAGCCCCGCAGGCGTCCTTCTTACTCTTCCCTTCACTGGTTCTACTATTCTCGGGCCCCCAGACTTGTTCCTGACTGTTTCGCGCCCTGCAGCGTCGACGCACGCGCGCCGCGTGTTCGACGGAATGCCACCACGGAAAAAAGGCAAGAGAGCGGTGCCTCCGGCGCCTGATGGTGGCGGAGGAATAAACACCCTACCGGATGGAGTCATTCTTCATATTCTTGGCTTCCTGGATGCAAAGGAGGCCGTGCGGACATGTGTGCTGGCACGCCTCTGGGAGCACCTCTGGCGGTCGGCTCCAAGCCTGCGCATTGGGTGCCGAAGTTTGGAAGACGTTAGTGCCTTCCTGGAACATCTTCTGATCCTCCGTGCAGGCTCACCACTCGACACATTTGAGCTCAAATTTTCTGATTTTCAAGTCAGCAACAAGCCACGCGTCAACCTCTGGGTCCGGTATGCTCTGTTGTGTAAAGCTCGGGTGCTCAAGCTCCACAGTGATGTGCTGTATGGTGGCTTTCATCATGACCTGCGTATTGCCTCCCAGCACTTGAGAAGCCTAGAGTTTGTTGGTTTAACGTTCATGGACAGAACCTGTGATTTCTTGAGCTGCCCATCACTGCAACATCTACACCTTACTAGCTGCGCCTTTCCTTATGGCAATAAGATTTCGTCCATGTCCCTGGAACATCTAAGCTTCACTGCTTGTTCTTTCGATCTGGAAGAGCTAAGGCTCCGCTCTCTTATTTATGCTCCGAGTCTTGTTTCACTAAAGCTAGATGATCAAGGTTGCCTAGATGGCTATGTGAACAGGACTCCTGTTCTTGACAGCATGCCATCATTAAAGAAGGCATTTGTGAGACTCGCTCAAGAGACTGCAGACAATTGTACCCATTCTGACTCTGGGAACTGTGGTCGTAATAATTGTTACTCTTGCTATTTTAGTGATCAGGAAAATAGCAGCAGCTGTGTGCTTTTTGAAAGGATTGTCAGAAGCTGAGGATTTGTCACTCATAGCAGAAACCGACACGGTGTACATACAATTTCGTCTCTAACTCATATAATTTGCCCCATAGTTTCTCTTTGCAGTATCTATATTTTCTTGGGCACATTCATAAAAAGCTCCAGTATAGAATTGTTACTCTTGCTATTTTAGTGATCAGGAAAATAGCAGCAGCTGTGTGCTTTTGAAAGGATTGTCAGAAGCTGAGGATTTGTCACTCATAGCAGAAACCCGACACGGTGTACATACAATTTCGTCTCTAACTCATATAATTTGCCCCATAGTTTCTCTTTGCAGTATCTATATTTTCTTGGGCACATTCATAAAAGCTCCAGTATAGACTTTTTGCATGCATCGACAGCAACTAGTTTTTTTTATCTTACTAGTTATATTCACAATGTGTATCATTTGACCCTTTTCTGTCTACATTTTTATCCAGTTTATTTTCAAAAGGGATTTGAAGCAGTGCCCTACATTTAGCAAGTTAAGGACATTGTTCCTTAATGATTACTGGTGTGTGGCACCGAACTTTCATGAACTAAATTGCATTTTGAAGCATTCACCAGTTCTAGAAACACTCACTCTTCACCTTTTGTCCAAGGTATATACATTTTCTAATGTAACATGGTGCCTTGTAATTACATTATTATTGATTTTGAATAAATGCTTTTTTGTAAACTTCAGGGATCTAAACCTATGTTTAGAATTAAAGGAAGCTAGAATCCTTCCGACATTGCAGCTGCAATATCGGGCCACTTAAAGTTAGTTGAAGTCACGTGTGAGGCCATTGATGATAAAGTTATCAAAGTCATGAAGTTCATGAGCTCTTTTTACATAAGTAAGTTAATTGGCAACATTCATAATGCTTTTCATCAGTTTCTCATATGTGGAAGTGGAACAGAAATAAAGTAATGAAGAAAATTCTAAAATTATTAGAAAAGCAATTAGTAGTGTATGACTAGTTACATATATTGTAAAACCTTGAGGCCATAACTTTCTATATTTATAAGCAAAAAACAGTGAATAGTTCATTTTAGGAGAACAATGAGCAGATATATGACTGTTTTTGTGTGGTCGGAGAGATAGTGAGTTCACTAGATGAAGGGGTGGACCTACCCTGTAGCGAGGTGGGGCAGCCGCACCAGCTATTGGACAGCGATCCTCACAGCATCCCCATTGTTTTCCACCATCGAGGTAGGGCAGCCACCCCAGCTACCGGCCAGCTAGCCTCACAACATCCCCACGTTTCCCCCTACCTCACAGCTGTGTACCTTGGCACACGGTCAGAGAACCAGAGATTAGTGGTGGAAGAGGGCGATTGGAGAAGACTAGATGAATCCCGCAAGAATTAATGCGGGCTAGCAACCATTTAGAAATGTAGCATGAGAATTCGCAAACAATAGCGCACACTGTGGAAATATTATTATAGACTTGTTTGCAAAGAATACATATTTGGACTGGTTTTTCTAGTTTTAACAAATCTGAAGTTGGCAATGGTAGGAATTATTAGAACATGGAAGATGTTCCTCATTATCACTGTCCATGCCTTTAAATATCACAAAGCTTCAACTTTTCAGCTGTAATATGGCATGAGGAACTTCTCTACTGAAAACAGGGCTGATGAGAAAGTAGCTCATGCTGTTGGCTGAAAACAACATCAGCAAATAATTGTGTATGAATATTTCTATGCATTAGTAGTAGCTGAAAGAAATAACCAACAGCAATGACATAAATTTTAGGTTGTCCCAATTCATATGGAAAATTTTGTCGCTGGTTTCAGAAATTAACAGCAAGTTAATACAACTATGGTCTGAACCTGAAATTGGAGAACGAATCTTGTGTGGAGTCCTCGATCTGTACTCAAAATAGCGAGCATGTAAGCATCTGTTCCATACCTGAAGTCAGCCTAAAATGGGCCTGGCTTGATGTCACATTGTCGAGTTAAAATTTTAGTTACCTTTCGTGGGTCAAAAGGTCAATACTTTGTAAATCACGTGACAAAAGTAAACTAAGCCATGATATTTTAACGATTAAGTTTCAAATAAATGAAATCCATCATTCAGTTGACCTCTTCTTATGTACCTGAAAAACCTATTGCAACCAGAGAAGATAAATTAGTCTAAAAGAATTGAAGTAACTTCTGAATTTGAAAAGTAGTACCAAACAATTATGTCTTACAAAAAAAAAAAAACCAACTAATTAGAAAATAGACAGCATGTATTTAAATCGATGATAGCCTATTGATATTTGTTTAGGACACACCAATAAACCTCACAGAGCCTATTAGAAGACATGGCATGACAATGCACGGACTACATAAGAACAATAATGGTGTTTCTCATGAAAATATATATATGTATAAGAATAATGCTAGTGAGTCAAAGAGTTCGACAGCCCCTGAACATCTATATCCACTTCACAGAAAGGATCTGAATGGAGCAGTCAGGAGCTTGCAAAACCGACAACATTTATCTGATAAAGAAGATAAAATAGTATGTCCGATCAGAATAATTTCTTGTTTTGGCATTCTATCGAGCACATGAAATACACGGCAGTTGAACGGGTAGCCATCATATGGAGCACCTGAAATGCAGAGCAATCGAAGGGCACAGATGTCAAATACGTTTAGAAAGGCTCACCGTCCAGGCGGAGCCGTGGGGCGAGGCCGCTGGGCGGGCTGATGCCACGCGAAACCGCACGGGTCGCCGGACCGCCGACCACCGGACCTCATGGGGTGGCCGCCCTTGCCGCCGGTGGCAACGACGGAGCGTGGACGGGCGGGCGAAGGGCGGGACGGCGGCGGTCGATGGACTTGGGGCGATAGGTTGAGGCGCGCCTTGGCGGGCGGCGGCGTCCGAGGCGCGGCTGGTTGGCCCGAGGGGATTGGCCGGTAGGGGCATGCAGAGGGACCGCCGCGCCATCATTCTAGGTACGGTGGTCGAGGGTGTGGGAGCGTGGAGCGAGGCTCGCGGGTGCCGCCACCCGCCGGGTGGCAACGACGAGCAGGGACGGCGGCGGGGGGGACGGCGGCGGTCGACGGACTTAGGGCGGACGGTGTTGAGGGCGCGCGGGCGGCTGGCGGCCCGGAGGCGGCCGGCCGCCGCCCGAGGGGATTGGCCGGGTGGGGGCATGCGGAGGGACCGCCGCGCCATCATTCCGTGTGTGGTCGAGGGTGTGGGAGCGTGAGCGAGGCGAGGCGAAGCGCCGGGCGCATGCGGGTTCCCGAGATGCGCGAAGGTTCGTGAGGAGGGCCGTTGATTTGAGATCATGTGGCTGAGAAAAGCCGATGGCGTGGCTCATTCTGGGAGCAAAAATGTTGAACAACTTTAAGGTAGCTGGTAGATAACCAGCTGCTGGGTTTGAGTGGACATGTGGTGGAGCAATGGGCTTTACTGGACCAATGGGAATTAGGCAAATATGGGCCAAAAACCACACTACAGCCCAGGTGGGTAGCAGGCCAGGAAAGAAACAGTTAGCAATGGAGATGTCGCTCGACTCCCAGGCCAGCATCATCTCAAATCATACAGAGCCCTAGCGCAGCACAGTGCCTGATGGTGGAGGGAGAGGTAGAGCAACCACAACTAGGCGCCGAGCCATCGGGACCCCCTCCTGTTGTAATCATGTAATACTCCTTGATATTCAAGGCATATGATCATCTCATTAGCGCCTGAAAGGTCCTAAGTGGCTAGAGGGGGGTGAATAGCCTATAAAAACTTCTACAAAAACACTAGAGCAATTTGTTAGACAACAATAAAGCGTAAAAGCGGTTGCTCTAGCTCTACTTGTCGGCAAGCCACCTAATAGCAATTCTAGAATATGTAGTCTCTAATTCACACAATTGTTATGTCTCTACTTTACCAACTAGTTGAGCAAGCTAATATTACACTAAACAATTCTAGCAAGCTACTCAACTAATATCACTACACAAACTACACAAACACAATATATCTCAAAGTAATGCAAGAGAGGTAAGATATACCAACACGTAGAGGCAAGTCAACCAATCACCGGAGGATGATAACCAATGAAGCCAATCACCGGGAGACAATCAATCACACAAGGATGACAAATGATTTGTTCACCCGGAGTTCACTTGAGCACCCTCAAGCTAATCTCCGGTTGTGTCGACCGTCTCAACGGTGGTTCAAGGTGGCAACTCGCGCCTTGCCTCACTAGGCTCTCTTGACACCACGCGGATGAGGGGTAACTCAATGACACGCGCAATGTATTAGAGTATCAATTCGGCGGCACTCCGGAAGATCACAAACCCCTCACAAATCACCGGGAGGTGGGCAAGAACAATCACCTTCTTCTTCCCAACGCTCCAAAGAATCATCAAACCGTCTAGGAGTGGTGCTCTCCAGGAGTAACAAGAAATCCACAATTACAATCACAATCTAGTGCCATGAAATCGAATCACAAATGCATGCACTAGGGTTTCCCCAAATCCTCTCTCAAATGAGCAACAAGCTGGGAGAGGGAGAGGAGAGGGAGGAGATGCTCTTCAAGCTCACAAGATCAACACTTAGGGCTCTCAATCTCTCACTAAGATCAGGTCAAAGCTTTGGGAGGGAGAGAGATGAGAGGAGGAGCTTGTTCTTCTCTTTTCTTGTGTTCTAGTTGAAGTGGAGAAGAATGAGAGTCAGAGAGAGAGAGAGAGAGGGAGGTGCTGGCTATACCAGCCCAGCCATCCCGTGCTCCCAACGGCCAGCACTGGCCATCCACACTGGCCATCCAGCCAGCGGCCCAGCTAGCGGTAGCATCTTCAAACGGCCACAAATTGAGCACCCTTTAGGCTGACGCGTGGGCCCCAGAAAGGAATAGCAACGGTAGGAGAAAACGGCAGCAACTCACGCAGCACACGCGCTCCCACGACCTCTCCACGCGCCAGCAACACATGGGCAAACGACAGCACACACCAGCTGCGGACCCCACGCTGATCAGCTCTCTCTCACAAAGTCAAAGCCCATGCAAAGCGGGTCCCCCTCGCACGTTCTCTCCCAGCGAACAGCAACGGCAGTGGCCAATCTTTCTTACGGAGTACTTCCTCTCTCCCAATTTATCAGTCGTCGGGAAGGCGGACATGGGAAAAACAAGGCGAACAGGGGGAGGGCCACCGCGCCGCTGGACGGGGAGGGCCACCGCGCCGCGCAGCCGAACGGGGGGAGGAGAGGGCGCCGACGGACGTGGAGGAGAGGGCGCCTTTTCTCTCGGGACGGGAGGAGAGGGCCGCCGCAACCCAAGAGAGGAAGGAGGGATTTTTTTTTTTACTTTTTTTAATTGTTAGGTGGGTTTTCAAATAATTTTGAAACCAGCCGGGCGAAAGTGTCAAAAAAGACCTAAACACCCCTACCAGAGCATTGATTCACCTTTCTGCATTTTTGGATGGATATGCCATCAATAGCACCTTTGAAAACGCAAGTCTGAGAACGCGACGACTACCGTAGTAGTACTAGTACTCAAGACGGGCGGAAGTGCTAAGGGCGCCGGCCGCCACGGCAGCCAAATGGGTCGAGTCCGCGGCCGCCGCTGGGGGAGACAATGAGCCACGGCGAGCCATGGGAGGCCTGCTCGCGCGGGAGGACGCCATGAGATCCGTGGCGCGACGGGGCTCGGTCGACGTCCACGCTGGTTGCCGGTGGAATCGCCCACGCCGGCGGTGACATCATTCGCGATGACGCGCGACCGGGCGGAGCATCACGACGATGGGTGGCGGAGGGTGCGCGCCTCCGCATGTCGGCCGGCGGAGGGTTGAAAAAGCTTCGCCTCCGCTTCGGGTGATGGAGGGGCCTCCGCCGGCTCCGCCGTGGCAAGGCGCCGCCACCGCCGGTGCCGTGGGGCCATGGGCCGCCGGGGAGGCAGCCGTGGCGAGGGCGCCGCCCGGGTGCCGCCGTGGAGGCCATGGGGCCGGGGTTGTCGCGTGGAGGAAGGCCCCCGCGCTGGTCGGCACCTCGGCCGAGGGCCGGTAGCGGCGGCGCCGAGTGCGGGCGGCCGCGGGGCGCCGGCAGAGGGGCGCAGCCTGCGCTAGTGTGGCGGCGCGGCGACGGCGTCATGGCCGCCTTGTTGCCGTGGGTGGAGTGGGAGCGGTGGAGAGGATGGGGGGGGGAGAGAAAGAGGGGATGGAGAGATAAGGTTGTCTTGTTGTTGGTCGGTCGAGCGTGGTGTGAGTACTGGTCCCAGTAAAGCCTACGACGAGCCTATGACGAGTAGCGAACGACCATTATTTCGGGACGCAAGATTGTTGTAGAACGACTCGATATTATGGGACAGAGGGAGTAGCATGCAAGCATGGGGCCCAGCCTGTTCCCTCTCTTTCTCACACGGTTGGGAAGGACAGAGCGCTCTCCTCTCTGCTATTTCTGGCAACGAGCAGCAGGCGCCTTCTCCAATGCATGCAAACGGAACGGGACGGCGCCACCTCTCATCCACTCGGTTGACGACAACACAAAAGGTACAGCAGCAGCGCATGCCCTTTCTCTGTCTATTTCTGGCCCGTGGCCCCACTAGGCAGTGGCTGCATGTCCCCACGCTGCTTTCACAACGCTCTTGCTCTCTCCCACGATGACAGAATGGAGCAGCAGCAGCAGCAGCAGCGCGAAAACTTCTCTGGAGAGCAGAGACAAAGCGGTGATGGATCTCTGCATAGCACAGACAAAAGCACAGACATCTTTCTTTTGTCTCTCCTCCTCTCTCTTGCATTTTCTCATTTCTCTTCTCACCCTTTTAAATGTTAACTTCATAAAAATATTCTAAAATAAATTTGGCATTTAAGTTAGCTTTTCACAAATAATTTTCTAGGGTTAATCTCATATCTCACTAAGCGCAATGCATATGCAAAAGTGACTCATATTTAGTGGCACTAGATAACCATTGCAATTAAAGATTTTCCCTCTTTATATAGCGACGGTTATCTATTCTAAACCGATCACGCAGTCTATTATGCGTCTTGACCGCAAAACAAATATCCTATTTTATACCTTTGCCTTGAGCCCATATGATTTTGTTTTTCTCCTTCTTCTTTTTCCAAATGAGATGCACTTGATCAATCGTTTGGATCATCTCCATGCATCCACCATGACCTTTTGCTCCATCACTTGACTAGACCAATCTCAAACTAAATACACACTTAAGTAGAGAGATTAGTCCTAGGGTTTCATCAATTAGCCAAAACCAAACTATAGATCTTCAGCGTCCACTATTGATCTTTATGAAGTTTACATGTTGGTTGATTTGCTTTTGATGTATTTTGGTGCAAAGTAATAGTTATTGTTCAAAGTAGAGGTATTATCTTAAAACGGTTGCTCGCTCCTTGTTTAGCTGTAATTTTGTGATTGCAGTATGTGTATGTACTATTTTTTTAATAATTATTTTGGCTTAGCTTCTCCTAAATTTCACCCCACCAAAACAAAATTCCTGGGTCCAGCATTGACTAGATGTGAGCAATTAGATGGCCACATATGTATGTAGTGTCCTTGCTCCATTTGTTCTTCAATCCTCTACGTGCTCCTTGGAGGCATGACTTAGAATTTTATTTATATGTTCGTTACTATTTGTAACGCCCCCGACCCGGGATGACGGCTAAGATCCACTCTACACGTTGAACGGACCACACCGCTAATTAACTCTCTTGCGCTTTCATCCCGCCACGGCGCAAAAGGATCGATCCGAGTTAACGGCCTCCCCGGCCGATGCTTTTTAAGCTGGTTCGGTCTTCCTTCCCTTCACGATGTGGTACTAAATTCCAAGCAGCTTGGTGCTCCTCGCGGCTACAAAGAACTCGAACAACCATTCCGAGCTACAAGACACAAAATCGCCCGCCCATCATCTTGGCCCATGGGTCGTGGGGCCGGGTCTCACATCCACCCACCCTTAAGGACTCCGACGCACTCAGCCGAACCGCTTACCGTCGACAGACAAACGTCCAGATCAACTCTCTTGGCTCACGTACGTATTACCGGCTACCGCTCCTCGGCCTATTTGTTATAATGAGCCCCTGACCCATTAGGCCGCTTGGGGCAGCCGATGACGTGAGTTATCAGAAGCGTCAGCTACTGTAGTCTGGCGAGTTTAGTCCCCGTGACGGGGAATTCGAAGAGAGAGTTGAACCAGCTTAAAAACCAAAGCCAAGGACGCCAGAACCGTTTTGAGCGAAGCGAGGACGAAAGCTCGCGGGTTGCTACGTAGGTGGGGTCCGCCTTCCTCGGTAAGAGTGGGTCTGGAGCCGTGTGCCGGGTCCGGGGTGTTACAAATGGTATTCAGAGCCAACTCGCGGTTTCACGGACGTATGGATCGAGGAGATCGGACAAAGGCGCATGGCTCCATAGAGGGCATGGCACTTGGGCCGATGAGTGGTAATGCGGACGTGAGCCAAGAGAGTTGATCCCGGACGTTTGTCCCAGACGGGTAAGCTGGTTCGACGAGGACGCCGAGTCCAAAAGGAGGGGTGATTGTGAGCCCTCACCCCCATTAGGCCGCTTGGGCCGGGCCGGATGTGAGTTACCAGAGCGCCAGTTGTCAGTAGCTCCGGAGTTTAGTCCCGTATTGGGAATTCAGAGAGAGTTGAACCAGCTTAAAAACCCAGGCCAAGGATGCGTAGTAACCCTCGGTTAACCGCTTTGAGCCGGCGAGGACCTAAAGCTCTGCTGGTTGCTACGTAGGTGGGGTCCGCCTCCCAGTAGAGTGGGTCCGAGCCGCGGGCCGGGTCCGGGGTGTTACACCATTGTTCATAGTCCGCCATGAATTCTATTCTTATTTTTGTTTTCCTTGCCGTGGGCAACTATCTCGTGAATTTTTTGATTACCGATTAAAAACCTTAGTATTGCATGTTCAACCAAATGTTTATTGAATCGGGAGGACAATGGGGGTTTTGCATCCATAAGGTTCGTTATTGGTCTCTCGGCGCCTAGGTTCCCTAGGCGACTCGAGTAGGGTGACACGGCGATTTTTCTCATCTCCTTCTCTCGATCCCGATCACCTTGATCAAGATCCCCATCTGTTCCCAATCTTGCCCCCGCGTGACCGCGCCACTCACGATCATCCACACCGATCGTCACGGTGGAATTGAGTCCACGAGTTCCCACAAAAACCCTAACCCTTGTCTTTTCTAGCCTTCACCCGGTGTCCATTCTCTCTTCGCCGGTGTCACCGTCGTAGCCTTCCCCGCGATCATGGAGGGAGTGGAGGGAATGATGAAGGCGCTGAATCTGTCGGAGGATGAGAGAAAGAAGATCCGGATCGGGAAGAAAACGGTGGCGGCGAGATCGGTGGAGACAAACCCTAGAGCGTTCGCCAAGTTGATGTCGGAGAAGGAGATCAATCCGGAGGTGGTGGTGCAGGCTGTTGGGTGGATTTGGTGCCCGATGAAGGGCATCGAGTGCAAGAGTTTGGGGGAAAACCGCTTCCTGATCACGTTCCTGCAAGCATCCGGGGAACGGAAGGCCCTTGATGATGGTCCATGGACAATATCAAAGGAGGTGTTGGTGGTGACAGAGTTTGATGAGTCGAAGTCCGCTGATGAAGTCGATTTCCACTACATCCCGATCTGGATCGGTGGATCGGCTCCCAATGGGAATGATGAACAGGGAGGCGGCGGAGACGATAGGTGCTGATATTGGCCAATTTATGGAGGTCGATTTCGATAAGGACGAAATGGCGGCGGGTAGATACCTTCGGGTCAAGGTCAGAATCGATCTCCGAAAACCGCTGAGAAGAGGCATCATGGTGGACATGGGTGAGGATGCTGAAGAACGGTGGTGCCCCATCCAATATGAGTTCCTCCCAGACTTTTGCTATATTTGTGGCAAGATAGGACATGTCGACAAAACGTGTGTGAAGAAACTTGGTCCAGGAGAGAGGGCGCAGTATGGCCGGGAGCTGCGTTTCATACCACCAAAGAAACGCTATGGAGGGGGAGGCATGGCGCCCGCAGGAGTACGGTGAGTTCGTCGGGAGGGAGAGGAGGTGTAGGATCCGGCTCATGGGGCTCTGGTGGATCAGGAGGACGAGGTGGAGGGAGAGCAAGAAGTGATGCCTTGTCTTGGAGGAAGGATGTAGGTGGCAAGGAGGGACGGATAAAGGCGAGGAAGAGGAGGTAACAAGCCCGCAAAAAAAAACAGCCGCAAAAAAAAGTGCTAGTGTTGCTGCATCAAATGTGAAGAAAAAACCTCATTACAGCCCTAAAAGATGTGAGCAAAGATGGTGTAGGGAGCAATGTAAAAAGAGGGAGTGGAGAAGGGGGTCGGGAGCACGTTGATGGGCAGCGAGCAGCAGCTGCCATCAGGAGAGATAACACCAAAAGGTGGGGTGCAGAAGGAGGTGAAGAAGGGGCCACAAAAGAAATTTAAGAGACAGGCACGAGTGGAGAAGGGAGTGTCGCTGGGCAGCGAGCAACTCAAGGGAAACAAAAAGAGAAGTGCAAAGGACTCAATGGAGGTGGATGAGGAGCTGGGGAGGAGTGATAAGAAGGTGCGCAGTGAGGGGGAGTTTCATGTTACGGAAGAAGCAAAAGAGACTGAAGCGGGGCTGTCGGAACAGCTCCGCAGTGCCCAATGAAGATAGTGGCGTGGAACTGCCGGGGTCTGGGCAACCGCCCGGCAGTTCGGGGGCTTCTGGAACTCCAGAAGTCGGTGGAGGCGGACATCCTTTTCTTGTCGGAAACGAGATTAGACGAGAGGGGGATGCAAAAGTTCAGGTGGTCTTTGGGTCTGGCAAACATGGTGGTGAAAGAGAATGAAGGAAAAGGAGGAGGAATTGCAGTGTTATGGCGGAGGGGGGTCGATGTGGTGCTTCGAAACTACTCGAAGTACCATATTGATATGGACGTAAAAGATGACGATGGTGGTGAGTGGAGATTCACAGGAGTGTATGGTGAACCACATGCGGAGAACCGGTGGAAGACGTGGGACACTCTGAAATCCTTAGTCACGGTGCCAACTAAACCATGGCTGCTAGCGGGGGATTTTAATGAAATCCTGTATGCACATGAGAAGGAGGGTGGTGTTCCAAGGAGGCAGCAGCAAATGGATGGTTTCAGAGAGACTTTGGAGGTATGTGGAGTGGAAGATTTGGGTTTTGAGGGTGATCGGTTTACGTGGAGAAACAATAACCATCATGTTGATGGATATATAAGAGAACGGCTGGATCGGGCGGTGGCCAACCATGAGTGGCAGGAGATGTTTCCCAATGTGAGTATAATAAACGGGGACCCCAAACACTCTGACCACAGACCGGTCATCATTGAGTTGGGAGAAAAAGAAGTAAGGAGAACGGGGGGCAGCAAGTCTTACCGTTTTGAGGCTGTGTGGGTGGAAGAAGAAGAGAGTAGAAAGATAGTGAAGGAAGCATGGGAGGGTGCAAAAGAAAGAGGGGATATCCCGGTGCATGAGGCAATAGAAGCGGTGTCAGGGGACTTACAAAGATGGGGCTCTAATGTTCTAGGCGGTTTGGAGAAGGAAGTAAAGAAGATTAAAAAGAGCTAGAAGTGTGGCGAAGCAAGCCGAAAGTGAGGAGTCGGTGTCGAGAGAGGGAGTGCTTAGATATAGGCTAGACAAGGCGCAGGAGCAAATAGATATATATTGGAAGCAAAGAGCTCATGTGAAGTGGTTGAATTTCGGAGATAGGAATACGGCATTTTTCCACGCGTCGTGTTCAGAGAGGAAGCGGAGGAATTATATAGGAAAATTACAAATGGAGAATGGGGGTTGGGTGGAGAATGAAGTAGAGAAGAGGGCTTTTATCACTAACCATTTTTCAAACCTTTTCAGGTCGTCCGGCAACCATAATATCCAAAGGTTGCTAGACTGTGTGCAAAACAAAGTCACACCGGAGATGAATAGTGACCTCCTTAGTGAGTTCACCAGGGAAGAGGTGTGGGCGGCCCTGAAATCCATAGGTAACCTGAAAGCTCCAGGCCCGGACGGTAATCCAGCCCTCTTTTACAAGGAGTACTGGGAGTTCATGGGTGATGATGTTGTGGCTGCAGTTCTGGAGGTGTTGAGAGGGGGCACAATGCCTGATAAGTGGAATGACACAACAGTGGTACTCATACCTAAAGTGAAGAAGCCAACAAAGGTGAAGGATCTTCGTCCGATAAGCCTGTGCAATGTAATCTATAAGATGGTCTCAAAAGTAATTGCTAACAGACTGAAGAAAATTTTGCCTGAGGTGATTTCACAGTCACAAAGTGCTTTTGTTCCGGGCCGGCTCATATCGGATAACATCCTCATTGCATATGAGATGACACACTTTCTGAAAAAGAGGAAGAAGGGGAAGGATGGTTATGCCGCGATCAAACTTGACATGAGCAAAGCATATGACAGAGTAGAGTGGTTCTTCCTAAAAGAGATGGTGCTGAAATTGGGTTTTGCTACGAGATGGGTTGATCTGATAATGAACTGTGTCACCTCTGTAAAATACCGAATAAGGGTGAACGGGGAGTTATCTGATGAATTCATTCCAGAACGAGGTCTCAGGCAAGGTGATCCTATTTCACCCTACTTGTTCTTATTGTGTGCAGAAGGTTTCTCGGCGCTCCTGACAAAGGCTGAGGAAGAGGGGAAATTACAAGGAATAAAAGTATGTAGGGGAGCCCCGTCTGTGTCACACCTACTGTTTGCATACGACTCCCTTATATTGTGCAAGGCGAATGGGGAAAATGCAGCAAAACTAAAAGAGATCCTGACAGTGTATGAAGAGTGCTCGGGCCAGGTTATCAATGCTGAGAAATCCACGGTGATGTTTAGCCCCAACACAGGAGATGCACAGAAAAGTTCAGTTATGAACATCTTAGCTATCCGTTCAGAAACTAGAAGTGAAAAATACCTGGGCATGCCGGTACATGTGGGAAGGACTCGGACTGATGTTTTTGCATACCTGAAAGAACGTGTATGGCAGCGTATTCAGGGCTGGAAAGAGAAGATGCTGTCAAAGGCTGGGAAGGAAATTCTAATTAAAGCGGTTGCACAAGCTATCCCGGTGTTTGTGATGGGATGCTTTGACATTACGAAGGAAATGTGCCATCAGATTTGTGCCATGACAGCAAAATACTGGTGGAACAACCAAGGGAAGGAAAAGAGTATACACTGGTTGAGCTGGGAAAAACTGACACTCTCGAAGAATGAAGGAGGACTGGGGTTTAGGGACCTACACTCTTTTAACATGGCCATGCTGGCTAAACAAGGGTGGCGGCTTCTACAGAATCCAAACTCTCTTTGTGCGAGAATCCTCAAAGCAAAGTATTATCCAAAGGAGAATTTGTTGAATGCAAACACCAGAGATGGGTGTTCCTATACATGGAGAAGCATAATGCAGGGGGTGCAAGTTTTAAAAGAGGGAATTATATGGCGAGTGGGTAATGGAAGTCAAATAGACATCCGGAGAGACCCATGGGTACCCAGGGACATGACAAGGTTACCAAGAACCCCAAAAGGGCCGTGAACCTACTACGGGTTTGTCGTGAGCTCATTGACCTCGTGAACGGAGACATGGGATGACCAGCTATCGTCCCAGCACTTTCAGAGAAGAGGATGTTAAAATAATTCGAGCCATACCAAAGTGCAACACTGCATATGGAAGATGTCGTGGCATGGCATTTTGATGTGAAAGGGATGTTTTTCTCGTGAAGTCGGCTTATGGACTCATAGGAGTACCGGCGCCAGAATTGCACAAAGGAGAGACCGGGGTGTGCTGAAAGTAGTGCAGGTGTCGGAGATTTTTGGAGGAAAATTTGGAGATTGATTGCAGACCAAAAATTAAGCACTTCTTGTGGAGCCTGGGCCACAATACCCTAGCTTTCAAGAGAATCCTAATGAGAAAAGGCATGAAGTTTGATCCAAAGGTGTGATCTATGCGGGAGATTTGATGAAGATGGAGGACATCTGTTTTTCAAATGCAAAGAAGTAAAAACAGTGTGGAGAGAGCTAAACCTGGAATCAATCAGGATTAAACTCACAAAACACGAACAACAGTGGAGATGATCGAAGAGGTGATGAAAATGGAGCGTAAAACCCAAGCAACAGTGGTAACTCTACTTTGGCTATGGTGGGATGAAAGAAATAAAAGAAGGGAAGAGAAGAGGAAGCGCCCGGCATGGAGATAGCCTATCTAACAGCCACAATGTCTGATAATACATGGAGCATGAAACAGGTAAAAGAAGATGGAAGGCGCCTGTTGTCGGATTCCCGCCAGACTTCATCATGGTGCAAACCGGAGGCAGGTTTTCTGAAACTTAATTCGGATGGCGCCTACTCTGAACATCTGGGAGCAGGAGGATGGGGTTTCGTCATCAGAGACAGCCAGGGCCAAGTATGTAAAGCTGGGATGGGTAGACAACGGTTCCTCCTCGATGCATTCCAGGCTGAAATGCTGGGATGCATGGAGGGCATCAAAGCTGCGGCCTCCATGGGTGTATCCAAAATAGTGATTGAAACTGATGCAACTGAAGTCAAGTCAGCACTTGAAGGGGAGAGTTTCAGATTGTCGATGATGGGTGGAACGATCATAGAAGCTAAACACCTCTTGATATCTGAATTCTCGGAGTATAGAATTAGTCATTGTAATCGCTCATGTAATCAAGTAGCTCACGAGCTTGCAGCTCTTGGATGTAATCTGACCAGCAGCCCTAGCGCTGTCTGGGAACATATCCCTCAATCACTTGAGGCTTTTGTAACCAGCGATTTAGCTGGGGCCAAGTAATAAAATGGCCGGGTTTCAAAAAAAAAAAAAAAAAAATGTTTATTTTCTCATCTCTATTTGTTAAGCTCCTGTTAGTCAATGTAAATTGGCAATACTGTCATGCAGTTTATTGGTTTCTATGTCTACAAATTCTGCTAGAATTATGTAATAGAGTCCATTTGATTATCGTAATGAGTTGGATAGACTGTTATTCTTGATACTAGTGTTTGTAGTGGAAGCTAACTTCATTTACATAAAAGATTTGTCCAACCTTGGCATAACTGCATTCTGCTCATGTCTGTTGAAATGAAAAGCTAATGCACTGAAGTGAATTCTGTTTGTATTGATTTACACGAAGCTTAAATGAAGCCTATGGGTCTATCGTATCCTCATCCATGCCCACGGCTGATTTTTTTTTTTTTTTCTTATTTCTCAAATGTAGCCCCTTGATCTTATTCTTATTTTTATACTGAACAGGTTTCAGTTTGGATGCACCGGAGATTTTGGAGGAGTAGAACTTCTAATGTGGTCCGCAAAGGATGAACTTTGGAATTTGTAGTCACATGCTTAGATAATCTTCGTCATGCACCATCGGTTGTTATCAGTCTTGCTTTTGTTCATGCATGCTCTCTTGCAGGTTCCTTGTCTTATTCTAAGCTGATAAAGGAAGATTGTTCAGTCCATATTAGGCCTTCAGGCTTCATCATCTATGTTCAGGTTTTTTTTTTTTTTTTTTTTTTTTGCGAAAGGGAAGATATATTAAGCATAAATAGCACAGTACATCCTCATCTATGTTCAGTTTTATTGACTTGATAATATGCGGAATCTCGGATATATCTTGCTATTAGTAACAATCTTGTTTGATTCCTTGCCTGATATTATATTTAGCCTTTAAGAATGGGTGTTGATGATGATTTGATTAATGCGAGCATTATTGTGGATGCTTTAAATATCTTCAATCTTATATAGCTGAGAGTAGGATCTTGCTATCTACATTAATAAAATCTGTTGACTTGTGTCCATGTTTTATTGTATAGCTGATTTTTTCAGACTTGGCTTTGTGCCCTTGTGTCAGGTCAGGTTTCGAGGAAGATTTTAATCCGGCACCTTTTATCAGTTCTGACCTAACCGGATGTTTCAAAGTGTAGTGTCCGCGCGCTGTTTGCTAGTAGAAATGTTTTAATTCTTCTTGAAGAATCACATGTATTTAAACATGCGGCAAATATAGGTGTCGCTAAGACGTGCAGCACATATAGGTGTGGCGAAGTTTTTTTAAAAAACTTCAACCTTGGGTTAAAATCACTAGAGTTTCTTCTGGAAACTCAAATCACTATAGTCTGGAGCAATCTATTGTGGCTCACTTCAAAGCTTTGATGCCATGGAGCTCCTCCAGATCTGGGGTGGTCACAGCGTCTTATTTGACGATGGCAGCCGATGATGGGTCGATTGTGGCGGTCGATGGAGACTTCTAGCGATTTCTAGAAGCACAGTAAATACTTGTTAAAGACTTTAAACCATATAAAATGTCATAAAATGTCTCTAAATTTTATGATTTATTATAGGAACATAAAAACCAAATGAAATGTTTATACATCGTGAATATATCTCTAGATGTTTCAAATATATAGATTTAATAAAAGAAAAAATATCCAAAAAATTCTACAAAAATCCTAAAACATAATAATTGATGTCTAAACATATTTTGAAAACTTCTTTGCAACAAAAACATAATTTGTACTAGCCGGATGCATAGCATGAATGCGGTCAACATTACGTGTTGCATTCATGGTAGTGGCATCTCATAAAAAAATGCCCTCGGTTGCAGCTTCCACACTCCGCCGACCGCGAGCAGAGTAAAACCGGCGCGCGCCAAGAGCAGGGGGCCGTCCGCCGCATCCCCGCGCGCTGAGCTCCCCCGCAGCTGCACGCCGGCGCAGGCTCCAGATCGAGAGGTGGCACGCCCACCAGTAGCACATGACAAACAAGAACACGAAGGAGCCGAAGGAGACGGTGAGTGTGCCCCTTCGCTGCATCTCCTCCCGATTCGTCTCTTCCTCTTCCATGTCCCGAGCACACCTGTTCGATTGTTCCTCAAGCTCCTCACCTCCGGATTCACTTTTCTCTGCTCTTCTCAGCGCTGTGTTCCATTGCTCAGATCTGTCAGCTCGCGGGCGTACCTAATGCTGCAAGCGTCGGCGTCTTTGCTCTGCTCCGCCTCCGCGTGCGTGAACTGAAGCTGCTGCGGCCTCCGGCTAAAGTGAGGTAATCCGTCGTGCCTGCCAGTCTCTCCCTCTCCGCCGTATTTTCATTGCATGCTCGCCCTTTTGCAATGCGTCTCAAATAGCGAGTCTATGTTTTTCCGTATCATGCAGAGGCTGGGTGGGCGGCCGGCCTGTTCGACGGAATGCCTCCACGGAAGAAGAATGCCAAGAACCCGGCAGTGGCGATGGCGGACGGCATCGACCGACTTGGCACGCTCCCAGATGAGCTGCTCCACCACATGCTCTCCTTCCTCCCGGCTCAGGATGCCGTGCGGACTTGCGTGCTTGCCCGGCGCTGGCGCCACCTATGGAGGTTTGCCACTGGACTTCGCATCGGCCGGTGCAGTGAGGACGAATTAGCAGAACATGCAGTCGTGCATGAGCTTCGTGAGTTTGTTGACAACCTGTTTCTGCTCCGTGGGCTCACACATCTCGTCAAGTGTGAGTTCTCATTTGATGAATGCCGCAATGAGGACGTGCCCCGCGCGATGCTGTGGATCAAGCACGCCATACAGTGTGAAGTACAGATGTTAAGTCTTAAAGGGATTTGGTTTGAGGGGTGGCCTTTCAGCTCCCAGCATTTGACAAAGCTAGATCTTGAAAGCATGCTCTTGGAGGTCAAGCTCCTTAACTTTTCAAGCTCTTGTCCAGCACTGCAGAATCTGACTCTTACCGATTGCTCAATCAAGTGTACCAAGATCTCGTCTGAGTCCTTAAAGTATCTGAGCATCACCAAGTGCCGTTTCAGCTACAAGTTCCGCACTCATGTTTGTGTCCCAAGTCTCATTTCACTCCGCCTTGAGGATCACTGGAACAAGACTCCTGTGCTTGAGGGCATGCCATCATTAGTGGATGCAATTGTCAGAATCAACCGTAACTCTGATGATTGCTGCACCTATTCAAACTATTGGGATTGTGGTTTTGAAGATTGTGAAGATTGTTACGGTGATAATGACAATTGCGTGCTACTGGAACATTTATCAGGAGCTAAGAGTTTAGCATTGGTAGCTGAAACAAATACGGTGCGCTTCAAACCCTTTTCCTCTTTCATTCATCTATGTTAATAACCCTTGTAACTTGACTGCACTATGCACATCAATTTGTGGGCTTTCATAGACACTTGTACAGTCTTTTCATATGCCTTTCCACTGATTGGGTTTCATGTACCATCATTTTTTCATTTTCACCATGAAGTATTGCTTGATCTTTTATGTATTTTGTTCAGACCATTTTCGGAAGGGATTTGAAAAGGTGCCCCACATTTAGCAAGTTGAAGACTTTGCTACTTAATGAGTACTGGTGTTTGGATCCTGGCTTCAGTACACTAAGTTGCATCCTCAAGCACACACCAGTTCTGGAGAAGCTCACTCTTCAACTTTTTTGAAGGTCAACACCTTATTATTTACTTTAGCAGCATTAAAATTATTGTTAGTTATCATTCTTGTTTAATTATAACCTTTGCCACAGGGACATAAACATGAGGTGGAAATGAAAGGACGATACATTTCAATGCAGAAATCAGCAGCAATATCAGAACATCTTAAGACCGTTGAAGTCAAATGTAAAGCAGTCAGCCCGAATGTTGTCAAAGTTTTGAAGTTCCTTTGCACATTTGGCATATGTAAGCCAACAGTGATTTTTTTTCATTTCTTTCTAAATCTGATTTTTCTCTCATACACATGAAAGAAAAGAAGGAATAATGAACTTCATATGTTAGGATCACAAATATAGTAAGAAATGAAATAGGTGCCCTGGAATTGCTGACAGCCAAAATATAAATGCAATTAGACAGCTGCACTGATATAGACTGCTGTACTGATAGTTATTTAAATTTAATTGCATTTATATGCATAGCATAAAGCTTAATACTGCTGATTATGTTGACAAAAAAAATCTGAAATGATTAGTTCTGAGCAGCCAGCTCATGCTGCTTAGTTCAGTAGAATAACATAAACATGACCTTTTTTAGTTCCATGCGCTATAGCTTTATTTGTGATTATTCTCTTTGTTCATCCCGAGTCTGTATACTCTGTAATTGTCTGTCAGCATCTGGTAGTAATATCTTTTAACTTGTCCTACTTTTTTTTGGTTATGAACTTTGAAACATTAAACTCTGATTTGGTGAGGGGGAAAAAGCATTCTCTGCAGCTTTTTCAGGGAGCAGTTTACTAACAAGATTAATTCTTGGTATTGTTGGATTAAGCTAGAAAAGGTCAGAAACTAAGTCTAAGAAATGGTTATTATCAAATATAATCAATCTTCTGGGCTTCTGGCTAAGCTTCATGTCACTAGAATTAGTTAAATTTGAAACAATCAGATTAAGCTGCATGCACCATAAACCTTTCCATGCACTAAAATCCATCCTAGTATTTCATTTGCACTATCAACTGAACATTTTGTTTCTCGTCTGATAACTCCTAGAACTAAAATCATAAATTATTGTGCCTTGTGCAGATTTCTGTTTTGAGTAGGGGTGAGCAAATGTGGATTAAGATTTAAGAGTGAATGTTGTGACGACTATGCAGATGGCTGCTGAATTTCAGAAAAGTAAATCTTGAGCACGAAAGTTGTTGTGACAAGGCTGCAATCTTTTTTCTATGAAGAATTCTTATGTGGGTTCTAGTCACATGAACAATGTATAATTGGCATTCCCTCAAGCTTTTTTTTTATTTATTAGATATTTAGATTCTGAACATGGTTATCGTGTCATGCTATTCTTATTGCTGGTTTGATTTTTATTTATTCATCATATTACTTATGCTGTTGTTTTTATCAATTTTTCCCTCATCAGACCAGAGCGTGGATTATCACTTCTCTTGCAAATTATGAATGTTGCTGCAAACCATTGGTCAAAATAGCAACGCACTATTGTCTGTTTACTATTATTTTTTAGTTAAAAAATGCAGTAAATACTTGTTAAAGTCTTTAAACCATATAAAACATCTATAATTTCCCAGAAAGATATATTTGGATATGAAGAATCCAAATATAATATCTATACCTCATGAATGTGCGCAGAAAAAATTTCCTAAAACATCACAATTTATGTATAAAAACATATTTTGAAACTGTTTTTGCAATAAAAAACATAATACACAACTAGCTTGAATGCATAGCATGAATGCGTTCACACATTATTTTGTGTTGCATTCATGCTAGTGGCATATCATATTTTTCATGCAAAGTTTTTAGAACATGTTTATACATTGATTAGAATGGTTTATGTTTTTTCCTAGATTTTTGGATATTTTTCTAGCGTCCTGGAGCTAAATCTAACTTTTTTGAAGCTGTCTTCCTGAGGGCATGCTTGGTTTGTAGCCAAATTTTGAGATGCCAAAGATTTGACAACCAAAAGTTAGACAAAAGAAATTTGCCAAGCCAAATGTGAGGGATTAGCAACTTTTGGTATGAAAACAAACAATAGCTAAAAATCATGACTTGTTAAATCTTTGGCTTGACATACTTTAGAATTCAACCAAACATGTCAAATTACATAAGGTTCGAATCCACGACCTCCGCTTACTCTCCTAACCACTCCATTCATAAGACACTTTGTCCATTTAGGAATCGATATTGGTCCTTCTCATTTTATCTTTATCCAATTTTAAAGAGTAATTGGGTCACTAAAAAAATTAAATAAAAAATTATTGACTACATTTAGGTAACACGTAGTACATGTTCTAAGCTTAATTTAGCTAATTGTTTTTATAAATAATTGTAGCTAGTAATTATATTAGCAGCTGGACTTTCCTGATGTACTTTATTAGTGGAGTACTACTTCCATCCCAAAATAGATATTATCCTCACTTCCCACTAAGTTAATATTTTTCTAACTTTAACCAATTATGTATTAAAAAATATTTTTATATATATTTATAATACATAAAATTGTAAAATTTGACCGAGACGCATGGTATAGCTCCATGAAACGGAGTCCCACCACCTTGTGGCTCGTGCCCTCTATGCCTATATACGAGCATGCAGCCTGAGGCCCACATGCACCCGAGGCGATTCAGCCCGGCCCGAGCAGGGCATGGCCCGACTCCATTCGTGCCGGACCGGCCCGAAGCACATAGCAGGCTGTCCTTGGGCTGTCACCTCGACCCGTCGGGCGGCACAGCCCGGCATGATTTTTAGAGGAAGGCGGTTGGTCTGCTAAGCGATCCACCCTTCCCCAACAGCCCAACGCACACCAAAGTAACCCTAATTCATGCACCCAGCCTGCTCGCAATCCGCACTCGCTGGCCTAGGCGAAGGCGAAGGCGCCGCCCGATCCCGTCCTCCCGCTTCCCCTGCTCCACCTCCGCAGCGGCGTCAACCTCCTCCTCACCTTGCTGGCCTCGAGCTCGCTCCTCCATTCCTCCTCCGCGTCGGCGCGGCCCCAGCACCGCCGGGCGTCGGCGGCCACCTCGCCCCTCGCCGCGCCGGCGCAGCTCGCTCCTCCATTCCTCCGCGTCGGTGCGGCCCCAGCACCGCCGGGCGTCGGCGGCCGCCTCGCCCGTCACCCCGCCGGCGCAGCTAATCCTCCCTGCACCACTCGCCGCCAGCGGCCTGGTCCTCCGCGGTGGCGCGGCCTCATTTACCGTCGGGCCCCGGCGGCCACCTCGTCCTCCGTCGCGGCGGCGTCCTCGAGCGGCTGCCAGCTTCCGGCCTCTCCTCCCCCCCTCTCTGGGCCGTGCCGTTGCTCATATATATCTACGCCTCGACTCTTCCGTTTCCCCAATCCCCACTATCCCTCTGACCACCGGCACTCGCCGCCTGAAATTTCTTCTACCTCTCGGCCTCTCCCAAGCTCCACACGTCTCGGGTGAGATCACAGCTTAAAGCAGCCGCCGGCGAGGTGAGGTGGCCGCCAGCCGAATCCGCCTTCCTTGCCTGCTCGCTTTGCACCGCATCTGATTATCTTCTTTCTTGGTTCCACAGCGTCAGTCGGCGCCGCGCCCACCCCTGGTCGACAGAATGCGTCGGGGAAAACAGCAAGAGAGCAGCGGTGCCTCCGGCGGATGGCAGCGGATGCAGCATAGAAGCCATGCCAGAAGGCATCCTCGAGCACATCCTCGGCTTCCTGCCGGCTCCGGAGTCTGTGCGGACATGCGTGCTTGCTCGGCGCTGGCGCCATCTCTGGAGGTCTGCCACGGGAATGCGTGTGGGCTGCAACGACGATTTCATGACGCCGGTCAGGGAGCGCCGGGAGTTCATGGACCGCGTGCTCCTCGGTGGAGAATCGCCCTCGACACGTGCGAGCTCAATCTCGGTGAGTTCCAGCACGAGGACGTGCCCCAGGTCAACCACTGGCTCCGGCATGCTATGAAGCGCAAAGTGCGTGTGTTCAGTCTCCATATGTCTCCGGAGGATATTCCATACCTCGAGCTAGATGATCAGCCGCTCGCTTCCCAGCACTTGACAAGGCTACATCTCACATGGGTACAGATCCGCAACAGTTTCCTCGATTTCTCGAGCTGCCCGTCGCTGGAGAATCTAGTGCTGGAATACTGTGAGTTCAGGTCTGCCACCAAGATCTCATCCAAGTCAGTGAAAGATCTAGCCATCGCTAGCTGCGAAATCACAGCATCCGCATCCGAGCATCCCCGCCTCTGAATTTATGCCCCAAAATTGGTTTATCTTGACATAGATGATATTAGGGGAGAACTCCCGTTCTTGACAGCATGCCATCATTAGTGCAGGCATTTGTCCGAATGCGTTATTTTTGTGAGGATACCTGTGACAAACTACTGGATAACTCACAGTGTAGTTGTGAGTATTGTACCACTTCTGCTAATGACGGTGATGATAACTGTTGTGTGCTTCTAAAAGGCTTATCTGAAGCTAAGGATTTGGAGTTGATTTGACGGTACACCTACATTTTCCCTCAATTATTTATGACAAGTCGCCCCCATTTTTTTCGGATGCAATGTCTACACCATTGTTGAACATAGATAAACATAAACTAGACAGGTTTTGAATTTTAGCTGCATTCCCACAAACTAGGCTTATTTCAGATCATTTCGTCTTATTTGCTTGCAATTTGTCCAGTTTATCTTCAAAATGGATTTGAGACTGTGCCCTACATTTAGCAAGTTAAAGACTCTGTTTCTCAATGAGTACTGGTGTATGCCTGATGACTGCACTCCGTTAGCTTGTATCCTTGAACGCTCACCAGTTCTAGAGAAGCTCACACTTGAGCTCTTTTGTGAGGTACGTGCTTTATTAATGAACAATTGTTGCCTATCTGAATAGTTACACTGCTGATTGTTCTTGAAAAGAGAATGTTTCATTTCATTGCAGGGTTTGTATGAAGTGGAAATGGAAGGAAGATTTAGTGTGGAGCGACCAACTAAAATTTCAGAACACCTTAACATTGTTGAAGTAAAGTGTCAAGATGTTGATAAGAGAGTTCTCAAAGTTTTAAAGTTCCTGTGCACCTTTAACATACGTAAGCTAACCTGCAACTTCTCTTGTGCTTCTGTCCATATGTTCACTAGAGAAATCAGGAATGCTAGAAGCAAAGATACGAAACTGTTCACTAAGATATAATGGAGTTATGTGTGTTATCTAAATTAAGTTGCATTGTATGGACACTAAGATGGTATATTGATTTCTAGAATAGTTATAAACCTTTACTTAATGAGTTTTGAATGGACGCAAATGACTCAATTGACTTGTTCTGACTATATTCTAGCTTTCTGGTTAGTACTAGTGAACAATAGCACCAATACCATTGCTTAGTTGTTCTAAGCAATCGCACAGCATGTTGACTTGCCTCCCCTTTTCTTATAGTCAGTGAATTGCTTCTCCATTTAATTGACTGCGGATACATTTACTAACCCTTTTCAGTAATCATCTTATATGTATGTTTGTAACAAACAATAGTATGGCATTCTTACACTGTATCTTCATTCTTCAATCTTATTTGTTTCTTGGAATATGTGCATAACTTACTAATCAGTTGCATGTATGGTTTTTTTTTTTACCTTTTTTTATTTTTTGAAAAATTTTGAAGTATCCTCTGCTCTGCAACTGCTTATGCAATTAACCTAGCCTTCCTTAAGAATGTAGAAGCATGTGCTCGCATATGTTTTCTATGTTGATCTTAATTTTATTGTTTTTACAGGTTGCGCATTTCTGAAAATAGTCGGTGTCCCCTCCTTTTTGCTCCCATTGTCTCCATCTCTTGGCTTACACGTGAACTAGCATTTAAATGTGTTCTTCGTTGGTGCAAATTCTGTGTTCAGAAAACATGTACTCTTCATCCTTCTCTGAGGACAGTTTACCCCAATGTGTACCAATTCGAAGTAGAAACATAATAGTGTGTATGGCTAAGAAACTGTCTGTCAAACACTAGGTCAATGTTTTGGTTTACTATCAAGTTAATTCAACATGTTAACCAGACTAGGTTGAATGTTTATCAAGTGAATTTCCTATTTGAGGAAACCTGTTTCTGCATTTTTTAGCCTGTGTCAAGTAATTCAATTTATGTTTCTATACACAACAATCACTTCACTATAAACTTATTTGAACTTCCACCTTTTTTTTTTTTTTTTTTGTACAGGTTTCAGTTTTTAATCACAGGTGCAAGAAAATTTGGGCTGCCGTTTGATCTTCTGCTGCTCACCGTTTGGGAATGCAAGGCTGTAGTTGGCTGCAGCTAGGTTGCCATCTTTTGTATATACATGGGTAGTTGGGTATGATATGTCAGTTTTAGATTTGCAGTTCCACGATTGTGTGCAGCATAATCATTTTGCAATCAGGTTCCTGCTTTTAGCATACTTTGATCAACGTTGTGCGGAGATGGGAGCTGCCTTGTGACCTCATTTGAGGGGCCATTTGGGCTTCGATTGATGTTCACTGCAATCAGTGACATCGTACTCACTTATCCTAAAATATTTAGTCTAGCGGTTCTATGTAAGGGCTTGTTGAAGCTGCTTTAATGTGTTCAAATTTTGATCTTGCTCTAATTCAAGGTCTATTTAGTACAAAAAAAACTCTCTGTTTGACCAGGCGGATAGGAACCGTCGTTGGGCCACCCCCTCCCTCCCCCGCGTCGTGCACTATTTATCTTCCTCCTCTACTCGCGATTTTGGCCTAATGCGGCCCCAAGCCCAAGTAATGCGCCCATCTCGCTGTTGTCTCCCTCGTGCCCTCCACCAGAGCTCGCCGACGCCTCCCTCGTGCCTCACCGCCTCCACCGGAAGCTTCTTCCTTGGCTACAGATTGTTCGGCTCCCTCGTGCCTCACGGCCTCCACCGAAAGCTTCTTCCCTGGCTATAGATTGTTCGGTTGTCCGAGGGAGGTAGGCAGGATATGTGGCGGGAATGGTGGATGGGCGGTTTAGGGGGCTTTGGCGGTGTAGGGGCGGTCGGGTCGTCGGGATAGGGGAGTCTCTCCGGAGCCGAGAGAAGATGGCAGCACGTTGGCGGGAGGAGGGTGGCTTGATGATGAGCCCATTTGTGGCGGTGGCGGTGGGAGGGGGGGGGGGGAGGGACAAGGGGGGGCCGTGGTGGGTGGGCGCTAGGGCTCGTTGGAGCTCCGGTGTGCTAGGCCTGCAGCGGTGAGCGGTGGACGACGGGGTGGCGCTCGCGTGGCAAAGAAGGAGGTGGCCGAGGTGGTGGGTCGCGCAGGCGAGACCCAATAGGGTGGTCGGACGCAACTCGCCATATGAGGTGCTCGGACCCTAGCAACCCCCTATTTAGTATTGACTCCTCATCAAGTGCTCTTGTGGAGGAAGCTTGAACACTTGAGCAAGAGCCATTTTTTGCAGCTTCAGCTCTTGGTTTAAAAATGACTTTTATATTTTTACTGTCCAAGTCAACCAAAAAGTTTTTCGTTTTAAAGTGTCCAAACATACTCTAAATTTTATATATGACCAGAATTTGGCTTGGAGCCGGTGTTGTTTGCTCTCCAACTCAAAGTTTGATTGGGCCATATTTACCCCGCGGCCCAAAATGGATATAAAAGGCCGTTCGCTCGTCGACCCAAGCCAAAATTTCTGCCTCTCTCAACGACTTGGCGGCGGCGGCAGCGGGTTCATCTCCGATCCTCATCTTCCTCTGCGACCTCACTCAGCCCAACCTCAACTCAATCTGTGGCAAGTTCTTCACGCTCCGACACCAATCCCCGCTTCTCCATCTCCACACTCGTCTCCATCTAAATGGAAAAGGATTTCCACACCAGGTTTCTCTTCTTTAGGCGTAGTTGCCCGGACACGCGTCGTTGGCGTTCTTGTTGCGAACCACTAAGCACCACCGCTGAAGCCATTGGTGACAAGGTAAGGTGGTTTTCCCCCACGCGCGATGCGGCTTCAAGTTTTGACATTTCCTGATTGGTTTGCCCTGCCATTGCGTCGTCGTCTGATCATCTCTTGCCCCTGCAGCGTTGGCGCCCGCCACCTGTTTGATAGAATGCCTCCAGGGAAAAGGAACCGAAACGGGCCTGTGGCGAGCATCAGTAACGGCATAGATGCCCTTCCAGATGGCATCCTCGAGCACATCCTTGGTTTTCTGCCCGCAAAGGATGCCGTGAAGACGTGTGCTCGCTCGGCGCTGGCGCAACCTCTGGAAGTCAGCCACAGCCTTGAGTGTCTCGTGCGTCGGCACCTCCAATGAGGATCCAGCCTTGTTGAAAGAGCGAAAAAAATTCGTGGACC
This sequence comes from Hyparrhenia diplandra, assembly GCA_015847255.1. Classification (NCBI taxonomy): domain Eukaryota; kingdom Viridiplantae; phylum Streptophyta; class Magnoliopsida; order Poales; family Poaceae; genus Hyparrhenia; species Hyparrhenia diplandra. The sequence continues at coordinate 44,458 of JADLZK010002075.1, forward strand.
ATCTGCTAAGCCTTCGTGGCTTCCTGCCTCTTGAAAAGTTTGAGGTCAGCTTCGGTGGCCTGTATGAAGATGACGACGCTTTTTGCCTAATCCGCTGGATCCAGCACGCTGTAAAGTGCCGCATTCAGATGCTCATTCTAGATAATATTTACTGTGATGGCTTTGATCTAGGTAACCTGCATCTTGTCTCACGACACTTGACCAAGCTGGAGCTCATTGGGATAACACTAGACAACAGCTTCTGTGACTTCTCAAGTTGTCCAGTACTGGAACATCTCGAGATTGACTGCTGCTATTGGTGGACCATCGAGAAGGTTTCATCGGTGTCCCTGAAACACCTAGGCATAAAACGTTGTGAGTTAACAGGAGATTTCCACATCCTTATATTTACCCCGAGTCTTGTTTCACTAAAGCTAGATTGCCATTTATCCAAAGCTCCTTTTCTAAAACTCGGTCGGGTGGGGAAAGACCGCCCCACCGGCATTGTTCTTAAGAAGAAAACCTCGGTTTCCCGGCCGAGAAAATCCCGAACCCCAGTCCCGCCCCACGACACTAGGAGCTTCTAGCCCATGGGAACTACGATCCTCAATCCATTTGGAGAAGACCGGGGCCGGAATTATACCGAACCCTTGAGCCGGTATACCAACCAGAGCTCTGGGCCGAACACCGTAACCCCTGGGCCGGTATACCAACCAGAACCCACAGCTCAATCCATACGGGACCTGGGCGAGCTCTTAACTAGTGCTTTGGCACACGGGACTGACGAGAGAATTTTTTTAACCAGGCCTGGAAAATTCGCTCCCAACCGGGATCGAACCCAGGACCTGGAGTGCCTCGGGAGCGTCTAGACCACTCGGTCTAGCGTCCGTTGGCAGAGAGCTCCTTTTCTAGTGAGCATGCCCTTACTTAAAGAGGCTTTTGTTAGAGTTACCCATTGGAATGCATACACTGGGGAATGGGGTGATCACTCTGGGGATTGTGATTATGAGGATTGTTACTCCTGTAAAGGTGTGGTAGGTTATAGTAAGAATAAGTGTGTGCTTCTGGAAGGTTTATCGAATGCTGAGAACATGACATTGCTACCAGAATCCATAGTGGTATGTTTACATTTCATTCGCCTTTGACTCCTTCCTTTTCTGAGTTACTTTTGATGTGGTATCTATATCCATTCTGGTTATTCATAATAGAGCTCAGCAAATGGACTCTGTAAGCATTGTATTCACAATGAGTATTAGTTGAAATTTTTTATCTGTCTCCATTGTGTGCAGTTTATTTTCGACAAGGACCTGAAACAGTGTCCTACATTTAGCAAATTAAAGACTTTGTTACTTGATGATCGATGGTGTGTGGCACCTGACTTCCCTGCACTAACTTGCATTCTCAAGCACTCACCAGTCCTAGAGAAGCTCACACTTCAACTTTTTTCCAAGGTATATATTCTTTCTTTAGATGGATAACCTCTGTACTTTTTAAGTTACTATACATTTGTTGATTATTCCTGGTGAAATGTTTTTTGCTTACTACAGGGACCTAAACATAATGTGGAAATGTTTGGAAGATATCATCCTATTGATGGCTGCACTTTCAGAATGCCTGAAGGTGGTTGAAGTCAAATGCCAAGTGGTTGATGAGAAAGTTCAGGAAGTTCTGAAATTCCTATGTACATTTAACATATGTAAGTGAACTAATGACATTCTTGATGCTCTATGTTTCTGAATTTTTTGTTTCAAATGTAAGCATCGAATAAACTTCGATATGTGTTCAAATGGCATTGAATGTTTCAAGTGCAAACTGCAAAATTTGTACTTGTTAATAAGTTTGACTGAAAAATAACACAAATATCTGAATTTAGTTTATCTAGGCAATATATACTATCATATGTTCTTTAATAGTGTTAATTTTGCTCCCTTAGAGCTTGAACACTAACGAGATACCAAGCACAAGGGAAAATTCTTAGAATAGGCTAGTTACTAATGAAGTGTGGGGGGTCAAAGCAAATTGAACAGAAAAGGTAAATACAAAGAACGAATATGACCTTTACTGAAGATCTCCTAGGCCAAAACAGCTTTTTCCATCTGTAACAGGCACACCCTTTTTGTAGTGTAGCGAATCAATGTTTGATCACTTTATGATTACTCCAACTCAACCACTACACTCCGAATATTATTATTATTTTTTTTTGATAAAACGTATCTGTATTCAAGTAAGGAAAACAAAGTACAAATCTGAGACACGCACAGAGATACGGAGACAACTGTAGCATCCATACATCACAAAGACCCCTAGAAAAGAAAGAAAAAACAACGGAGCCCCTGGAATCTTCGTGAATCACCAAGAGACATCCTCCTCGTCGACGGCCACCACCGTCGCCGAAGAAGACGAGCAAGACCATGAGCTGGAGGCGCCCCTTCGCAAAACAGCTTTGCACGGAGTCGAGATTGACACTCGTCGCGAAAGACGAGATGAAGCCATCGGCGATACCGCAACGGCCGGGACGACGCCCCAACACCCCCAACTCCCAGATCTGGACCCGCTGCCAATAGACGCCGCCATCGGAGGAGAACCGAGCCAGATCTGGCCAGCCATCAAACCCGCCACCCACAGACATCTCCATATCCAAAAGAAAAGAGGCTAGTGACACCCATCACCGGCAAGGACGATGAAACACCAGCCTCGGACTCTGAAAAAGGCCTAGCCGACCTCGTTGTTGGCGTCGGTGGAGAACACACCGGGACGACGAAGGAGAGGTCGCGAATATTCAAAGGCAAGATAGTCATCATCTATTTAATCCTGGTGAGAGCAACAACAGTAAACCCGTTTCCCTCCTAGACTCAGTTTTTAACACACCATCCACTCCAAGCGATCCACGTACTCCGTACGGTGCCTACGGCAGGGCTTTCCAGGTCCTTCCGCCTTTACCTTGGCCCCGCATACCAATCAAATAGATATATATCAAAAAAAGAAACAATAAAGAGAGCTAATCATCGGCGGAACAGGGACTTCTACGACCCGCGCCGCCTTCTCCTCCATCTACCGCCCGCCGCCTTCTCCTCCGTCGCCGCCCGTCGCACCGCCTCGCGGCTCCACAACAAGCGCCGCCGCCGCGATCGGTCGCCTCCGTGCACAGCCACGCCGCCCAGGCCTTCGATCGCGGCGCCGCCCGCCGCGCTGCGGCGGCGGCGTCGCTGCCCACCGCCCGCGCCATCTCGTGCCGCCGCTCTCGGCGCCGCGCCTGCCCGTGCGGCGGCGTCGGCGACGCCGCCCGATCCCGGGTGCATGCGTCGCCCGTCACCACGACCTATGCCGCCCCAGCTCCCGCCCGCGTCGCCAACAACGCGCTGCGCCGCCCACCGACGCTGCGTCGTGCCTCCACCGCACCCCCGCCTCCCCTCGCGTACCCATTCCGGGCGGCATCCTAACCCAGATAGCAGCTCCACAACTCCGGCCCTGCCCTCGCCTCCGGATAACTCCACGTTCGGCGCACCCCAATCCCCCGGGTTACCCGTGCTTCGGCTGCAGTGTAACAGCCCGTGGCCACCGGTGAGATTGAGCCGGCGACGTGAGTGGAAACAGAGGAAATCAGAGGGGAGGATCTCGGTACCGGAGGAGCCTGTGCTCCTAAACCGAATACTTGGTTTTGAATATTTTCTTCGATGATCCTTCCCGTGTTGCTGACAGAACTTGTATAGGAGATGTTCCTCCGCTTGGGCCTTGTGCTGGGCTGTGACTTGATAACTGGGCTCAATAGAGTTGGGCCTCTCTTGATACACATTCGGGTCATGACATTACCGCCCCCTCGAAACACAGCTTGTCCCCAAGTTGTGGCCGTAATAATGCCCGGATCCCACTGCCAACAAGCATCTCTCCAAATTCCAGGGTCCCATTGTCTCACAGTAACCAGTGCAAGCTGACACTCACCGGTACTAACACTCCATGGTTGTAACTCCATAACCACAATGTGCAGACCACTTAATCCTTGGCATTCTTCATTGATGACTAAGTTATCACTGCCATGGTTCAACTCCTGGACTGCAGGAAGTTCACCAGATATGCCACTTACATTGATGCATCGCTGTCCTTGCACAAAAGCTCTCCCTCTTTGCTTGCCATCCAGGACATCTCCTTTCCCTGCCAACTGCGATAAAAGATTTCCACCAATGATTAGAACTCCAAAAATCATGTCACCAAGTCCCAGATCAGTAGCACAATTAGCATCACCTGGTGATATGCATCTCCACACCATCCAAGTCAAGAATTCATTGAGTACTGAAGCATGTTTAGTATCTTCTCCTGGACTAAAACCACCTCTGTTCCATGAAAGTATTTCGTTGAAAATTGAACAAGTAGCTTTCGTATCAGAATTGCATAGTGCTACACCAGAGGCCACAAAATGAACACCACTGCATACTCCTTGCTCTCCATTACAGATAACCAAAGATTTGTAGTCACTTTCCATCTCCTGGCCAACCCATGTCTCACAACAAGCCACACATGAATGATTATGGCACTGGTGGTTTAGATATTGTGGAGAAAATTGATCTGTTACACAATGTGCAGATTGCAGCATCCTTCCCAAACATGCAACATATACTTCTCTCGGTTGCAAGTTTTCATTGCCCTCGCAGAGCATTTCATAGGATACTTGGTCATCAAGCTCAAGCATTGCTTCCAGCCCATGGTCTTTTTCCTTCTTGCCATCTAAATTCTCTCTACTACCAGTAAGCTGTTGGTCTGCAGTACCATCTATGATACAAGATATTGGCATACTGAATATTTCTGAAAAATTCTGGACGGACATAGTTGAGACTGATATTACACCCATTCTAAAGGTCAACTCCATGACAAGATAGCTCCAAATTCCAGGATCCCATAGGCTCATAGAAATGACTGTTTCCTTATGCTTCACTTCAATTAGATAGGCATCAACAAAGAACTTAGACGTGCAAACTTGATCATTGAGATGCATGTCAGAATCAATGGTAACAGTTGAGCTGCCCAGATTGGCGAGAACATCTTCAAGGATTGGCTCAGCTGTAGGCTTTCCTGTTTCATAATCAAAGGACACTCTACACAAGGCCGACTGCTGCAATAAAGTAGCACATGTGTCAAGTCCAGATGTACAGTCCCCTTCCATGCCAAGAATGGTGTTAATCTCATCCCCAACCTTGGTAAGCACCTCACTGGCATTGAGCTCAACCATGTGAGTTGTCTTCTCTTCATCCATGGAGCTTTTCCCCAAGACTAGTTGCTGCAATAATCCATCCTGTGAATCAAAGTCATGAGCTAATTCCTCATCCCACACCACAACCTTGCTAGGAAAATCACCAAGCACTTGGTCAGGGCCCATACATTGCTTGAGAAGAGGGGAGGTGTCGGCACGGGTAAGCACTACACTGCTGTTCAGCCCGACAGTGTGCGTCTTCTCGTCACCCACACTCAATGCTAGCTGTTGCAACAAGCTTGCATTCGTGTCCATATCAGATTGCACCTCCTCATCCCATATAACCTCAATGGCCATACCAGAGAACAAGTTATCTGCATTATCTATGTCACTACTATGAGTGAGCACACCACGGATGCCCAGATCAACCGTTGTGTTGTTGTCCACATTCAAGCACTTGTCGAACTGAGTTTCTTCCTGCACTAATGCATCTTGGCAGTCAAGTCCCTGCAGCAACTCATCATCCCAGACAACAGACATATTTTCCATTCCATCCAACATCATATTTGAAGCTCCCTTTGATGTCACTGGATCCATGAACTGGACATACTCAGGCGTTGTTGCATCGTACTCACCAACAATGTAAGTGCCACCTTGAGCTATTTGCTTCAGCAAACCAGGATGGTCGAACATATGTTGTTTGTCCTCATCCCAGACAACATCCTGCTGCACAGCATCCTTTTCAAATTCTGTGAGAAAGTTGTCATTGCCATGAGGGGTCAATCTGTTGGTGAGCAGATCAACCTTGGCCTTGTTCACACACTTGCCAAACTGAGCTTTATGCTGCACTAATGCATCTTGCCAGACAAGATCATGTAACGACTCATCATCCCAGACCACATCCAAAGGAGACATTTGATTGAACACCAGAAATGCAGTACCTTTGGATGGCACTGGAACACTGAACACCTCACGTGCAAACAACATGGTCTGACCTTCCATAAGTTGCTCCCAGCAAGCGTCACCTTGGATTTTGGGAGGAGCCGTGATGAATCACACTGCAAGCCAAATCACTCGAGAAGGGGAATTATAGGATCGTGGAGGAATTTCGTCGAACACCTGAAGGGCCAGGTGAAGTTGTTGCCCCGACTGTTCCCCCACGAGCCGATGTCGACCACCGCTTGTGCTGTGCAGTACCACAGATCACCGCTGCTCATGCCAGAGTCGATACACAGGCAGAGCCGGCCACTGCCACCGAACGCCACTCGAGTCCACTTGATTATACTCGCCACCGCACCAGGTCGCGCTGCCGCTGGTCCGGTGAAGCGTAAAACCGAGCTCGAGCTTGATGTGGACGCTGCGCCGCCCGTAGATGTCGCCGCAAAGACGGAGAAGCTGAGCTGCGCCGAGTAGATGAAGTCACCGCGTCGGACCACTGGATCCACCGCCGCGCCAACAGTCGTCGCCGCTTGGAGTTGATGCGAGACCTCGGAATTTTACACGGAAACTTGTTCCGCAACCTGAGTCGTCGGACAACTCCCCGCCAAATGCCACCGCACGGACCGCACAATCAACGATCGGGGAATTACACAAGGACACCGCCCCGCAACCCAAATCGGCTATGCAATCCTGCAACGAAGGATGAACTCGAAGAGAATTTGATTCGCAGTCAACAACGTCCAGAGAACGCGATCCGGTGGTCGGATTTACGATAGCTTCTGCTAGATCCGTGCAGATTACTCAGACCACAGATCCTGCGGAAGTGAACCCTACCGGAGCCTTGTGGATTCGACGTTCAGGGGACTCAAATCGGAAGAAATTGCGAGCACGGAACTGGAAATAGCGCGAACACCTGGCGTGCGAAAACTCTACCAAAACCAGATCGATCTGCTATTCTCGATGAGCCACTACCACGGGATGAGAGCGTTACCGAGAGGCTAGCTGCTCGCCGTGGTGGATAGGTGGAAGGGGCGACGTCGACTTGGGGCGGCCACCGTTGCGGAAGACGATGACGCCGGATAACTAGCAGAGAAGCTTGCGCCGGGGACGCCGCCTGCCGAGGATTTACTGGTCTTTGATACCACTGTAACAGCCCGTGGCCACCGGTGAGATCGAGTCGGCGACGTGAGTGCAAACAGAGGAAATCAGAGGGGAGGATCTCGGTACCGGAGGAGCCTGTGCTCCTAAACCGAATACTTGGTTCTGAATATTTTCTTCGATGATCCTTCCCGTGTTGCTGACAGAACTTGTATAGGAGATGTTCCTCCGCTTGGGCCTTGTGCTGGGCTGTGACTTGATAACTGGGCTCAATAGAGTTGGGCCTCTCTTGATACACATTCGGGTCATGACATGCAGCCATCACCTCGCATGCCTCGACCGATGTCAGGGCAACAGCGCGAGCAAGCCCCGGCCGTAGTTGCCTCCTAGCACCTCGCGGTGCAGGCTGTAGGCCATCCCCGTAGGTGGCCACGGAAACCACTGCCACGGCCAGCGCCACCCACAGCCCACCCCTGCCGAGGTCACGGGGCATCGCCTCTGCCATTTACTTCAGTAATCAGCAAGTTTTTTTTTTTCTTTTTTCTTCTTCAGCCAACTAAATAAGCCAACTAATCTAATCTTGACATTTTTCCATGCTTCATGTATCTGCTATTTGTTACTAGCGTATTGTTTTCATGTATCTCAATATTTTACTAATAATGTGGATCAAATTTCCATAGCTCCCGTTCAATACTGCTGTCTTCCGCTGGTGCCCGTTATGTGTTTAGCCATCTGCCTCCTAATTAGCACCAGCCACACAGCGGCTTCTGCCATTCAGATAAATTAGATACCCTGTAACTTCCTTTTTGCTTAATTGCTCCATGCAGTGCTTTGTTCTGAGATTAAAATTTATTAGTCAATTCTACAATTTAGATGAGTTCTTAATTTTCAGGTGGCTATCCGATTTGGTTCTTACCTTAGCTGTTTTTTTTTTTCTCTTTTAAAGAACATATCTGTACTTTGATCATGTGAATGTGATTACTTGCTCAGTTCATGAAGTACACGGTGCATGTACTCATATGAGGGTAAATTTTCTCTTCACACTCCATACTCTATAGTATCAACTATACCTACTTATTTAATCTCTAATCCAACTTTTGCTATCGCAAGCTAAGTTCATAGTGTCAGGCATCCTAATTTAGGACGTTGACATATATGACTAATGCAGTTTTATCTGTTCACACACACTCTAAGACCTCAGTTAAGTGTAATACATGTATAAACCACGAATATTATATTTTCATAGTTTCCCTTAACAATTATATCAACCCGCGCGAAGCTGGGGCTCTCAACTAGTTTCATAAAAATTGCACCCTACTACCATTTTGTTACAAGAGACCAATGCCTTAAAAGTTTGTGACTTGTGGTTGACAGCCACGCCTCTATTCAAGTTTCACTTCCCTTCTTTTCTTGAGACCCTTGCTGAGCCACTCCATACTAGACCTTCACTTGAACCTTAGCTAATTAATAACGAGAAGCTTTGCTTAAAGTTGCACGCTCATCAGGGATTGTTTGGTAGGGATCCAAATTGTCCTAGAAACGTGCTGTAACCAGATTCTCCTAGAACTGTTTCCCTATGCAGATAGCAATCGTTTGAGTTTGGCTGCCAGTTGTTCAAGATCCAAATTTTCCTTGAAAACATGTATGAACTTGGAATCAGTTAGAAACACCTTTTTTGGGTGAAAATGGGAATGTGACCCTCTGTCCCTGAGGCTCTTCATATTGGTTATGGATATTTTTGGTCACATGGTGTCCAGGGCCTGTGAGGAGGTGTTGCTGTAACCTCTCTTCTCTAGTAATATTCAACATGTGATCTCTACTCTACGGATATTGTGGTCATCTTAATCTGGTCAGTAGCTAATGACATTGATATTGTGCTTGATATCTTAAGTGTTTTGGAGATGCATCAAGTATCAAAACTAATGTTCAGAAGAACAATGTGTATCCTATCCAGTGTACATAGGATAGGAAGTATGATTCAAGATCGTTTACCTTGTAGCCTGCATGATTTACTTGCAAGTATCTCGGGATACCCATGTCATTACAGAAATTGGCAAACTCTCAACCCAACCTATCATCAACTGCATTGCGGACCATTTCCTGGCTGAAAAGGCTGATTTGATGACAAGAGCTGGCCAGGAAGATCAGGTTCAATATGGCCTAACATCTATGCTTACCTATGTCACCATGACCATTGAGTTGTTACCATGTGCCATCAAGGGTGTAGATAAAATTACTGTCAAAAAAAGGGTGTAGATAAAATATGAAGATTCCTTTGGAAAGGAAGGACCGCATGGGTGTCTATTGTGTTATTGCTTGCGACAAGGTCCAGCAACCTTGTGGCTTGGTGGTGTATGCATTTCTTATCTTAAAACCTTTGGTTGGGTTCTCAAGTTGCAGTGGCTGACACTCCAACAAAACTGAGCCTAATAGGCCCTGGTCGACATTCTTAGTCTGAGTGCATAAATGTGTTCCCAGGTCTTTGTTTTCTACGGTGGTCAAGACCGAGATTGGCAGTGGAGGAGGGATAGGTGGCTTCATGGGTAGCAATTAGTTGATCTGGCACCTCAATTGGTAGGTGATGTTCCCACAAGAAACCTAATTATCGTACAAACTTGAAGCACTAACCAGTCACAACTGGATCAGAGATATTCAAGGGGCACTTTCTGTTGTTCTTGTTGAATAGTTGGACTTATGGGACATCTTGTCAGACATTGTATTGCAGCCAGTTGTTGATGGCACACTGATGGAGGCTTACCCCTCTGGACAATATTCAGCAAAATCATCATATCAGGGATTCTTTCATGGTTCCATCCAATTTCAGTCATATGAACACATCTTGAAGCCCTGGGTGCAAGGAAAGCGGTGGTTCATTGTTTGGTTTGTGGTGCACAAGTGCTGGACCGCTGGATCAGCTTGCTCGATGAGGCTTACTACATCTAGAGTTATCCACTTATGTGATAAGTCTGAGGAGACCGCATTGATCATTTGCTCACCGTGTATTTGCATTCTTGTCTAGTCTTGTTCAGTTGGGCTTCAAGCTCTTTGACCTTCAATTGAGGAAATGTTAACGGTGGAGCAGGGTTAATGGTGTTGTTGCTGGCCCAGACGCCTGGTACTTGAAGGACTCAATTCCCTCATCATTCTTGGTTCATGGACCCTTTAGGATAACTGGAACTGTTTTATCTTCAATGGTGATCACACAAATATGGCTCATGCCTTGATAGTGGCTGAAGAGGAGGCGCATGTTTGAGAGCTGACCTTGACTATCCTAGTTTCTGTAAAATATTTATATGTTCCTACTTCCTATGACTATATATGCTCATCCTGTTCTTTAGTATAAACTGATTCCCTGCATTTGTTCAGCCACTGACAAAAATCTTTTGTGCACGCATTTTTAAGCTAGTTATACATGTGATTGCAAAGCAATAGCCGTATTTTGAATCCTAAAGCAATAGCATGCATTAGTAATTAAGCATTTTATTTCTTAAAGAGTGAAATGCGCCATGGGTTCTTAAACTTTTCCTTATTGCTTATCTGAGTCCATAAACTTTTGTTTTGCTCATCTGGGTCTATGAACTTTTCCCCACCGCTCATCTAAGCCCAAAACCATTCAAACTACCCTCTAGCGGTTTTGAGCGACGGGTTTGCTATAGTAACCACGTTTGCTACAGTAACAGTAGTTTTGTCTTTTCCCTTTTTTATTTATTTCCGATGAATCTTTGAAAAATCATAAAGTAGAAAATCCAATTTTGTTGGACTCCACGTGAGTAGATCTATACAGTGAACATATAATATAGTATGGTTTAGTACAAAGTTTTTGAACGGTTTTAGAAAGTTCAGTGGGTAGGATAACCGGTTTTAAAAACTTTGTACTAAAGCATACTATATTATATGTTCCTTTGCATAGATCTACTCATGTAGAGTCTAACAATATTGGATTTTCTATTTTATAATTTTTTTCTATGATTTACTTTGATTTTTAAAGATTCAGTAAAAATAAACAAAAGAAAAAAGACAAAACCATTGTTACTGTAGCAAAACCGTAGTTACTGTAGCAGCCTCGCCGTCCAAAACCGCATGAGTGTAGTCTGAACAGTTTTGGACCCAAATGAGCGGTGGGAAAAAGTTTATGGGCGGATGAGCAAAATAAAAGTTTATGGACCCGGATGAGCGGTGAGAAAAAGTTCATGGACCCGCATGAGGAAAACAAAAGTTTTGTGGACCCGGATGAGCGGTGGGGGAAAAGTTTAAGTTCCCATGGCGCATTTCACTCTTTCTTAAACATCAAATCTGTCTCTGAACCATTGTTTCTTTTTTCACTATTGTACAGGTTTCATTTTCAAGTAGGTGGGGAAATTTTGCTTCTGAAGGAATTACCATCTTGACAGTTCGAAAATGTAAGGCTAAAGTCGGCTAAAATGTTTGACAAGGCTTTTATCAATTTCCTCTGGATGTTCTAACTTCTAAGTCAAGTAGGGTTAGTGAATAGACATGGCAATATCGTTTGTTGTACTTGGACCTGGTGTATTTTGCTATGTTGCTTACATTCTTATGTTCGTGTTTTATGGGTTTACTGCATTGTCGTTGGTAATGGCCATGGTAATAGCGGATTGGTTAGTGGAATGGTGGCTATGGGTGTGTATTTTTTTAACCCTAGTAATAGCGGATTGGTTAGTGGAATGGTAGCTGTGGGCGTTAGAAGCTGGTCACATAGCGAGGAGAATGGCTTTCAGACTCATTGTCGTTGGTAATGCCCATGGTGGAAGTTCTGGCCGGTACCAGCTGGGCATCAAGAGTGTTCCAGAGCAAGGCACACCTGGTGACAGTTACTGTCAAGCAAATCGTGTGGGTGGGTTTGTTCACACTTTTGCTTCTTAATGAAATGCTTGTCTAGGAAAGGTCTCCAAAAATAAACAGCTGTTAGACTATTTTCGACATATATATCATCCTTGACCGCAAAAAAAAAAAAAAAAAAAAAAAAAAAAAAGACATATATATCATCCTCTTTCTTATATAGTGTATGTCCGATAGCATTGATGATGAAAATAGATAGTTTATTCACATAGGTGGTTAAATTTAAGCAGGTCTATGCAAAGCACAATCAAAGTCGCTGAAAGCATCATCAATCTTGAGGTTATTTGCCGCAGCTTATTAGTTTTTATAATAGCAAAAAAGGGGAACACCACTGGCCACTGCTTGGGTTGAAACCGGTTGCGTTTCAGTGCCCCCATAGCTCGCGTGTTTGGATACCTAGCCAAGGTCGGCAGTGAGGGGGCATCGGCCTGGTATGCTGAAACGCATCGGGGCAATGTTCCCAGCAATATGCAAGCCTGTGTTAGGAGTTGGTGCCAACATTTACATGTACTCAGTTGGTGGCCGAGTGTCACAAGCAAGGCATAAAAACCCTCGGCAAACCGTTTGGCGAGTGTAGCACTCGGCAAATGTTGGTCGCCATCTCGGAACCCGGCAAACAGAGGTACTCCCTCTGTCCCAAAATAAAAGACCTTCTCGCTTCCCGAGAAGTCAATGTTTTCAAAATGCCGGCAATTATATATTAAAATGTATAAATATTTATGTTAAGTAATTAGTATCATCGGAAAGATCTTTAAGTCTAGTTTTTTAACAAATTTATTTGAAGATTTAAATGTTGCACGTATTTTCTACAAACTTAGTCAAAGTTGAGAAAATTTGACCGGCACGTTTCCCATAGCGTCGTTTATTTTGGGACGGAGGGAGTAGTGTCCCATCGTTCTTGGGTCCTGATTCCACCAAATACACCTAAAAAATCACCAAAAAAAAAATAAAATGGATGAGCCTTCTTGAGGCTTTCGTTGGTGCGCAAGGAACCACCCCGAATCGAGGGTTGACAGGCGAGCCCTTTGTCCTTGGAGCTTCCGGAGTTCCTTGTCCCGATGTGCACGCCCGCTGTTTGACCCTATTGAGAGAGTAGATGACAGAGCCTCGTGGCTATAGGACGCGTGGATGGTGCAACATCTCAATACATGTCAGGCTCTGGCCTGTGGCTAGGGATGTCAGGTGCCGACTGAGTGTTGCCTTAGGCAAGCGTTGGGGTGGAGGTCAGGCTCACATGCTGGCCTGGGCGAGTGCTAGGGTGGAGGTCAGGCTTAGGCTGTTGCCGTTAGATAGCCTAGGGCCTTGTCCGAGCCCTTATCCTCAAGCGGTGACTGCAGGCGTGCTTGGGCTCGATCTGACGTTTTAAATAGCGGGCTATGGCAAATAGCGGCGTATTTTTTTAGGGGCTATAAAGCTATAGCGAAGCTATGTCAAATAGCGTTTTATAAGAAAAATTATGAAAAAACTCCAATAATTGATGCAAAAACAAGGCAAATATGATATTTGGTGAATATAAATACGTTTACAAGGTTTTACAACTCTAAATAACATTACCAAATACCAATATGACAATACAACATGTTCCATAAAAATTTAATCGCCCAAAATATCATCAAATTAGTAACAAATGAAATATGAAATAAGCGGCACTATAGCGCTAAATAGCGGTAAGTAGCTGTAAATAGCAGTGTTATAGCGGAAATGTGAATAGCTTAGCGGCGAGTCTTTTTTCGGGGAGTTATAGCGGCGCTATAGTGGAGCTATAGCCCGCTATTTTAAACGAGGGATCGACTCCTCCAGAGGTCACACGCATTGCCCTTAAGTCCCCCAAGTCCCGAGCGATGCTTGATATCCATTGGGGGAAAGAAGCGCTTGAAGCTTAAGGATGATGAAGATGACAACAACCCATGAATAATCTTAATCTAAGAAAAAAGCAACCCCTGAAGGCTAATGGGAGTGGGCTACAAGACTGGTGGCTGTTATGTCTACCTTTGTCATCAGTATTGACGACGACCTTCTCTAGGTCTGTCGTTGAAAACTGGATTGTTATGTTATCTGTTCAAACTCTTCTAGCAAGTGGTATCAGACAGATATTTTGGTTAGCACACTACAAGAAATGTGACATTTTATGACAAAAATCCTTGTGACGATAGCAAATATCGTCATATATTGTAACATACTATGACGATAAAACTAGTGTCGTCATAAATTCATAAGCCGTTCAACTATTTATGACGACTGTGTTTTTTTGGTCACATAAAGATGCCGAGCGTCGTCACAAAATATCTGCCATGAGCAGCCAATCGACGGTTATGTTTTTGTGACAATATGAAGTGTTTTTTTGTGACCTGTTTTCGGCGTCACTGATTGTTAATTCTAACATGACGGTCTCCAATGTCATTATTTGAAACCACCAGCAGCAAGTCATTGAGGGGCCTTGGGCCAACCAGCAGCACCAGGCAGGCGCCGCCCACAAGCAACACAAGTCGAACTGGGCCAGCAGCCCACGCAAGCACAGCCGCAAAGCAGGTCCAGTAGCGCAAGGACCAAGCGGCGGCAACTATCACTTTGGGCGGTGGTGGCGGCGGCGAAGGGCAGTAAGGAGTCGACGGCCGGTCCATTTAAAATTGAAACACAACGAAGCCACTCCCTCCAACTGTCGAACAGGAAGCTAGCTAGCAAGCTAGCTAAGTTGTGTACGTCAGCATGAGTGTGTGTATATACATACACGTATATATATGTTCAATGCATTTCCTTTTCTTCCTTTTTTTTTCTTCAAACATTCTTCTAAGATCTTGATCCAAATATTTTTGCTATGTCATCTAAAAATATGTAAATCCCTTAGAACTATATTTGTCGCGTGTTCTTGATAAGCGACAGATTTCTCTTTTTTACTCGGATTAAAACTTGTAACTAGTCGTTCTCCCTCATACGAACTCCAAATGAGGTGATTCTTTTTTTCTAAAATTTTCTAAAATCATGCTGCATCACGTTATGGTGTTGGATTCAGTCACTTCTTCATGCGCCAAAATTTGAGCAATTCAAGTTTTTGAATTCGAACTTTTGATTTCGGTCAAAACTTCAGTCAAAGCGGAACCACGAAATGAACTTCGGTTGAAAATCTTTTGAACACGAAAGTTTCATAACTCATCGAGACCAACAAAGTTTATGTAGGTCAAATTTCCATTTGAGGAAGTGGTAATAACATGTAGTTCAAATATAACAAGTCTCTCACATAGTTCCGGGAACTATGTGAGAGACTTGTTATATTTGAACTACATGTTATTACCACTTCCTCAAATGGAAATTTGACCTACATAAACTTTGTTGGTCTCGATGAGTTATGAAACTTTCGTGTTCAAAAGATTTTCAACCGAAGTTCATTTCGTGGTTCGTTTGACTGAAGTTTTGACCGAGTCAAAGTTTGAATTCAAAACTTGAATTGCTCAAATTTTGGCATGAAGAAGTGACTGAATCCAACACCATAACGTGATGCAAAGATGATTTTAGAAAAATTTTAGAAAAAAAAAATCACCTCATTTGAGTTCGTATGAGGGAGAATCCACTCAGTTACAAGTTTTAACCGAGTAAAAAAAGAGAAATCACTTGTTCATCATGAACATGTGACGAACGAGAAACGATTTTTCTTTTTAATCTGTAGTCAAAACTTGTAACTAGTTTTTCTCCCTCATACGAACTCCGAATTTGATTTTTTTTTCTCTAAAATTTTCTAAAATCGTACCCTACCAATTTATGGCGTTGATTTTCCCATTTACATTCATTTTGTAGTCAATATATTTATATAATTTATCTCTTACGAAATAGAAAAAAAAAAAAAACTAACTTGGGCCACGTCTCCATTGACATCGGCCGTCCATCTATTGATCCAATTTGAGCCGGTTACGGGCGGGATTCTAAAATCTTGGCGCGACCGAAAAATTTCCCCGAGCGGAACAAAGAAAATTTATTTGCCGCCGCATCGCGCTGTCCGGCGCTCGGTGCCGCCTCCCGCTCAAGCTATCCAAAACCAACCCCGTGATCTTATCCTCTTGCCTCCTCTTGCCGGTCGGCAAGGGGAAAAATCCCCAATCTCCCTCAACGCACCACCCCGCCCGTCATCCTGCGGCTCCACGGCGGCGTCTTACGCATCTCCCACCCGTCCATGCTCATGTACCACCACTTCTACGCGGCGCCTCGCGTGCGCCGTCCCCGTGGTGGTCGCCGTCGAACTCCGCTCGCGCCGGCGCCCTTTGCCAGCGCACATCGACACCGGCGGGGTTTGACAAAGTCGGGGCGGGGCACCCTCCTCCCGCACCCATCGCACGCCGCGCGTGGTCGCGCGCGGTGCCTTTGCTTCCGGCGCGGCACCGGCGGCTACCTGTGCTGCGAGGGTGCGGGTGGAGGATGCGATGGCGGCTACGCGGCGCAGCCCCTTCTATCTTTCTGACAAGCCTCGGATCCTCCGCACCTTCGCCGGCCCGCGACGCTCTCCGGGCTGCGCTCCATCGTCGGGTTTGCCGTGAAGGCCAACAACAACCTCCCCGTGCTCTGGCGTCTGCGTGAGCTTGGCTGCGGCGCCGTCCTCGTCAGCGGCAGCGAGCTCGACTTCGCTCTCCAAGGCGGGATTCGATCTGCCGAGGTGCGACTCTTGTTCCTAGATTTTTTTACTTCTGGGATGGACTGGTATAGTTGAGCAAATATCTTCACTTTTACGGTGCTATTTTCTATTGTTTTAATTTTGGATTGATTAGAATAGATTATGTTACATCGCCCGCTGGGCGTTTACGTATATTCATCGGCATGGAGAGCAGTAATGTTAGATTATTTTAGTGAGTGCACACGCTTCCACATATGTCCTCAATAAAACATGAATCTGGAAGGAGCTGGGAGATTCCAAAATCCTAGTCCTAGTTAATTAAGCTATCTAACAGGCGTTCAATTTTTTTAGCAGAACTTGTGTATACAAGTACAATGGTAGTATGGTTTTATTTGTGCAGGTATGTCCTTGATAGATTCATTTTTGTTTGTGCCAAAAGGAGAGACCTGATTATTTTTTTTCTATGAATGAATAACTAGTGTTGTTTAATCTACTCGAGCATTTTTCGCTTGCCATCACTTCTGTTCCATTGCTTGTTAGTTTTTTTAGCTTATACTGTCAATGCCTGTATGTCCGGTTCAGAGCTAAAAGGAGGTGACATACAAGCCGGTTTGGATCCTAAACAGTTAACTGATGTTTCACCAGTCGGGGATTGTGAAGTGGGGGCACCAAAGAAAGCATGCAAGAACTGTACTTGTGGCAGGGCTGAGGCTGAAGAGAAGGTTGGGAAGCTAGAGCTCACTGCAGAACAGATCAATAACCCTCAGTCAGCTTGTGGCAGTGTAAGTATTACCACAGAATTAAGTGGCACTTTATACTTGCTTGTGAAACTCCATGCTCTGGCATACGATTAACTCAGGTTACTTATCGCGGCTGGTGATCTCTGTAAACGTTTCTTGCAGTGTGGGTTGGGCGATGCCTTTCGATGTGGAACCTGTCCCTACAGAGGTAATGACATGTTCATTCTAAAACATGGAATAACATCGGCTTTCTAACAATTAAATATCTTATGGAAAAAGATCCTTACTGTTAGTCCCAATGATCAGTGGTTTCAGCATATCTACAATGCAACCATATTTCTACTAGAAGACCATATAGGAATTTTACTTTGCAGTTCGTTATGGTACAAGAAGACCATTCCTGGAGGAAGGATATAGTAGACCATTGCTGCTGCAAGGATGACTACTAGAGTATTATTATTTTTTCAGTGGCACTATAAATGTAAGTCTGCCTTGGAAATTTATATGTAAGTTCTAAAATGATTGGATACATCAACTGTGCTCAATTACATGCCTGTATATGCATGATCTCAATCTGTGAATTGTGTTATCACTTGGGATGTCTATCCGTGAATTCTGAATGATTTATGAATTTTGATGCCAATCGTGTGGATGATGGCTTGATATATGTGTATTATGCTTTTATGTGCTGTGATGGATGTCACCGTCGTCACTGAATGAAATGGATGTCACTCGTCACTGAATGAAATAGCATTTTTGACGCCACACATTCGCCTCAAAAAACCATTCAAACGCCTCCTGGTTCCTACTATTTGTGATGATACACACATAATATGACGCGTTGACCAACTAATGTATGACAGTAGTAGCTGTCATAAAAGATAACAATATGTGATGGTAGATTTGTTGCGTCACAAAAAGTAGTGACTTTTGTGACCAACTTACACAAAACCGTCCACGAGGTACATAATGTGACGGTCGATTTGTGACCACCTTATGACGATGGGTTTTTCGTCATAACGTAGTTTTATGACTAAATTCTTACCTTACATGACACTTTTGGCTTGTCATGAAAAGCCAAATTTTTGCAGTGGCAAGTGACCTTGGTCTAGTCCCCTTTTCTCAGGCCCTCTAAACAATTTCATGCATTTCCGTTTACTCCAGTGATGTCGGCGAATCTTATTGAATTGATTTCGAACTTAAAACAATCGATTGGATGTAATAAGTCATCTGTATTGTGGCAGGATTCGACTTTGGATTTGTTTCTCATGGATTTTAATTGGGGAATTTAGCTGTGGGACACTGCAAAAATGCGTATTTTCTTTGGAACACACCTTAGCGGCGCTTATTTGCCGAAAGTACCATTACAAATTCATGGTCATTTGCCACAACACACCGCGCCTATTATTTTAATCGTTTCTCAGTTTTGAGGAGAGAAGGTGAGAGAAATGTCTTCTTTGCCCTCTTCTTCAACCTCTGTCCATTCATTGATTATTTCTTTGTGACACACCTTGTCGTTGAAGGCGCAAATGAGGCTCGGCGAGGGTGCCGGCAGGCACGGTGCACCGCCGCCTCCGCCCGTCTTCTCCTCCTCCCTCTCCATCCCCACCCCCCACCCTCACCCCGACTCCCAAACCCAATCCCAACCGGTCCCCACACCAGCATCGGTGCACCGTGCGGCGCAGCGGCGGGGGGCCTTCACCCACGCCGGGCGCTGCTCCCGATCGAAGCCATCAAGACGCGGCTCAGTGCGAGCGACCAGCGCGCCCTCCGCCACCTCGTGGCAGGTCTTCCTCGACATCCTCGCACCCGACGGTCCACTCGGCACCTACGCCGACGAGCAGCGTAGCACATCGGTCGGGCCATGAGCTCCACGGCTGCCGCGGGAGGTTCAAAAGCGCCACCAGGCCCGAAGCTCTACACGCCGGTCGCAGCTTGCTCCTCGCCGCGCGAGCTCCGTTGGCGCTGGCGGCGTCGCCCCACCACCGGCCACTCGTCCGCGTGCTCCCTAGTGCTGCTCGGCCATGCGGCCTCCATCTTCCCAGCGCATGCTAGACCATGCTCGCGCGGACAGTGGCCCAGACTGATGCGGTTTCAATCAGCGAGCGACTAAATCGACGGCGGCAAAGTGTCACGGCAAATAATCACGAACGGGACGGAGGTTGAAGAAGAGGGCAAATAAGACATTTCTCTCACCTTCTCTCTCCTCAAAACTGAGAAACGATTAAAATAATAGGCGCGGTGTGTTGTGGCAAATGACCAAGAATTTATAATGGTACTCGGCAAATAAGCGCCGTTGCGGTGTGTTCCAAGCAAAATACGCATTTTCACAGTGTCCCACGGCTAAATTCCCCATTTTAATTTGATTTGTCTATGTAAGTAAAAGCTAATCATTCCCACCGACCACCGTATGGAAAGGATTCTGGGTTTCGTCCCAAATTGTCCAAAATTCGGTGAAATTCGCGCATTCAGTTGGGCCCGAGACAAATACAAACCAGACAAAAAAAATCAGCCTCGATTAAATTTGATCATTTTTTTTGAAACAAGTCATTTTAAAATCCAGTCAAATTTTGATTAAATATGGCTTATTTGACTGGTCAACTTAACTGGTTCCCAGACCGAAATTTCTGTCCAAATCCGAAATTCGCCTTATAATTATCGAGCCAATGCCCTAGATGAGCTCCCACACAGGCTAGGGCTATCCGGCTATCCCTATCCTCGTCTGCCTTCCCGGCTACCCGTGCTCGATCCTTAGCTCGGTAAGCCCCCGGCACCAGCCGCAAGGTGAGGCAGTCGCCGGCTCGCCGCGCCCCTCGCGGCCGGGACGGGACTCAATCGATCTTCCTCAGGTCCGATCCAGATCGGCGTATACCTCCGTCTGATCGTCGTCCCTTCCGTCCCGTAGCGTCGGCGCTCACAACGTGTTCGACGTGATGCGTCAAGAGAAAAAGGGCAAGCACGTTCCCGTGGCTAGCGGCAGCGACGGCCACAGCGGAATAGATGTGCTTCCAGACGTCATCCTGGAGCACATCCTCGGCTTCCTGCCTGCAGAGGAGGCCGGCCGGACGTCCGTGCTAGCACAGCGCTGGCGCCACCGGTGGAAGTACGCCACGGCCCTGAACGTCACGTGCATCATCGACTTTGGAAGCTACTGGCGCAATTACAGCTTGCAGGAATGCCCCAAGGCTGTCGACGATATGCTGCACCTCCGCGGGAGCGCTCCTCTCGAAGCATGTCAGCTAACGTTTGGTTGCTTCTACAGGGACGCTGACGTGCTCTGCCTGAATCGCTGGGTTCGGCATGTCGTGATGTGTCAAGTTCAGAGGTTCAGGATCGAGAACTTTCACTACATTGAGTACTTGATGCTGGACGACCTGCCTCTCATGTCATGGCACTTGACAAGGCTAGAGCTCGTTGGCATAGAGTTACAGAACGAATTCTGTGACTTCTCAAGCTGTCCATCGCTACGACATCTCAATATTGCCCATTGCTATCTGTGGCATGCCAAAAAAGCTCTTGTCGCAGTCCATGAAAAGCCTAAGCATCACGAGTTGTGATTTCAGCACGGAGCTCAACACTCTTCTTATTCATGTTCCAAGTCTTCTGTCACTAAACCTAGATAGCCATCTGTACAGGCCTCCTGTTCTTGGGAGCATGCCATCATTGAAGAAGGCATTTGTGAGAGTTCCCGTTGATGAGTACTGTGGATTTGACGAAAGTGAGGGGTTGGATTGTTACTCTTGTCATATTACAGAAGAAGAGGATAAGTGTTTTCTTCTGGATGGCCTATCAAATTCTAATAATTTGACATTGCTATCTGAAACGAAAATGGTACGTTACACTTACATATTTACCAGTTGTTCCTCTGTCCTATTTGTGTCCCCTTGTGGACATTGACATTTACAAAGTTGCTCAGCATCAGTTGGCTTCTTAATCATATTCACACTGAGACTGAGTATTATTTCATCCCTTTTTTGTCTGCATTACTTCCAGTTTATTTTTGAAAAGGATTTGAAACAGTGTCCTACATTTAGCAACTTAAAGACTCTGCTACTCAATGATCACTGGTGTGGGGCTCCTCATTACCTTGCCCTAACTTGCATTCTCATGCACTCCCCAGTTCTAGAGAAGCTTACAATTGAACTTAATTCCAGGGTATGTAAGTGTTTCTAAATGGATGCCTTGTGCCTTGTGGAAGTAACTATGAATTTGCTAAGTATAATTTCTTTTTGTTTCCTATAGGGCCCCGACCACAAAATGGAAATAATTGGAGGGTACCATCCAATGGAAGGAGCGACTAAAAAGTTCGAGCACCTCAAGGCAATTGAAGTCAAATGTGAAGTGGTTGATGAGGAAGCTCACAAAGTTTTGCAGTTCCTATGTACATTTAACTTTTGTAAGTGAACCGCAGACACTCGTCATTCTATCCATAGAACGAAATTGGAACCCAAAGCTGCATTTGGTGACAATGATATGCTATTTGGCTTTTTGTGCAAACCATATTGTATACTGAGTTCCTGTATTTGAAACTTCTGATATCATAAAAAGAACATGGATTTTCATCAGGATGGAATATATATAGCTAACAGTACCACAAACGTTTTAGATGATTATCAAATATATTATTATTTATCAAATAATTATTAGTACTCTACATATATGCTTTATGTTATTAAGTGTAACTCTGTTTTCATTACTTATTCCTTCCACATGAGCCATCATTTAAAGTTTTTTTAATTTGACATGCTGAGTGTCTTTACTCTGCATGTATAACATCTCTATCTAATTAAACTTATATTGTGCCTTTTGATTATTACTATATATACAGGTTTCATTTTCAAGTAGACTTGCAAAAATGGTATGCTGGTGGATCTAGCTAGGGTCCCTTGAATTCAGAAGATTAAAACTGATAAAGTCCCACTAGGTTGCCGGCTGCTGTTGGTTCGCTGATTCCAGTCATTCGATTGCAGGGACATGATAATACTATTTTGTTTATAACTTGTTCTTGTTGAGTTGAGCATTCATTGTTTCATTGTGTCATTCTGTTGACTTGCTCAGCATTTGCAATCGATTTATATATTACTGGAGCTCAATCTCGCATAGATGTCAGCTGATAACTTATATTCTCTAGCAAAAACCATCATGTACATGGACATGTATAGCACAAATAATCTAGTCTGATTAAAATCATGTTATTGTTACATGCATGGGTTGATATATACATAACCATTACACTTGCACAGTCCTAATTCCATCGTCCGTTCTGTGGGGAGGTGATCCTAATAGAGGGAACAAATACTGAATGGCCCGTGGGACAAGCAGATTAATTTTGATTATGGGCTTATACACAGTCCCAATTCCATCGTCCCCGCTCGCGCCCCTCCGCTGCTCATGGGCATGCATGCGATAGTTGGCTGCAGTAGGTGGCTACGCCAGCTTCGAGAAAAAAGAGGGGGAGGAAGCGGCAGATGCCCAGCCAGCGCTAGGAGGAGGAGACACCGAGGCGAAGAGGAGATACAAGAAACCAAAGACAGAGATGTAACGGCTGGTCTACTATTGAAACATCCAAATGCAATATTTGCAACATACAACTGAAGGCAGATGAAACACATGAAATATGTATCTGCAACACTATATACATACTAACATAGCTGAAAACACTCGAAAAACATGCATACGAAACACTTAAAAACACCTGAAAAGCACTTGAAACAACAATTTCCTAACATATGCAACATCCAGATAAAACATTGCAACATTCTGATATACTTTTGCAACATTAAGATGCGATAATTGCAACATCATGATTAAAACATCTCAAACACTTGAAACATAGTCCTGCAACATGGGATTTTCAGCGCAACATTTCAAAGCTTGGAGACTGTGTGGAAACACGCGAGGAGGTAGGGGAAGGCAGAGTCGGTGAGCAACAGTGCCCCTGGCATCGAGTGCGGAGCAGGCAGGAGGCAGCCTCTATTGTCAGCCAATGGCGGCAAGTACACGAGGGAGCAGCTCTTGTGACCGCCCGAGCCGAGGAGATTGAAGACCCTCGAGGAACTCCTCGGGGATGTTAGCGGTATGGTCCTCCCCGACCGCCTCAGCGATGGAGAAGAGGACCTACAACAATACGGAGAGAGCGAGCATGGAGGCAGGGCGCGGGGCTTGTGGTGGCATGAGGCAGATGGGCACTAGCCCATGGGGCACGTCACCACAATTGATCTGCTAATGAATAGGGAGGAGAACATGGGAGAGGCATGGGCTATGGTGGGTCTGCTGAGGAAAGGGATGAGAACGGGAGAGAAGTGGTTAGATGGGGAAGGACACCATTTAGTGGCGCGTGAGCAGGAAGGAGCGGGTGGGCGGTCGTTCATCCATTGTTGGAGTAAAAAATTAGGATACCTAGATAGAAGTTCGGAGGTGTTGGTTGGGCTGGTGCGTGCGGACCACCATTGGGAGCGCCCCAGCGCGGACAGATGCCCAATACTAACAATTACTGTTCTGATAAATCCACCGTGGATCAGCTCCACTGTTGATCTAGGATTCACTAAAGTGTCCATTACATCTCCACATTTCAAGGGTAACAACCAAATTCTCAATAGGGATGTACCTGACCCTCATGTTCCTTCAAGGAGACAAAATGTTGAATAGTCTTCTATTCCCTCACTTGAAGCGCACCAGCTCTATGATGATAGAACATTTTATGTTTTAAAACAATAAGTTGGACTTAAAAATAATAACATGGACTTTCAATAGAGCCTCAATCACGAAAGTTGGACTTCACGTTCCTTCAATGATAGAATGAGTGCCAAAACATCCCTATTACACAGTACTCTTACTGGTGCTAACAATGTGTTCTTTTTAAAAAAAGTTCTGTAAGTGTTTTCTTAAACACCAAAAGATATATAAATTGTCATTCGCCTACCATTTAGCCATTAATCAGACTAAACATGCATTTAAACGGGACAAACGGACTATTAAACCAAAATACCATACCATTGTGTATTGGTTAGTGTCAATGTGTCATGGTGTTTAAGAGCTAATTGACCATTTAGACGAACAATTAAGTTAGCAAAAACCAACATGATAGAGTGTTCTTTGACATCTCAGGGCACTAAAGGAATCTTGTTACTAGAAGGGTTTTCATCAGATTTTATTTTTATTATATTAGCTTTATAGGTGATGCTGCTTTCTAGAAACCGAAACTAAAAAACTGCTTCACTAGTGAAGCTAAGTTGTACCAAACACGTTTTTTAATGGAAATCATTTTCGTTTTAAAAGCATCAACTGCCATTTACATAAGCCTCTGCCTTGATGGGAGAAACAAAAACGACGGTTACAAATATTTTCCTTTAAAAATCAATTTACATGAAGGTGGAAACGGCGCGCAGATTCACTGCCTATTTTCAACTCGGATCCCCGCCTCCTGCCTGTTCATCTTCTGCTGGCTGCGCTGCCTCCCCTTTACTCCACTCATACAGTACTCCTCTCAACCTGAAATTCTTGCAGATCCTTCACCCTCTGCCCCCTTTTTTTTTTTTCTTTCAAATCCACAATGGGAAAGAAAAATCGAGTCTTCTCATGGGCCAATTTACTCGAGCAGTGGCCGGCGTGTCATTCCGCGTTCTTCCTACAGACGCCTCACGGCCGGGCGAAGAGAGGTGAGGCGGCGGGTCGCCCGGCACATGGCGGACGCTTCCGTTCTTTGCTTCCTTTTCTTTGGTTTACCCAGCGCCCCCGCGACGTCTCGCCGGTTCTTCTCCCACAGTATGGGACTTTCGCCACCTGCTCGACTGAATGCCTCATGGGAAAAAAGGGTAAGAACCTGCACGTGGCTAGCGGCGAAACGGCATAGATGCACTCCCGGACGGTGTCCTTGAGCAGATACTTGGCTGCTTGCCGGCCAGAGGAGGCGGCGGACATCGGTGCTGGCCAGCCGGCGCCACCTGTGGAAGTCAGCCACACCCCGCGCATCACGTGCATCGGGGAGTATTGGATGAATCTGGCGCACATGAAGGGCGACGTAAGAATGTTGATGATATGCTGCGCCTCTGTGGACATGCGCCTCTTGAAGCATGCGAGATCACTTTTGGTGACATGGATGATGATGATGATGTGCTCTGTCTGAACCGTTGGGCCCGGCATGTTGTGATGTGTCGTGTTCAGAGGTTCAGGTTCGAGAACATTTACTCTGGTCAGCCCTTTGAGCTGGAGAACATTTACTCCAATTTGAGAAGGATTTGGTTTGTCACCCTTGTCGTCATGGGAAAATGGTCGCTGCCTCTCACCCCCCTATGACTAAGGTTATGACCTCATGACCCGGAGAGCTACTTCACATGGACTTTGTTGGTTCAGCTTGGGTTCGCTCAATTGGGGGTAAGTGGTATGTGCTTGTGATCGTTGACAACTTTTCTCGCTACTCTTGGGTGCATTTTATGGAGGGTAAGGACAAGGTGTTTTCATTCGCTCGAGACTTGATTTTGAGGTTGCAAAATGAGTTTCCCAAGCATGCCATGAGAGCTATCTACAATGACAATGGCACAAAATTCAAGAACTCTTACTTTGAGACCTTTTGTGCCTCTTTGGGTCTTGAGCACCAGTTTTCCTCACCTTACACTACCCAACAGAATGATGTTGTTGAGTGCAAAAATTGGACCCTTGTTGAGATGGCAAGGACGATGCTAGATGAGCATTGGACTCCTCGTAAGTTTTGGGCCAAGGCTATCAACACCGCATGCTATGTGTCAAATCAGATTTTCTTGCGTGCTTTCTTAAAGAAGACCTCTTATGAGTTATGATTTGGACACACACCTAAGGTAAGCCATTTGAGGGTGTTCGACTGTCGATGCTTTGTACTCAAGAAAGGTAACCTTGACAAGTTTGAGTCGAGATCTCTTGATGGACTACCCAACAGAACGATGTTGTTGAGTGCAAAAATTGGACCCTTGTTGAGATGGCGAGGACGATGCTAGATGAGCATTGGACTCCTCGTAAGTTTTGGGCCAAGGGTATCAACACCGCATGCTATGTGTCAAATCAGATTTTCTTGCGTGCTTTCTTAAAGAAGACCTCTTATGAGTTACGATTTGGACACACACCTAAGGTAAGCGATTTGAGGGTGTTCGACTGTCGATGCTTTGTACTCAAGAAAGGTAACCTTGACAAGTTTGAGTCGAGATCTCTTGATGGCATCTTTTTAGGTTACTCTCTTCATTCACGTGCGTATAGAGTACTTGTGCTGGAGACTAACTGGATCGTCGAAACTTGTGAAGTAACATTCGATGAGATGATGCCTCTTTCTTCTGCTCATGTCTTTGAGCATGTAGGTGATGAGGAGCTGAATGAGAGCATCTTTGTGGAATAAGAGGAAGATGCTAACTGGGGTGATCCCGAGCCGCCTCCACCGGCTGCCCCAGTTGACCCGGTGACTTCCACCTCTACCGGTGGCCCCATTCCTACCCCTTCATCCACTTGGGGGTCGTTCGAGTTAGAAGTAGCTACTGTACCTGGAGGAGGAGCTCCAGCAGCTGTTGAGGGGGAGGCGACTTTATCAAGGACTTCACCTCAGTACATTCAGCGCCGCCATCCACCTTAACAGATGATTGGTGAGCTCGATCAGAGAGTCACCCGGTCCAGGTCACATCATATTTCTTACTTTGCTCATTCTACATTTGTTGCTTCCTTTGAGCCCAGAGATATTGGACACACACTATCTGATTCTAATTGGGTTAATGCTATGCATGAGGAGTTAGAAAACTTTGCGTGTAATGAAGTCTGGCATTTAGTTCCACCCCCTGCTGATTGCCATCCCGTAGGTACGAAGTGGGTTTTTAAAAACAAGCAAGGGGAGGATGGGATAGTTGTGTGAAATAAGGCTAGGCTTGTTGCGCAGGGGTTTTGCCAAAAGAAGGGATAGATTATGAGGAAACCTTTGCTCCTCTTTCTCGTTTAGAGGCTATTAGGATCTTGCTTGCCTTTGCCGCATCAAAAGGGTTTAAGCTTTTTCAAATGGATGTCAAAAGTGCTTTTCTAAATGGGTATATAGAGGAAGAGGTCTATGTGAGGCAACCCCCTGGCTTTGAGAACCCCAAGTTTCCAAATCATGTGTTTAAATTGCAAAAAGCTTTGTATGGTTTGAAACAAGCCCCAAGAGCGTGGTATGAGCGTTTGAAAACTTTCTTGATCTAAGGGTTTTGAAATGGGGACGGTCGATAAAACTCTTTTTCTCCCCAAGCAAGGCAAAGACATCCTTTTGGTTCAGATATACGTGGATGATATTATCTTTGGTGGCTCGTCTCACTCTCTTGTTGCAAAGTTTTCAGATCTTATGAGCAGGGAATTTGAGATGACCATGATGGGTGAGCTCCAGTTCTTCCTTGGGCTCCAAATCAAGCGCACTTGGTCGGGACGTTCATGCACCAAATGAAGTATACGAAGGACATCCCGAAGAAGTTCGATATGGGCGAGGCCAAGCCTCTTTTCGATGCCCATGTCAACCATGATGGCTTTGGATGCCGATGAGGACGGTGAGCGGTGGACGGGGAAGAGTGCTGGGAGCATAATTGGCCCCTCCCGTACTTTGACGGCTACTCGGCCGGACATACACTTCACAACGGTGTGTTCGTGCTTGCGCGAGGTTCGTGCATCACCGCGCACCTCTCACCGTCAGGCGGTGAAGAGGATTTTCAGGTACCTCCACTTCACACTCGAGCTAGGTCTTTGGTACTCTTCTTCTTCTACCCTTGCTCTATGTGGTTATTCCGATGCGGTTTTCGTGGATTGTCGTTTGGATCGGAAGTCCACTTCTAGGACTTGTTAGTTTCTTGGGCCATCTTTGGTTTCTTGGAGTTCACGCAAGTAGTCAAGTGTAGCCCAATCCACCATCGAAGCCAAGTATGTTGCTGCAGCCGCTTGTTGTTCCTAGCTTCTTTGGATGATAGCTACCTTGAGAGACTTTGGGTTGAGCTTTTCTAGAGTGCCTCTTTTGTGTGATAGCACCAGTGCCATATCAGTTGCCAAAAACCCAGTCCTACACTCCAAAACCAAGCATATCGATGTTCATTTCCACTTCCTCTGAGACCACTATGAGAAAGGCGACATCGACCTCATACACGCTGATACCCAGAAATAGCTTGGCGACATCCTCACCAAGCCTCTTAACCAATCCACCTTTGCTCGCCTGAGGGGTGAGTTAGGCGTTTGTTTCCCCTTTTAGTTGGGGGAAGCAGACTTGTTGTATAGTTCTTAGTTTGAGCTTTTCTTTGGCTTTTTAGGTCTGTTTTAGCTTTCTTTTGTGCTTTCTTTGTATCATACATTTCGCATTCATCATGTACACCTTGCATTCTTGAGCTTTTGGTTATATCTCTTAGAAGTGAGATTATGCTCATTTTAGGATTGCTACGCGTGTACCGATGATTTTGTGCTATCTTGTGCTAGTATTGCTTACATGAATCATCTTCACTACAGAATGCGCTTCTTTTGCCGAGTGCAAAAATATTTGCCGAGAGCAAAGCGTCGGCACTCGGCAAAAGATCATCTTTGCCGAGTGTGCCGCACCGTCGGCAATCTTCCACACTCGACAAACTATATCTTTGCCGAGTCGCGTAGCCCTCGGCAAAATAATACACTCGGCAAAGAATAACAGGGCCAAACGGCCACCACTCGTTCGTTACCTTTGCCGAGTGTCCAACGTTAGGCACTCGGCAAACTAGGTATCCTTTGCCGAAAGTGCCCCGGTGCAGCACTTTCGGCAAAGCCCTTTTGCCGAAAGTGTCAAGACATGGCACTCGGCAAATTATGAATTTTTTTGTTTTTTTCGTCCCATATTTTTTGTGTGGCCTTGGTACAAGAATTACATCTCATCTTCAAAATTTGGGACAATTTCAAGTTCTTTTGCTATATTTCTTGAATTATTTTTTTTTTCTTGCATTTTACGGACCACTCCAAATTTGAACTGCAGGTACATGAAATAATGGAATGTGGTCATTCAAAAAATATTATTCATGATGTTTGGCGTATGTTTAGGCTCAATCCGGGGAACTCGCAAATGAAATTACGAACATTTTTGTGTGTCGAACATGACGAGTTACATGCGGGAAAAGTGTTTTAAAATTCTATAAAATCCAAACGAAGTTTAAAAATCATGAAACTTGTCGAGGTGTCTTGTCATCTCATGAGGAGGCTGTGGTAAAAATTTGAAAAAGTTTCGAGCAAGTTGTGACGTCGGATGCCTAAAACTTCGACATCTCCACACTTGATCAAGTTGTGACGTCGGATGCCTAAAACTTCGGACATCTCCACACTTGATCACATGAGGAGTGTCGGCCCAACCGCAAAACAACGTGCACCGGAGTTAAACGCCCTTGCTTGGATAAGAAGGACTACTACGGCATAGTCGAAGAAATATATGAGCTGAACTTTGGGGGTCCTAAAGAGCTCAAGCTAGTGGTATTCAAATGCCATTGGTTC
Source organism: Hyparrhenia diplandra (assembly GCA_015847255.1). NCBI lineage: Eukaryota > Viridiplantae > Streptophyta > Magnoliopsida > Poales > Poaceae > Hyparrhenia > Hyparrhenia diplandra. The sequence goes on from JADLZK010002075.1 coordinate 74,315, forward strand.
AATCGATGACACGAAAGTAGACCCTACGATTGGGCAAGTCGAAATTCGACAGATTCCGTATATGGAGGAGAGGATGTCTATATTGTGGCTAATATACACGCCACACAAGTTTTTATTACCTCCCATGGGCGTGCCAAAAACACGAGGACCTTGCGGGTTGGTACCTTGTGCGGCAGGTATCGCCACACGGTAGAAAGCGCCGTTCGAACGATGATGATTACAACCTTGACCCAAACACCGAAGAGTTCTATCAACCTGAGGGGCTAGAAGGACGTTTGGAGATAGACATTCTTTCGCTGATGGGCATGGAAGTAGACAACGCCATCGATGAGGACGAGGGTGATGAGGTGCAGGATGCTAAGGACTTACAAATTCTTGAACGATGGAGGATGGTGCGCGAAGGAGTTGTGGAGGGCGATGCACATGCTGAGGGCAATACAGATGATGAGGATGGTGACATTGATGATGACAATAGTGATAGTGATAGTGATGACTACATGCCAGCCTTTGCCATTCGGGGAGATAATTTCTAAATCATGTAATACTATTTTGTTATTATTGTTACCTTTCAATTATGTTTCGTTCATTTTGCAATACTAATTGGTTTACTCTTTGTCTTTGCGGGGACTCGACAAAATGCCGGGCAGAAGGCGGCAACGTCGTGAGGGGGTCCGATCCCTCACGCGAGGCCCTCCCCACCCTCTCCCCATGCCGACGAGGAGGAGGCCGACGAGCAAGACCGGCGGTGGAGACGTCGTCGGCGCGCCCGGCGCCGCCCGTCGGCCGACGAGGAGGCTTGAGTTTGTTTCTTCGTCGGGCGGCCGGGGCCGTCGACGCCGCCGACCCACACCTCTTCAGACTCGGACACCGGTGCCGAAGAGCCACCCATCGAGACGTCTTCCTCGAGTTTGAGCAGGTCTACCAAAGCGGGGCCTCGACCCTCCCGGATGGGGACGATCCTTTTTCCCCGCCGCCCGGTGATTCGACCCCACGGTGACAAGTAAGTAGCCATTGATATTTTCACTACTTGTTCATATGACATGTTGAAAATCGAACTTTAGACTAACAATTCGTCTTAATGGCTCGCAAAGAATCGGAAGATTGTAAGCGGAGGGGTTCGCGCCATATCAATGGCATCCGAGCCTCCCGATTAAATCGAACTACCCCGGCATGGTGAACGTCGGGCGGTGAGGGAGCCGCCCTATACGTGGGAGCACCGTCTTGGCGTGGAGGAGGGCGCCTTGCGGCGAAGATCAAGAGGGAGTTCGGGTGAGTCTCGTATGCGGGGGATTACTTCACATTTTTAAATACTATGTTTTTAAATAATAGAATGATACATGTTGTGCGTATGCAGGATTACTTCACGCGGCGAGGGGGCAAGAGGCGCTGGCCGCTAAAGTGCGGGACAAAGGTGCGCCGAGAGCGACTCAAGGACCTGTACCATGAGGCACGTGTCCGGTGCATCATCTCCTTCAACGCCGACGTGCCCGGCAAGGTGGTGAGGAAGCAAGAAGCAAGGGAGATGATGCTCCGGAGGGAGACCGACCTCACCGGGGACGGTACATCCGGGTTAAGTAGAACACATTTATTCCGATTCCTTCAATGAAAAATAAGTAGGCTTCCATTCATCCCTCGCTATGTTAAATATTAATTGATGTCATGCAGATGTGTCCGGTGGTGCGGCAAGTACAAGGATCTGGCGGGAGGCCATTGTGGACAAGTGGCTCTTGGAGGAGACGTGACGAGACTAAGAGACTTCGTCGGAGATGTCGCTTGGAGATGGAAGGGACGCCACACCACCAAGGAGCCAGCCCCTCCACGGTGTATATGGATAGATGGGTACGATTCTGTTGATTTTTTTTTTTTTTTATTCAAGCGCTCAATTCTCTTCACTTCTAACCATCTCGTGTTCTCCTCGCAGTCCACTTCGCATGAAAACCAGCACATCAACGAGTTCGCGGGGTTCGCCTTGAGTCACGCAAATCGACCGACAAGGACAACGCCTACGACCCGACGAAGGGGCCCGGCGTACACCAACGCCCGCGTCTACCCCAAGCTTACCCAAGACACCGAGGTGGCAGCAAATCAGCTATGGGGACGACTTCGATCCGGCCACCGCGCCCCTAGACACGCACCGTGATGAGGTTGGGAGGAGGGAAGCAGCACGGCGGCATCGGATGGCTAACAGCGATCGACCCTGCCCCTCCGTTCGTGAGGGTCGAGCGAGATTCGCCAAGGAGCACGACCTCCTCCGACATCCCCATAGCACTCGGGGCGGCAGAGCTCCACGCAGATGATGCGCGCGTTTCGTAATTACGTTTCATTCGTCGTTCACCGGTTTTACACATGTGCGTTGCCTATGCATTGTTTCAACGTTACGGGTGTAATATTGCAGCCCGGATGGCAGAGTTGGAGGCCAAGCAGGCGGCCCAGGCGGCAGACTTTGAGGCCAAGCAGGCGGCCCAGGCAGAGGCCCATCGGCGGGAGTTGGAGGCATACCGGCAATACTACGGCGCGTCGGATGCACGACGTGGCGGCCTTCTTCCATGGCCTCCAAATCCCGGGTTTGACCCCGCCTCCGTTGCCTACCTCATTTGTTTCGCTCCACCCCCGTTTCCCCGTTCCTTATCCTGTAGGGACTCCGGTGAGTATATGTTGTTGTTTATTTCTTTGGCTTGTGCATGCATCCCTGCAGTACTAATGAGATCGCCTCTCCTTTATGCAGCCACAAATGGGCGGGTTCGAACCCGACTCCTCCGGTGTGGCCCTTCTCCACCCCATCCGGTTGGCCCGACTACACAGTACACGTGGCCAGGTGGCGTTCCTCCTCCGGGCACGCAGCATCCACACTTCGGGCTTCCACACGTCCCTCCACACCACGGGTGGACGTACCAATCGGCGCCGCAAAGCATGGGTGGTATCCGGGGCAAGGTGAGGGCTCTCTCACACTTTCGCACCATGGAGGTGACGGGTTGGGGCAAAGTGAGTTCGTGGTGATTAGGTTCGACACATTTGTAATTGTGATGGATTTCTTTTGGATGTTGGACATGTTGCAATCGCGTGATGGATCTCGTTTCGATGTTGGACATGTTAGATTTCGTTTGGATGTTGGACATGTTGGATATGTGGACTATATGTGTGAATTTGTGATATATGTGGATTATATATGTGAATTTGTGATATATGTGCATTATATATGTGAATTTGTGATATATGTGGTTTATGTGTATATATGGATGGATTATGGTATATATATATGTGTATTTGTAGCAAGAATCAACAAAAAAAGCAAAAAAAAAAAAAAAAACTCCCAGCTTTGCCGAGTGCCATCACTCGGCAAAGCCGGGCACACCGACAAACTAAAATGGCAGCTTTGCCGAGTGCGGAGGTGGCACTCGGCAAAGTGACCATTACTTTGCCGAAGTGCTTTTGATCCCGGCACTTTCGGCAAAGATTTTTTTTTAAAATAAATGGTTTGCCGAGTATCGACATGGCACTTTCGGCAAAGGTTTTTTAAAAAATACAAACCTTTGCCGAGTGCCGTGTCAGCACTCGGCAAAGGACCGCTCAGTTAACGGTCGACGTTTCCTTTGCCGAAGTATGCGACACGGCACTCGGAGAAGCCTTTGCCGAGTGCCCGACATTTGGCACTCGGCAAAGATTCGCTTGCCGAGTAATTCTTTGCCGAGTGGGCTTTTCGAGTGCGGCACTCGGCAATGTCTTTGCCGAGTGCAAAGGTCCCTTTGCCTAGTGCGTCCAGCACTCGGCAAAGCAGCCGATTCCTGTAGTGCTTGTTGAGCTAAGATATTGTTTTGTGAACATAATGCTATTACTAAATGAAATCTAAAAATGTTCACCGCTGGGATAGTAGCTATGCATGTGTAGGGCTGTTTCCCTTATGCTATCAGATAAATACATAGTTGCTATGTCCCTAGCTTTCTGAGTCACATACTTGCTCTGATCAAAGTAATATTGTGCTAAAATTTGATTAGAGTAAGTTTGAATTGAAAAGATCGGAGTGGGTCATCACTTGCACCACTTAAGTGTATCGAGACTGCTTCCATTGGATGAACTTGAGCACTTTCGTGGATGATCGAAACCGGTGCTTTCAGCTTCTGATGGCTATGCTCGGCTGAAAAGTTAGACAAAGCAAGTGTTGATAACCCCCACACACACATGTTACATGATCTTGTGATAACCGCTGCTTGTACTCCTAAAATTTTGTAAATCACAAGTGTTGCTTGATGAGATGACATGATGTGTGACCATTGTTAGAGGTGGCCACTCTGTATCTGTTTGATATGCACTAGGTTGATTCCTGCCTTTCATATGTCTAGTGCTATGATCAGTGGTGACTTCTGTTTTGAAATGTGCTTAAAACTGATTAATGAACCTAAATGCTTCATCATGTTTCATATGATCAGTTTGAGCACTTGTTAGCACATGATTTACTGCTTTACACACATATCAGCACTTGATAGAGCATCTTTTCACTCTGATTGCTATACCCTGAAGCTCTTTGCATTCTGCACTCCTAGCATCTCATGCATATTTTCAGGGGGAGTTGCATCCAGTTGAGCTTGGTTAGTGCATTATCAACAAGGGGGAGAGTTCCCACACCCTTTCACTTGATTTTTCACTTGTATCGACAAGGGGGAGATCAAGGGGAAGACATATACACCTTTGGACAGGGAGTAGGTCGACGTCTAAAGGGGAGTCCCATGTTGAGAGTTGCACCATTTGTGAGCTTGCATCAGTTCAGGGGAGTTTGCTTGCTAGTCGTGTTGAGCCTTGCCTCTTTCTGGAGGGACTAGCAGTTTCTTGTGCTTTTCAGCTGGTTTGGAGCGTTTCAGAGTTGCTCTTGCTTTGGCTAGTGGTGTTGAGCCCGTTTTGCTGCCTCTTCTTGAGGGCTAGCCGTGGTTTGCTTGGATGTGTTGAGCCGTTGCCCATTTCTTTGGGGTCCAAGCTTGTTGGCTTTGCTTGCTTCAAATGACCCGTGTTTGGCTTTCTTTTCGCTTTTGGTCATTTGAGCAAGCTATCTTCCTTTCTTCTTCTTCTTCCTTCTCTCTTCTACTACTATGTGTGTGAGGTGGTGTTGACAATGCACTCATCAAGGGGGAGATTGCGAACACTAGGTCGCTAGTGGTTCGGATTGTGATGAGTGATTGTCAACGGGCGTGTGCGTGTGACCTTGGTTGCTGGTTCATGGTGTGCAGGTGTGGCCCAGAGGCAGAGGTCGACGACGTGGTGAAGGCCAAGGAGGGTGTGCCGGGCTGATGGGCTGGAAGCGGCGAATGATGGACGTGAGGCTTGGGCCGAGGGACCGGAGGCGGCGGGCGACTTGCTGCGGAGGATGACACGCTGGGTCACAGTCGTTTGTTTCTATGGGTTTGTGATCACCCTAGGAACGTTTCCAAAACACCCAATCACAAGTTGGTTGTGGTGATTTGGATTTGGGCTCTTTCATCATTTCCGCTTGAAGTAGAGAGCTCATTTTCAGGTTTCGGTGCTTTTCTCTCCCAAGCTTGTCTTTGGTTGGTTCGAGTGCTCTGCTGTGTTCGTCGGTCATCACCGAGAACATCCAGTCACCTTCTGACTCGTGAGCATCTCATTTGCTTGTTTTCATGTTGGTCTGCTCGGCCTTCACTTTCTGACCGTCTGCTCGGCGATGCTGCCTTTGTAGTTCGTCTGCTCGGCGGCTACACTTTGAGATTTTCTGTTTGGGGTTGAATCTGTGATAGAGGCCTAATTTCTTTTGAAGAAATTTTCAAGCTCGCATTCAACCCCCTCTGGTCGCCACTTTCGGTCCTTCAGAAACACCAACGGCAACAATTAATACATGTGGTGGATTGCGATAGAGACGACTGTGTCCAAATAAGACCTTACTGTTTTTTTAAAAAAAATTATCATCCATGTTCATGGAAGTTTTATTTATATATATAGTGTAAAGTGTTTTTACTGTATGCATGTGCGGCTCCATGTGCAGCTCCCAAAGGTGCACCCTGTAGAACGTCTGCAAAAACCAGCTTCTGCAAACCAGCATGACCTGTTTTGATCGGAAATCTTAGCTTCAACCTTGCTGAATAATTAAGCCTATGTGACGTAACATATGGACCTAAAGAAGCCATTTTTAGCGGCTATCAGCCGTGTTCCAGCTTATTTCTCTCTTACAGAATAGTATTGAAACAGCCGCAATCAGCCGTGAAAACCATCTGCCGAACAGGGCCGGCTCCTACTATCTGTTTTGCTGCTTAGAATGAATCCATTAGAGAAGTCTCTCTTTTCGCTGTCCCCCATTATGTTTTCGCTGTTCCTCTCCCTCTGCATGTGTTGGTGCCATGTTGTTCTCTCTCTTTTTTTTTCTTCTCTGTTTTACTCTGCACTTTGGTGTTTTACTGCTGGGTTTTATCCTATTCATTAATTCAATGGTACACAGCTCTCTTGTTAGGGGAAAAAAGGAAAATCATAAGAGAAGTACTCATGTGCAGGTGTTCATTCTATGCACTGGGTGTCTACATTTCTTGAAATGCATTGGTCCAGCATGCACAGTATGCCTAATTAGTAGTTAAGTTCTTTTTGCAGCAAGTATGTGAGAAAACCGTTCGGGAGGGTCACAGTCGTTCCCTGTGAAGGGCAAAGTTCGCAGTAGCAAAGACAGCCTGACAAATAAATGTGCAGAGAAGAGAAAACCTGAGAAAGAAATGACAGGCTTGGTATTCAACTCAAAATTAGTCCATATAACATGCAATTGAGGACATACTTAACCACAATTTACTCCAAAGTAATCAACCAAAAGTGCATAGGTGGACGCACAAGGCATACTGTTAGAAACAAGAAAGAGGCCTTACAAAGCTGCTGTGATGCCAGATGGAACAAAATCATCTCAAGAAAACTGCTGAGACAGTATCGAAGTAGTAGCTCAGAATATACCTCCAATTTTCACTCGACATAAAGAGAAAATTGAGAAAATAAACCTACACTCTAAATCACCAGTGTCAGGACAAGGCTAACCAAACCAGTCATATAAGATTCTGACAGAATAGTCCATATATTTTTTTTTTCTCGACCGGGCCATTCACCCGTTTTTCATTAAGAGGAGGAAAACCAAATCCAAATACAAATAGAGTTTATGATGCCGAGTGGACATCAAAACAAACAAATGAAAAGAGAACGAACAACCTATCTACTGGAAATAAACTGGCGATTACATGATGAACAAGCTCTGCGACTGACCGGGTGGACAATCAACATCTACTCAGGCCCCGAGGCGCCGCTTCTTGCCTAGAAGGAAGCGCTCCATGCCCTCCCTGTTCACCTCGGCAAGAGGCCCTGTGAAGGCAGACTGCAACTCGTCGAAGGAGACCGCGTCCTCATGCTCGGCCTCAACCTCGATCCCCATCTTCTTGAGCAAAACACTCCTTGCCTGGTCCTCCGGCTTATGGAGCCTAGACCCACTTTTTGCAGCGAGTCCGTGCGCTGCGCTTCGGCATTAGCACAGAGGCGTCCTGGCGCGGGCGCGTTTTCCTTAAGACCGGCGTGGAGAGTATGGATGGCTCCAGCGGCCTCGTGAAGGCGGCTATGAACTCGTCCACCAACGGCACAAGCACCGAACTCGAAGAGTGTGCAGTGCACCCATCTCCGTCGCCACGAGCAACAGTGCCACCAGCGTCAGGCACCGGGAGGTCATCCCCGACCTCAGATTGCAGCGCAGGCACACTGAGCTCCTGGACCCTAGGCGGCGAGGCCGAGAGGGTGCCTGGTGCAGCGTCCAACACGACGGCGACTAGTGGGGCGGCGAACTCGGCCTCAACCAAGTCGGCCCACCAGTCGTCCACCGGCCCTGGAGTGGTGGCTGATGGAGAGGCACCCACGGATGCAGTAGCCACCATGGACATAGGGGCCGCGTCCTCGACGAAGGTAGCTAGGCGCATGGCGATGGAGGCCGCGAGCTCGACGAGCATTGGGTCATCCCGTGTCACAGGGCCCCCAACGCCGCGCGAGCGTCACGGTCAACGGCAACATCGTCGGTGACGCGGGTGAGCACCTTCGGGGCATGCGCCCGCCGCCCGGCGACGACGGCGGAGCGGACGCGGCGCACTTTCGGGCAGGCATGTGTTGAGGGAGGGTCCCCACGGTCGCCTGCATCGCCGAAGCCGAGGAACCGGACAAAGAATCTCCGACACGGATCGATTCAGGCGGCTGAGGGCTCGCGGGAGGTGGAGCCCCGGCAAGAACGACGTGCACCGCCGCGGTCTGCAAGGGGCCGGGCGGGGCCACGTTTGGCCCCCGCCCTGGCACCTTCAGCGGGCAGCGACGCGCCCGATGCCCCTCGCGGCGGCGGCAGCAGAGGCATCGCGGCGGAAGGTGCGCAGCGCGTGGGCGCGCTTGTTGGAGAGCGATTGAAGCAGCGCCCGACTCAACTGGCGGCGCACGGTCCTCGGCGGTGTGGGCGACGGTGGGCGACGCGATGCGGCTTTCGCGAGGGGGACCTCCACGCCGGCCGTGGCGGATGGAGGGGAGGCGCGACGGTGGGGTCCCAGGCGCAGTGGACGGGGACGCCTCCCCGCGACCCCGTGGACGTCCACCGCCGCCGGGCGCCGGGCCGGGGGTCATCGTCTTCTTGCCGCGGCAGGACGGCCACCTGCGCTTCTTCTTCATGATGGGGATGGCGGTATCACCGCCGGGCACACCATTACCGACCCGAAGCCTCACCGGGGCGGCCTCGACGGATCCGACACCGGTGCAGGGTGGTCCTCCCCGAGGAGCACCGGCGGCGGGCGACACCCATCCCGCAGCGAGAGACGACGGGATGGGGAAGCAGATGGCCTCGAGTAGGAGGACCGGTGCCCCGTGGCCGCCTTGCGGTGGAGGATGCGGAAGCTGGCAGAGGTGGCTGGCATCTCGAACTCGTCGTCGGAGCAGTCGGACATGGGGACATCGACCCAACGCTCCTCCTTGGTCCTGCCGACGGAGGAGGGGAAGAAGGGGCGAGCCTCGACGGAGAGGCACTTGCCGGTGGAGGCCGTGGCTGAGGAAGGAGCGTCGAGGTCTCCATCCACCAGCTCGCCCTCTTCGACGTCCCTGACGTAGATAGACGAGCTCGGAGCAAGGGCGACGTTGAGCTCCAGCCGGTCCGACGAGCCGGGCAAGGTCGGTGAGGCGGCATCCAACGGGGCCACTGCAGGACCAGCCATCATGGCCCCAGGATGGGGCGGCGCCCGGGCTTCCTGCGACGGAGTGGAAGAGGACGGCAGCAACGAGGTGGAGGCCCCGGGCATCGGGATGGGCTCGGTGGCTGAGGATGCCGATGGCGGCGGTAGCGCGCCGGACGGCGCGATCTCGGGGACGCTTCGCGCGAAGCGGTCGGCGGTTGCAGCGGTGCGCCGGACATCTCCAGCGAAGTTTGAAGGCGACGACATCCCGACCCCACAGGCGACGGCAGAAGCTGCCGTTGGCGCTTCGACGGCGCGTCCGGGGACGCCTCCGCGGGCGTAAACGGCCGGGCGGCTGCAGCGGAGCACTGGAGACCTGCAGCGAAGTTCGAAGGCGACGGCATCCCGACTCCACGGACGACGGCAGAAGCGGGCGGGCGGCTGCAGCAAGGAGCCGCTATCCCGATGGTCGCGCGCACCGTGAAGAGCCGGAGAAGCTCCCGCAGCGCCATGGACGAGTAGATCAGGTGGGGTGGAGCTCGGATCTACGCTGGGGGGGGGGAAGGGAGGTGGCTGGGGGGTGGGGTTGACGGCGGCGCCCCGTCGCCAACGGTCGGTCGGGGGCGTTGGGAGGCCTCATCTCTCTCTGTCCTCGCGTGACTCGATCGTGGTCGGCTATAGTCCATATATACAACTAAAGAGCGGCACAATCGGTTTAGCAACAACAGTCATTTTCATGGCAGATAGTATACTACAGGTTTTAGTGCTTCAAGCTGACGTGCCAGAAGGACGAGCAAAGCAAGATAACAGATTTTGCTAGAGAAACAGGTAAACATGCATCCAACTTCTAAATAATTGGTGCCAATTACCCACCAGTCCATGTTCTTTCAAACATGGAGAGAAGACTGAGAGAGAGGTGATAAGGCTTGGAATGCAACTCACAATTACTCCAAGCTGCCAAACTCATTGAGGAGTTTAAGCTGTTATATTAAAAAAAAAAAAAAAAAGACATGTGTAGATTAATAGTTCACCCATTTCATATAGCTGTGATGATCACTGGCTTACTAAAATCTATGCATGATCATTCAGGATGCACAATCTGCAAGTAACAAATTCTGCCTGCTGAAGAGATTTTCAGAAATAGCAGAACCAAATAATATAGTTCAGACCATACCTCCAACTTTAGCCAGACATAAAGACAGATATTTCACAATGTAAACACCAATGTCAGAACCATGGGTAGCCAAATTAAAGAAATGACATAAGATGCGGATATGATGGTTCATAGGCAACTACCTGGCTAACAATACTCAATCATACGCAAGAAGTATAGCAATATTAACTGCAGCAATTAAAGCTAGAGATGACAGTAGGACCAACTTAAGCTTCTTAACATGCATGCCTATAATCTAGAGCACTGCCTTCTATGTTGATACTATCAAATTCTCAGCTGTAATAGAGGGGATCACTAACAGAAAAATCAAATCCTTTTTGCAAACTCCAGACCGCACTCCCATCAGGATCTGAGCTCTCATAGACCAGCACATGGCAGGTATTACTAGGGCCATTTAATTTCAGGAATAAGAGTCTTCAATTTGGACATCACCTCACGGAAGGTTGTGAAACTTCCTTTGGAACCCACAATTACTGCATTCTTCAGAACCTGGGCACTCTCGAAGAAGAACTTGAGGAAGGAAACCTCACTTGGCTCCATGTGGAATTCACGCGGAAGGTCAGCATCTTGACGCAGGACTGGATGCTTTCAATGGGACCAGCCCATCTTGACGCAGGACTGGATGCTTTCAATGGGACCAGCCTCCTCCCAGAACTTGAGGTCCACCTTGCCAGAGACTTCTTCAGTTTTCTCCGCCCAAACCAGCGAGTAGCTCAACAGGTGATGGATGGTGCGGTGGCGACAGCAGTACCACAAAATGCACTGTCTCAACATTGGGAAAGCATCTGAGGAAGGTGGGCAACATCTTGGCATCATTGCAGACTGAAAAACGCACATTTAATCCAAGGATCTTGATGCCTGGGGCCATTGTGCTGTGCTTGGGCTTTGCATTCGTCCCGGCCTGGAATGCACAAGAAGCAGAGGAAAGATGATACATTGGCATCAGTGTGGTTGATTTGCACATGCTACTGAACTCGAATTAAACGAATGCAATGGTCAGTCAAGGTGCGCGGCGACGGTGCGGGACGGTGGCGGCGATGGCCGGCGTGTCGGCGCGCGTGGGCTCGCGGATGCCCTCGAGGACGCCCGGGAGGGAGAAGGTGCGCGTCGCCGAGGGCGAGCGGCGTGCAGCGCCAGACAGGGCGCCAGCGGCGGGAGACGATGTCGCGTAGGAGCGCGACGGGGAGGTCGCTGAGGCGGCCGTCGGACGCAACCGTAGCTAATTTTGTAGAGGACGCCGTCGTTATCGGCATTCAGGACCGAACGACAGCAGGAGATTAGCGAGATCTGGCCTTCGCTTTCGGCTTTTCTTTGCCAACAAGTATTGTCATCGTGACAAACCACGAGATAGAATCAATTCACTCCTTCCTACGAGCAGAGATCTGGTGTTTGCTTTCAGGCTAAGTCATGGAATGGACTCAAGGTCAACCTAAACAAATCATTGTTTCCCGCTGGCCGCTGCGACGGCTCCACCTCCACCGCCGTCGGCCCGCCCGCGTCGGAGGCAAGGGACGGGCCCCGGACACGGTTTATTTCCCATCAGGTGCCGCGGCGCGGGCGACGCCACGCGCAGAGCGACGTCCTCGCCGACGCGTCGTGCTCGGCTATACATGGCTAGCCGCTACCGCTATAAGAAAAGAACTCCACCTGTGCCACTCCTCCGACCAAGCTTTCATCGGACGCGCACGGCTTCGGAGACAATGGGCGGGTGCGCGCGGCGGGCGGCCCCGACGTCGGTGTGGTGGGATATCGACAAGTGCGCGGTGCCCTGTGGCCGCTGCGACCCGCACCGCATCGCCTACAACATCACCGCCGCGCTCGAGGCCGCAGGGTACGCGGGCCCCATCTCGATCGCTGCCTACGGCGATGCCGCCCGCGTCCCCCGCCCGTCCTGGCTGCCCTCTCCGCCACCGGCATCAGCCTCAACCACGTCCCCCCGCCGGTATACTCCATCTCTCCCCTAATCCCCAGGTGCACTGCTTGGCGAAATTTCGAAATATCATCTTTTCCGCTGGGACTGGGACTGGGACTGATTTTTTTTCTTACTGGTATTACCGTTGGTCCGCTGTATTACTATTGCTCTGTTTCTATGATATATTGTATTATTTCATAGATGTTATATGAATTTGTGATGGATAATAGGTTAGAGTGTTTTTCTAGTGAAATGGTGCTAATTTTTTTTTAAAAAAAATCAATTTAAATTTGATCTGATATTTCTGAAATTCCTGAAATTTCTTATTTATCGCGGGGGACTGAAATTTTTTTCTTACTGGCGCTGTAAACCCTGGCACTGCTAGCTAATCCAACTCTACATTACGGCTGGCAGGGAGCAAAGATACGACTGGGAAGAGGATGCTTGTCGACATGTTGTTCTGGGCATTCGACAATCCTCCACCGGGCAATTACTTGCTTATTTCAGGCGACCAGGATCTATCTGATCTACTTCACAGGCTTAAGATGAAACGTTATGATATCATGCTAGTACGACCTCCAAACGCCTCATCTCAGGCAGTTGCTGCTGCAGTTAACAAGGTTTGGCTCTGGGAAAGCTTTAGTGCAGGAGAGGTGCTGCTACCAGAGCCGCCGCCTGCAACAAGTTTGCTAGGTTGCAAGCTGAATGTGATTAGCTCTGATACATTGAACTGCTCACAGAGTAAGGCTTGTTTTGAGTATGGTAAGGATGATGGCAATGGAAAGGCTAGTAATCAAAATAGGACAAAACCTCTTCAAAAGTATGTAAAGAAGACAAATAGTTCATCTACTCCTGGAATAAATCAAGATCGAGTAGCTCAAGCTGCCAGAGTTTCTGAAAGTTCTACTGGAAGCACATCGGGTGAGCTAGACCATTCTTGTGTTACATCACTGTCGTCATCAAGTTGTGAGCCATCGGAAGGTGCAAAGGTGGATGCCACAATTCCGCTGGAAAATGCTACTTCGGCCAAGTCGTCATCTCATAAACTTGTGTTGACTGAATGTCTGAGAAGAAATGCAAATCTTGGAAATGGTGGTAATCAAAATAGGACAAAATCTCTTCAAAAGTATGTAAAGAAGACAAATAGTTCATCTACTCTTGAAATAAATCAAGATCGAGTAGCTCAAGTTGCCGAGTTTTGAAAGTGCTACTGGAAGCGCATCGGGTGAGCTAAACCATTCATCACTTGTCGTCATCAAGTTGTGAGTCATCGGAAGGTGCAAAGGTGGATGCCACAGTTCTGCTGGAAAATGCTACTTCGGCCAAGTCGTCATCTCATAAACTTGTGTTGACTGAATGTCTGAGAAGAAATGCAAATCTTGGAAATGGTGGTAATCAAAATAGCACAAAACCTCTTCAAAAGTATGTAAAGAAGACAAATAGTTCATCTACTCCTGAAATAAATCAAGATCGAGTAGCTCAAGTTGCCAGAGTTTCTGAAAGTTCTACTGGAAGCGCATCGGGTGAGCTAAACCATTCATCACTGTCGTCATCAAGTTGTGAGTCATCGGAAGGTGCAAAGGTGGATGCCACAGTTCTGCTGGAAAATGCTACTTCGGCCAAGTCGTCATCTCATAAACTTGTGTTGACTGAATGTCTGAGAAGAAATGCAAATCTTGGAAATGGTGGTAATCAAAATAGGACAAAACATCTTCAGAAGTATGTAAAGAAGACAAATAGTTCATCTACTCCTGAAATAAATCAAGATCGAGTAGCTCAAGTTGCCAGAGTTTCTGAAAGTTCTACTGGAAGCGCATCGGGTGAGCTAAACCATTCATCACTATCGTCATCAAGTTGTGAGTCATCGGAAGGTGCAAAGGTGGATGCCACAGTTCTGCTGGAAAATGCTACTTCGGCCAAGTCGTCATCTCATAAACTTGTGTTGACTGAATGTCTGAGAAGAAATGCAACTCCTGGAAAGGGTGGTAATCAAAATAGGGTGAAACATCTTCAGAAGTATGTAAAGAAGGTGAATAGTTCACCTTCTCTAGCAATAAACCAAGATCGAGTAGCTTAAGCTGCTAGAGTATCTGAAAGTTCTACTGGAAGCACATCGAGTGAGCTAGACCATTTGTAACACCCTGAAATTTTGCCACTTTAGAAAAATCACTAAAATTTACTCCCACTTAGCCAATAACAACACAATAGGAATTAAATTACAAATAGGGTTCACCCAATAAATGTAAATCAACATGTGTGGATGTACTTTAGTTGTTGCTCTATTGCTTGGTGAACATATGGTGGTGCCAACCTCAAAATCTTCTTGAATTCAAATTCAAATCCATTCAAAATCCTTCTTTTGAAAATCCAGAAAATAGAAAAGGGTTCATAAATAGAAAAGGAGCCAACAGGCTCAATTCGTCCCCGTTTCCCTTTAGGCCCGCGGCGCGGTCCACCTCCCCTCCTCTTCTCCTCCCCTCTCCCTTCCCCGCGTGGGCCGACGCGCGCAGCAGCCGGCCCAACCACGCAGCAGCCGCGCCCCACCTTTCCCTCTCTCCCGACATAACGGCCCCACCTACCAGCGCTAATGAGTGGGACCCGGCCGTCAGTCGTCCCCTCCCCCTTCTTCCTCGTATCCTTCTTTCCCGCCGGGACCCGGTGTCTCCCCGCCGTACCTGCCGTGTCGGAGGCGAGGGAGATGAGCGCATAGGCGTCTCGCTGACCCTTCCCCAAGCTATCACATCACCCTGAGGACCCTATCCCCCTTTCCTCAATGCTAATATTAAACTTAATTAACTTTGTAAACAAAAACAGACTACAGTTTTTATTATTCACATATATTTTCCGCTTGCAATCAGTAAAGATTAATACACATCAACCATGTTACTGTTACCCTGTTCATTTTTGTCCTTTCCTCTCTTGCTGGGTATTTTCCCCTCCGCGTAGCGCATGCCGCAAGTTTCCATGCCCCTCAGGCCCACCCGGACTCCTGTTTCTTTTCCCATCCGTAAAAGAGACCGACACCCAAAAAACTGCCAAGGTCCTCCAACTAGCTCGCCATGCCTGCGCCTCACCCACGCGACGCTCGCATTCGCTGCTGGTGCCATGTCCAAAGCCACCGGTTGTCTTGGCCACCATCTTCTTCGGCCCCAACACGTGCCGCACCTGCATCGGCCGCTGGTTGGGACCTCTCTCTACGCTGAACCTGCTTTTCCGCATCCCCACGGTTACGGCGACTACTGCCCGAGCAGCGTGCCTCCGAACACCGGGTGCCCAGGCCCTCTCGATGCGGACCTTCTTCGGCGACGAGCGCCCCACTAGGTATGCCCACCCCTTCCCTTGCGCGTTTTTTTGCAATTTTAACCCTTTTTTTAACTATTTATGAAAAAAAACATGCGTTGACTTTTTTTTCCACAAATAATCCCTTTGGCTGCGCCGCCAAGCAAGGCGCGGCGTAACTGCACTGCCGCGCCATGCATGGCAGCGCGGCAGGGGCGCAACCGTGGCACGGCCCATCTGACGTGGCATAGCTCTGCCGCGCCACAGATCATGGCCTTGGCAGGGCCGTATACCGGTTCGACCGCGTGGCCTCCTCCTTCCCTCCTCATTTCTTTCTTTCCCTCTCTACGTGCTCGTCGCCCGTCGGCTCCCATGCGCCGCCACCGCCGCCGGGTCATCGCCGCCGCCCACCCGTGCCACCGTCCAGCGGTGCCTGTGCCCGCCCTCTAGGCCCCGCCGTCCTCCCCTCGGTGCCATGGCGGCGGGCCGACTGGCTGCCACCCGCCCTAAGCCCACCGCCGCCACAAGCTCCCGGTGGTTTGCATCGCTGTGAAGGTAGTTCCTTACTCAAGTTACTTAGTATAGTTTGTAAATTATAATTAGTATGTTTCAGTAGGATGTACTTAGTATAGTTTATATGATTATAGTTACTATACTTAGTATAGTTTGTAAATTATAATTAGTATATAGTTAGTATAATTAGTTAGCTTAGTGAAGTGGGCTTACTAAATTTATGCTAACTTATGAGCTCTTTGGTTCATTCAATTTATGTTAGATGTCGATTTGTTGGAGGACGCGGTTTTGGAAAAAAAAGGGTCGTCCAAAAGAAATATACCCCGACGTGTCTAGCAAGGATGTCCCCGTACCTCCTGACCTCCCTGTGCCTAACTGTGACCATGGAATGCCGGCTGTGGTTTTCCAGTCTAGGCATCCGGATACAGCCGCCCGTTTCTTCTATGAATGTGGCTCATGTAATGTAAGCAATAATTTTGCTATTAATATTTTTTGCTATTTTATTTGTAGCTCACTAATATGTTTTTGTAATGTTGCTGTTCAGCCCTATGAGAGGTGCTTTTTCTTTCAGTGGATCGACGGCCCTGATAAGTTCGACCCAAGGTACCTCCTTTTCGACGAATGGTGGAAAGGGAGCAATCCACGTCATCGTTTTAAGCGGTGGGTTCCACCTCCACCTAACCCCACGCCAATTATTTTTAGAGGAATTTTAATCTTCCAGATCTTCATAAGAGGATCTGGAAGATTAAAATTCCTCTAAAAATAAAAATCTTTCTGTGGTTCCTTCAGAGAGGTGTCATTCTAACCAAAGACAACCTCGCTAGGAAGAATTGGAAAGGGTCTCAGCAATGTATTTGCTGTAATAGGAATGAAACTATCCAACATTTATTCCTTGATTGTCCCTTTGCAAAAATAATATGGAGGATAATCTTTTTTGCTACTAATTTGAAACCACCTAGATCTATTAGCCATATGTTTGGTGCTTGGCTTAATAATCAAAATAAGAAGATTAAAGGCCTGATCTAGGTGAGAGTTGCTGCTTTGTGCTGGGCTATATGGAGATGCCGGAATGATGTGATTTTTAAAAAATTAAAAACTAACTCCATTATGCAGGTCATCTTCAGGGGAGCATATTGGTTACGCTTCTGGGCTCAGCTGCAGCGTGACGAGCAAGCCAAGGACGCCCTCTCTTCGATGAGCAAGAATTTAGAAATGATTGCTTTAGAGATCTCTAATAGAGGGTGGAAGCATTTATATCGTTTGCTTTAGTTTCCTGGTCTATGTTAAAGACAGTGGCTTTCTTGTTCCCTGGAACGTTGTAATAATTGGCTGTGTACATCCTCGGATGTAGAGGCCGGATACTTTTTATCCATTATCTAAAAAACAAGTGCAAGATTTCCCACAAGCCGTACAAAAACTGGGGTTGATGGGCCATAAAACCGCAGTTCAAGGGAAGTTGAAACTTGGTTGACTCACTGTTGAAATCAAGTAAACAGTATCTTCTTGTGCCGTGCCCTGCCAATCAACAAACGAAAAAGCTAGCTACAACACGGTTCAGAATCTCATACAAGCAAGGCCAATAATACAGCTTGTTGCTGGCATAGTTCACTTTCTTCTCACAAAATTTCTTTATTTTTATGAATAAGAGCATCTCCAAGAGCTCCCTAAATCCCTTTCTAATCCTTGGTTTTAAGTAAGACGAGAAAAAAATCCCTCGTCAGCAACTCCTAATCTATCCTCCTACGGCGTAAAGTTACACGCTTCTAAGTTGCTGTGTATCTAAAGGTGGAAGGACAGAGAAAGAATAAAGAGTAAGAAATGGTTCCTAATGTAAATATACAAGAGAAAAAAATATAAAAACTGATTAGAATAATTTAGAAACAGTATAAGATTTCTGATGTAAAATTGTGTTCTATATTTTGGAGCGGGTTGTTAGAAACTCTTGGAGATGCACTCATACTCCCAATATATTTTTAGAAGTTGGAAAACATGGACCTTTTTAAAAGGAAAATTTAGGATACTCTTGAAGCTCTAAGCTAGCCGTAGGGATATTGGTGTACTTTAAATTTGATCAAGACATTAAAGTAGAATAGGGACTACTAGAGTTCATTACATAAGTAAAATAAGGGACTACTTGTTTTTCTATTTTTTATTCTACGATATAGCTTCATGCGGCTAACAAAACAGTCTATTTCTCAGCCAGACTAGTTCTATACATATAGACAACCAAACAACAAGTTGCATCTCCACGGCCTGTCATACGAAAACCTGTTTCCCTAGATGTGAGCCACGCTCCACTCACCATCGAATCAGAAAAGGTGATACTTGCTTTATGTTGAAATAGGATTCGGGTTAATATTTATTCATTAGCGGATTTGTTTCCGTATTGGACTGCAGTCAGTCCGTCCTATAAATACATCTTGTAAGCCGTACGGAAGAGTTGAGACGCTCATCGTATTCCTTGTGTTCTGTAAACTCATATAGTGAAGATCGCCGGTTGGCGTCCGCAAGAGTTTTCCACGTAAAAATGTATGTCTCGTGTTCCTTCGATTATTGCATTATTTCCTAACACTCTACAATAAGATCAGACAGATCAATAGTTATGCAACTGTTATCTGATGGTGACATGACTCTGACATCATAGTAATTGCACTGTATTCAAATTCAGAAACTGTACAAACATTGTTCCCTGCTGGACCCAAACATTGTTCAGTACATTGTCGGCAGCATTGACTCTGCTTGACTTGGTCTCTTGAGAATACGAACGATAGGTTAACTGCGTTCATAAACTCAACTCCCATCCGCCCGGCCTGCCATCCTAATAATTTTCCAAGCTGCGGCAATGGCTTGCAGCGTCCACAACCGTCACACCAGCTCATGGTTCTTTGCACTAGTACTAGCTCTTCTCCTCGCTGAGACCCTGCTGGCACATCGCTCCAATGCATTGTGGACAAACACAAGCAGCAGCACGCCCGGCTTCGGCGGTGGCAACAGCAGCTTGCAACAAGTTCCACGCGTCGTTGCCGTCCCGAGCACACTGCGGCACTACTCCAGCTGAAGCGGTCATCCTTCACCTTCACCGCATCCTCCGACGGCTGTCGCCGGGATGTTTCGCCAACAACACAGCGTTTGTCGTCATGGATCGAGGGCACCGACTGCTGCCACTGGGAGGGCGTGGCCTGTGACCGCGTCTCCGGGAGCGTCACCGGGCTTGACCTCTCAGACCGGTCACCGGGTATCAGTGGCAGCGGCCTCCACCCCCTGCCCTCTTCAGCCTCACCTCTCTCAAACACCTCGTACTGGACGACAACGACTTCTGCGGCTCCCATCTTCCAGCCGTCTGGTTTTGAGAGGCTCACACGCCTTGAGGGCCTCAGCTTATCTTCCTGCGACATCTCTGGGTCAATTCCTCCCTCCTTTGCAGGTCTTCGTTCCCAAAAGACCATTGACCTTTCCGATAATTATTTTAGCGGTGAGATCAGATCCCTGATTGGCTTTTTGGTTTTATTGACATCTCATTTACTATTGTAGTAATGTTCGCACTGCTCTTCGTTGGAACGAGCTGAGTCCTACGATTTTTATATATACTCACTTTGGTTTCAACATGTTGGCAGGATCAACCTTCCCTCTCTGGATCACTCACCTAAAACAACTCAGGGTTCTGGGTTTTGAAGACATGGGTCCCTCTGGTACAATCCCTAGCTCCATTGGGAATCTCTCCATGTTGACGGAGTTAAATCTTGGCGGAAACAGCTTCTCAGGTGGCCTTCCTTCGTCAATCAGCAATTTGACATATTTATCACGACTGGAATGTTCTGACTTAGGTTTATCTGGCCGAGTTCCCTCACTAAAAAACTTATCAAGGCTGGAATTTGTAGACCTCTCCTTGAAAAACTTCCAAGTGTAAGCCCTTGCTTACATTTGCATTTGCTTGAAACTTGCTCTGCCCACCATGATCTTCTTCTTTTTTGTTTGCCTCTCTTTCCAAGGGAAAACATAAGAATACAGCCCTACCATTATCATATAACCTCAGTCTTTAGCTAGGATCCTCCATTTACCTTACCAACCTCATCTTTTATTGTTAGTTTGAAGGGTAGAATACATCGACTACAATAATTAATATTTTTTTTGCATGGCCTTTAGAGAAATACTTACAAAATAGTAATGTAACTCAATATATCTGAATTCAGAAAATAATTGAACCTAGCTATAACTATCGTGAATATAGTAGTAGGTTAATGATTATACTAAAGTTTTCGTTCTCTGAGGAAACAGAAAAATATCTGACCATGTCTATTAATTTGTACAGGGAATATTCCTCTGAGCGACGGAAATATACTCCCTAACCTAAAAGAGAGTGGATATGCATAGCAACTCATTCACCGGTGCGATACAAGCATCCTTATTCACCCAACCAGCGTTAGAGTATTTGGACCTGAGCTATAACCATCTTTCTGGTCATATTGAGGAGTTCCAGAATCCATCTGCAAACACTGCAACATATTTCCTTGTCTAACAATAAGCTCACTGGTGCAATTCCAACCTCATTCTCCCAGCTCAGGGGTCTCACTGACCTAATGCTCGACAGCAACAATTTCACAGGTACGACGCTGGATCTGTGCCCGAGTTGACTCTGGGAAAACTGCTCCATTCCAGCTCTCTAAGACACTGATGGATACGTTTATCTAGTACTAGTTGAAACCCCGCGCAAATGCGCTGGTTAGAAGATTTGAAACACAGGAAGGAAGAAAATACAGTTACAATAAATGAGCGATTTTGAATTATAGGAAAGCAAGAATATGGATATTAGAGGAGATCATTTTTTATACAGCAAGGATAATAAGCCTTTTGTTTTTCATCAGGTGCAAACGTTGGGTTCAGGCAAAGGATCCTAGAAAACATTGTACCTAATAGTCTTTGTTTGTATACATGAGGCCAGCTTTGTAGCATTTATAGCATCAGGAGAACCCTTCTTGCACTCCTATGTATAAGTGTGTCCCCAAACAATGTCACTGGAATCTGAAATGTTAATGGTTATAAACTAAGTATTGTAATGAGCAACTTTTACCACCTGAAAGTAATTTACCTCAAAAGCCGAAGATGTTTCCAATTTTTTGCCAGAAATCATGAAGTTATGATCTTGCCTGAAACGGAAACTAAAAGAACAATCTTTGGTTGTTTCGTCCGATAGATAAGGCCAGGAAAGAGTTCTGCTTCGTAGCATACAACAAAAAGGTTAAAAGGAATACTGTGATGTTGAAATAAGCCATCACTGGACATACACTTGAGGAGGCACCATGACAATATGCAAGGACCTCAAGCCTAATTGGAAATTTGACATCAGAAGAGCTAACAATGGTGTGAATCTTAATGTCCTGGCATAGAACAGCAACTTAGCAACGGCATTGTCTCATTTCTTTGCACGCGCGCTTGCTTTTCCTCCTGCACCATAAAATGCTTTAAGTATTTACTGAAATGAGTATCTTGAAATGCTAAAAGGACGAAAATACCAATGAGGCAATGACTACCTTGGACAAAATAAGCCATCATTGGATATACACTTGAGAAGGCACCATGAGAACATGCAAGGCCCTGAAGCCTAATTGGAAACTTGACATCAGAAGAGGCAACAACATGCTGAATGTTAAAGTCGTCGCATATAACAGCAACTTAGCGATGACCTTCTCTCATATCTTTCCACTGTAATTGTAACCATGCTCTTTGCTTTTCCTGCTGTATCATAGAATGCTTTAAGTATTTATTAAAATGACTATGTTCAAAAGTAAAAATGAGGAAAATACAAATCAGCCAATGAGCACCTTAGACCAAGTACAAATACTTAGCTGTTGCTTTGCGTAGGCAATCTGGGATATATTATACATAAGACATCTCGCAAACTGAAGTCATTGTAAAATGTCAATCAGCAAACACTAAGCACATAAAAAACAGCTGTACTAAACTGTGGATGACCAATTCTCTGTATTGCTGATGACCATTCCTGAAAGACGAAAAGGAAGTGGTAGAGCAACGAATCAATTTGAACGCAGGGACTAATCCTCTGTATTGCCGGTAGGGGAAACAATCTGCTGACATAGAAAGGAAAACTATCTAAAGTCCTCAATAGATCAGATCTCTTTAGTAAAATGCATATAGCAGAATTCGTAGATGCTGGTTTCCTACAGGTAAATAATAGTACGGAACAGCTCATCGGAAAAATGGCAGTAACATAATCACATATGACTTGAACATGAACAGGTCATATATTTTTATCATCTTGAATCTTCCACTCTGCATCGTCGTTAACGTTCAAGTAATAAAAATATAATCTCGAACGAAGGACGAAGACTATGGAAGCAAAGCTGGGTGACCCAGTCATCCATCAGTTTCAGCAAAAGAATGCACACATATAATCAGATGTGCAATCAGGTACTGAACGCAAGAAGGAAGTGATTAAGCTCAGATCAGAGGAAGGGAGAGGCGGCAGAACCTGGAGATGGTGGCGCCGGAGGCTCGCAGACGCACAGGCACCCCGCACGGGCGCAGTTAGGGGTTTGCCGCTGCTGGGGCCCGGTGATGGCGCTGCACAACGCCGGGTCAGCAGAGGCAGGAAGAGGGAGGGGCGAGTGGCACGACGATGGGAGATGCGGAGGCCGCCCCGCGAATCCGACGGGCGAGACCGAAGCGGCGGCCCGACGGGCGCCGGTGGGTTCATGGCGCAGAGCAGCGCCGCCGCGACGTTGATAGAGAGGGCGACGGGCGCCGCAGCAGCGGGGCGTCGCCGGTAGGGACGCGGAGGCAGCGCCGGCGATAGGCGGGGCGGAGCGGCTGAGAGAGGCGGCGTTTGGAGTGGCGGGGAAGAGTCGGGAGGGGACCGTGAAACGTTTTTTTTTTTTTTTACGGGCGGGTTGGGGAGATGCATGGCACGGTCTGGAAGTTTCGGGCGCGGTTGGCTGCCGACCGTCGACGATATAATCGCACGGGCATGAAATCTGGGCGGCGTGGGGCGCGAGGGAGGGAAAAATGGTCTACGAAAATAAGGGTGATGGATAGATTTATTAGATTTTTTAGATAATGGATAAAAATATCCGGCTTCTACATCCATGGATGTACACAGCCCATTATTACAAAGTTTCGGATGAAATAAAAAAGAGAGAGCCATAGTCTTATAGATCGACCAGTAACGCTAGTTCAAACAATATAAATGTTTTCATCCTTTATTGGATATCTCTAAAGCAATTACTTCCAATTTCTTGCTCATCGTTGAGAGCGCGTTGATAGATAAACAGAGGAACCTGACTCCAAATTGTAACTTGTTTGCCGTTTCTAGATACATAGTTCTACTTAGAAAAGTGAAATAGACTTACAATTTAGAACGGAAGTCACCATGAAAATCACGGAGGAAGGGAACGCCTGGATCGCTGCAGGATTCAGAGCACTGTCGTCCATCATCGTAGGCATAATTTAGCCTGACGCCGCTTCCTTTAGTCGCAAAATTCATCTACATATAATAGCATCCTGTTGTAATCGTGGGGGTTGAGTGATGCAGAGGTATCTCGCCTTTTGCATCATCTCAACTCGTATGTAAAAAAACTCTCGCTTCTCTTAATGAAACACGTGCTAAGCACGTTCTCAAAAAAAAAAAAAATTAGAACGGAAGTAGGTTCTACTATCAACTACTAGGAGGTACTAAAAATGGTAATTTCTGGTACTTGGGCTCAAACTAATCATAGGCCTGTGATACACATATGTCAAAAAAGTGGTAGCTCCATGAATATTAGGACATGAAAGTAATTTTTTAAGTGTAGATATATGGATACAGTAATATTTTTGTTTTTCATTTGTTAACAAAAAATGTGAAAATATTTATATGCGCTCACACTGAAGCCAGTTTTGTTGACCTTGATTTCAATCAGTTTGTAATGCAGATTCAAATTGACTTTAGGCAAAATATTTTGCTCATCAGATGCCACCAGAAAATAGCTGAGATTCCTGCTGATTGGTCCAACTTGTTTACAGTAATTTTATTGCCAGTCTAATTTTAGTTGGTCTAATAAGAATCTTCGATCTGTCACCAAAAGCCTGGGAGTGAAAGACTGTAAGTCACAACCATATTTTCAGTTCTGCTTGCCACGAGCTAAATATTTAGTGTGGCAGGCATATGAACAAGTGAAAACATAGCGAGCTGCATTGCCTAGTTGCCAACTCATGGAGCAATTTGAACAAGCCACTATGTATTGCTCCTCGTTCCAAATAAATTTAATGTTATAGATGTTGGAACATTTACGTTCAAAGAAATAGATGCTGGAACACTACTACGTATTTTTTTTAGAAAACGGAAACTTCATTCCTGCCTTCAGATCCACTCGTGGATGATTACAGCTCAAAGTCACAATACAAGGGACAGAACCCAAGGTTCCGCTAAGCGAACAGCCAAGACGAAGAAGAAACCTCTCACAGGAGGGTAAACGATCCTAAAAGTTCAGAGACACCACAGGCAAAACACCCCTAAAAACTTACTCCAGCACTTAGCCAACATAGCATAACAAAAAGCAGAACAGAGATAAACCAAAGGACACTAAGCACCTATTCTCTTGTGATTTCTCCAGACAGCGGAGCCAAAGAACTGTAGTGCCGTTCCTTCCAGAAGCCTGCAACCTTCCTTCAACATTATTCTCTCTTCCTCTCTAGATAACAGCGACCATTGCCTGATCCAATACGTCCCTCTGAAAATCACCTGCAAAAATGAGTTAGTCACTAAATTTTGGAACACCGCATCGTTTCTATTCAGGCATATCACCCAACAGAATGCCGCTATCCCCACTATCATTTGATTTCTTAGACTAGGACCAAAACCCAATAGCCAAGAACCAAACATGTGAGCAGTATTCCTCGGTGGTTGGATATTAAACGTGATAAACAAAGCGTTCCAAATAAATCTTGCTACACGGCAGTAAAAAAAAAGATGGTGTACATTTTCATCTAAGGCACACAGGTTGCACTTAGCATCCCCTTTCCATTTCCTTTTTAATAAATTGTCTTTAGTTAATATTACTCCTCTCTTTAGGTACCAAAGAAAAAATTTTATTTTGAGTAAATTGCACGGTAGGTACCTAAACTATTAGGTATTTCTCAGATAGGTACTCAAACTAAAAAACGTAACGTCTGGGTACTCGAACTATCTGTCTCGTGTACCAAAGGTACAAAACGTGCCACGCGCATACCAGGAGCTGACGTGGCGAGCTGACTCACCCTGCTAGCATGTGCACGCCTCCACTCCGACCTCCGCTCTGATCCCGCCATGCCGATTGACATCGCTCACGGCGACGCGCATGCCTGCGGGCGAAACCGGGCGACGCGCATGCCTGCGGACGAAACCCAAGCCTCTTCTTCTGTAGGTCGTACTCCGCGAGGTGCTGCTGGAAGCTGCCGAGGCAAGGCGCGTGTGCGAGCCCTTGCCCCGAGGACGAGCGGGCCACTGCCTCCGCGGCACGCGGGCGTGTGAGCAGGAGACGACAACCGTGGGCGGGCGCTGCTCACTGCAGCATTGGGCGGGCGCTGCTCACGCATGGAAGCGGCCCTGGACGCCGTGCTCAAGCCGGCCACTGCTGTGCTGCTCATGTTCGTGTTTGAAACTCAGGAACCATGCATATACATACACACTATATACACATCTCAAGCACAGCTAGCAAAGCACACTACGTACTCCAGCACTCTAGCGTCTGACCGACCCCTAGCTTCGCTTTGCCTTCGCATTTCGCAAGGACACACAGTCAAGATCAGCTTTCCAGTCTTCCAGAATTAACAAAAGTGATGGCGTAGCTGCCACCGACGGCGCCGAGCGCCTTGCCACAGGACCATTGGTCGGCGGCGGGGTGGAGTTCCTGGTTCGCCGCGGCCAGGTGGGGCGCGCACGCCGCTCGGCGAGCGACTCCGCCGCGTTCCTCTTGAGGCCGTGCCCATGGACGACGTCAACGGCAGCAGCGCCGGTGGCAACGACTTCGACCGCCTCGACGACGAGCAGCTCATGTCCACGTTCTCCCACGTCGACGCGCTGACCGTCTACGCCTTCCCGCCGACCGTCACGCCCGAGAGCGGGGCGTACGGCTGCTTGTCACCCGCCGCACCAGAGGCACGTACTGCATGGCCTAGCAGAAGATGGCGAAGAGGAGGAGCAGAAGACGGATCTCCCTACACCATGGACGGAGGTAGACGATGACAAGCGGGTCCATATGGAAGAGAGACAGCAAGGCACTGCTAGCAGGGTGAGTCGGCTCGCCACGTCAGCTCCTGGTGCACGCGTGGCATGGTTTGTACCTTTGGTGCATGAGATAGATAGTTCGAAAGTACCAGAAGTTACGTTTTTTGTTTGAGTACCTATCCGGAAAACACCCAATAGTTTAGGTACCTGCAATGCAATTTACTCTTTTATTTTCAAAGGCAATTTTGCTTTCCAGAAAGCATCTTTGCCTTCATTATCTCTCTATACAGAGATTGGGTTGAAAAAGACCCATTCTTTCTTAATTGCCAGACAAACTTATCTTTGTCATTGTTAAGTTTTACCTGTAGCACCAAAGTTACTAAACTAAGCCACTCCTTTCGTCTATCCCCCGCTAGACCTCGTCTAAAGGAAATATTCAGCGGCGACAAACTAAGCACACTAGCAACAGAAACCCCTTTCTTCCTTACAATTCTGTACAAATCAGGAAATCTCTGCATTAGAGGTTGTTGGTCGACCCATAAATCCTCCCAAAACCTCACTTGGTCACCACTATTTACTTTGAACCTGCCATGTTGTAGCACCATCTCTTTCACCTCCATCAGACCAGACCAAAACTGTGAGTCACCTGGGCATTTTTCTACATGAGTTAAGCACTTGCCCTTTACATACTTCCTTTTAAGCACATCTTGCCATATATAAACCATCTTCATTAAGAAGCTTGAAAAACCATTTACTTAGTGAACACTTGTTCTGGAGTTCTAGGTCTAAATCCCCAATCCCCCCATACACCTTGATTTGCAAAGAATATCCCATTTTGCTAGCCTATACTTTTTCTTATGTTTGTCACTTTGCCAAAAAAAACCTGGATCGGTAATAATCCATTTTTTTCCGCACCCCTTTAGGGATGAAAAAAAAAGACATCATGAACATAGGCAAGCTCGACAGTAACTAAATTTATTAGCACTAGTCTACCTCCCGAGGAGAGAAGCTTTCCTTTCCAACTAAGTTTTTTTTCTGGAAGCATTCCTCAATTGAGTTCCAATGCTTATTTGAAAGTTTCCTGTAGTGCATCGGGATGCCTAGATACTTGAAGGGGAAATTCCCTCCACACACCGAAAAGCTCCATGCATATACTTCTATGTATAAACTTAGTTAAAGACAGATTGACTTACTATAAAGCCAAAGTGAACTATAATTTAGAAGGAACATAGTATTTTTGCTTTAGAGCACTTATGTATGGAATGAAGTTGTATTCAGATGGTTGTACTGAAGTAGTTAATTGTGAATCATTTTCCTGCATTCAATCTTTGTAAAAAAAAACAATATTAGGATTTATTTTGTCAAAACCGCCCTTCGAATGACTGCAAATCATAAGCAGGAGTTAATGAAAATTAATGTCTACCGGAAAAAATCAAAAATTGATAACAGAACGAAGTTACCCTCATAACCCCAATTCTTGGACGTATACATGTGCATGATTTCCCACAACCCGTACAAATACTAGTGTTGATGGGCCATAAAACCGCAGTGCAACACGTTTCAGAATCTTATACAAGCAAGGCTAATAATACAGCTTGTTGCTGGCTTTATGCATTTTTGTAACCTGTCTCGTAGCCCACACATAATAGTTAGCTTTTCATTGATAATACATGGTTCACTTTCTTCTCACAAAATTTCTTTGTTTTTGTGAATAGCCTGGCTGTAGGGATATTGGTGTACTTTAAATTAGATAAAGACATTAAAAGTAAAATAGGGACCACTAGAGTTCATTACATAAGTAAAATAGGGACTACTTGTTTTTCTATTTTTATTCTATACGATATAGCTTCATGCCGGTTGACCTAACAGTCTTCTCAGCCAGGCTCTATACATAGAGACAACCAAACAACAACAACTTGCATCTCAGACGGCCAGTCATATGATGCTATGTGATCTTCCACAGTATTGTTCAACCCCTGAGAAACAATAATAATAGTTATATGGACATTTGAGGTTGCATACTTTCGGGTACAAGGTCTCGTTAGCCATGATGATGGTGTCGACTATGTTTATCGTGTGGGGAAATTTGTACACCCTCTGCAGATTTTTTTAAAAAAAACTATTCAAATAGCCACATCCTTGGAATGGGCAAATACTAGGATAGATGGTGTCGACTATGATGATGGTGTCGTTAGCCATGATGATGGTGTCGACTATGTCTATCGTGTGAAAATTTGTGTACACCCTCTGCAGATTTTAAAAAAACCTATTTAAATAGCCACATCTTTGGAATGGGTAAATACTAGGATGGATCACCTATGATTAGATACACGTTACACTTAATGGATTAATGTGAGTATAATTATGTTAACTCGAAATGGGGACCTGACACCAAACAACAACAACGTGCATCTCCCCTTCCTGTCATACGAAAACCTGGTTCCTGCTCCCTCCGTCCAGATGAGAAAGTCGTTTGAGGGCCGGACGCAGATACCAAGAACGATGGGAAATACTCCCTCCGTCCCACAAATAAAAAGTCCATTTTTGACTTCTACAATCCCTGTTGGACCATTCGCCTTATTTAAATTTTTTATACAAAATAATAAAATAAATAAATCATTATGAAAGTATGTTCTAACGATTAAAAATAAGTCATAATAAAATAACTAAATTTTTTAAAATTTTTTTGAATAAAACGAGCGGTCAAACAATTTAATTATAGAAGTAAAAAACGGATTTTTATTTTGGGACGGAGGGAGTAGGCCTCTGCATCCCTATATTCTAATCATGTGCTCAGTCCTGGCATCCCCACAATGTGTGTGCGCGTTTGATTGGAGCAGAGCCAGCACTAGCAGGTGGGAGCGGTGAAAAGTAAAGGCTGCAGGCTACAGTGGACAGCAAAAGATTGGGGACCGCACCTAAAAACGACACTCATCTGTACATCCTGCGAGTCGTAGAACGACACTTTCTTGCGGACAGAGCGAGTATTGCCAGCCACGCTCCACTCTCCGTCAAATCAAAAAAGCTGATACTTGCTCTACAATTAGATCAGACAAGTCAATAGTTATGCAACTGTTATCTGATGGTGACATGACTCTGACATCATAATAAACGTGACGTGTTCAAATTGAAACCGTACTCCTCCATCCCACAAATAAAAGCGAATCTGTGACTTCTACAAATCTTGTGACCGGTTCGTCTTATTAAAAAAAATTAATAAATAATATTTGTTTTGTTATGACTTATTTTATCGTTAGAGATATTTTCATAATAATTTACTTATTTTATGATTTGCACAAAAAATCTAAATAAGAAGAATGGTCAAAATGAATCATACAAGTCACAAATTCGCTTTTATTAGCGGGATGGAGGCAGTACATGGATAGTAGATGACTTGACTTGGAATGTGTTCAAAATGAAAATCATACAAGTCACAAATTCACATCGAATATTTTTTATCGCATGGGGGCATTAAATGGCAGTACATATGAAAAGTAGATGAATTTTTTGAACCTGGTTAGTTCACGATAGGACAATAATTATCAAATATGCTGGACCCAAAATACATTGTAAACACACCTTTGGTCTCATTCTTCTCTGCTGGACCCAAACATTGTTCAGTACATTGTCGGCAGCATTGACTTTGCTTGACTTGATTACTTGGTCTCATGAGACGTACTGCGTGCTACCGACACTAGGAAGAATACGATAGGAAGTGGATTGAATTGGCGAGGAGCACAACGACTTCGACGGGCTTAGTGTGTTTCTATTTTTGTTGTGAGGTCTGTTGTGCTTTTGCTTCGGAACAGCGGTTCCTTCTGTATTCGTTCGATACTTCGGCCGGATGATGGTAATGAATGGTAACCTTTCAAAAAAAAAAAAAAAAAAAAAAAAACTCCAAGCTACGGCAATGGCTTTGCAACGTCCACAACCATCACATCGGCTCATGGTTCTTTGCTGTGTGATGGTAGCATGACTGCTGACAGCGTACCTATAATAACTGCCGTTGAAACCGTACGTAGGTAGATGAGCCCTGACTCGTTGATTGGACGACCGAAACACATGGACCCCTTTAACGACCTAAACACTAGGACGGAAGTGGAGAGGACAGGGAGAGCTTCAATTGGCGTCAAGGACAAAGGTGGCTGCAAGAAATGACAGCCTTCAACCAGGAACGTGACACCCATCGTAGGCCGAAGCAGAGAGGGGATTCATCCAAAGACGCAGCTCTGTCAAGCAGGTAGCAGTAGCAGAATCTTCAACGACACCTCCAAGGAGGGGCATGACGCCAGGTGTGCCACCGTCGTTGGACCGCCTCAAAGCCGGATAAGGCTTTTGCCCAATTTCTATATCAACCTTCCCACAAAAAAAACTTCTACATCAACCCGGCACGCCGGATTTGGCCGTCCACCACCACTAGCCGTGACAGGATACACAACGTCAAGTTCCATGACGCGATGTCCCAAGGGACAAAAGCCGCGACGGCGCCTCCAAGGAGGTACATGACGCAGCTCGCACTATTGCCGCCGGCCCGACGTAACCCGACGAGGTTTTCACCCACTTGCGGCGCTCATAGAAACCGCAACAGTATCCACGCCACGATACGCCGCGCGCAGAGCGCACCTTCACGGCAACACAAATCGAGATCCGGGCGCGCGTCGCTTGGATGAGCGATTTTGGTGCGACCCTAGAATAGCTCCAGGATCTCGGGCGCCCATCCCCGGCCGCCGACGTCGCGGTTGGAATGCACAGTTTAATGGCGAGTGCCACGGCGCCACGCCCACCGCATTTGGATTGACCTTGCCCGGCCGCGACATCGCCGCACACCAGCGTCTAGCCAGCCGGCCTTGCGGCCCAGCAGCTGTTTGCCTGGCGCGGAAACGCCGCAGCGAAGAGGGGGTGGTTCAACCGGTGGCCCTGGCCGCCCAGGGAGCGGCGCTTCGGCTGGTAATGGGGAAGCGCCGAGCCATGGGGAGCGTTGCCCATCGCGCCGGGCTGCGGCGCTTGGCCATGGGATCGCTTTGCCCATGCGCCGGAACTCTTTGGAACACCGCTGCGACCACGCGCTCCTACTTGCAGGAAGAGTTGATGAGCGAGATCTGCGGCCGTGGCGCCGGACGCCTTTATTGGACAGCTCGTCAGGCGCACCAAAGATTCGGCAAGGGATGGGGTGGGGGAGACCAACCCACTAGCCAAACATCCGAGGCAGCCAACCCATCACCACGCTCCGCCGGGACCATGGCGTCCCATGATTTGGTATATATAAGTGATGTATGCCGCCCGCCGCCTCCTCCGGGCTAGATGTCATGCCGCGGCCGGAAGAGAGCGGGGCATGCCAGATCCGGAGTTGTGGTCGCCGGATCCGACCCGAAGGCATGGATCCCCCCGGCTGGCCATGCGGCTCGTTGCCCGGCCATTTCGATGAAGATTGAGCTCCACAACCGGGTGGAGGGGAGGAGGGGGATGGGAGTTGCTGCGGGTGAGCCTTGTTTGGCGCCGCCACTAGCTTGGGGCCCGCGGCGGGCAGGAGGAGGAGCCGCGGTGGTGGACAGTGGCGGAGGTTGAGTCGTCCCCCGAGTCGCCCTGCACGGACGGACGACGGGGTGGGGGTGGGGGTGTTGGATCTCAAGGTAAAGAATACCTCTGTTATTTGCTCTTCATATTCAGCAGATATTTGAATAGCAGGTTTTCTCTGCAGCCCAAACAGCAAGTGTTACCAGTGAGAAATATTACCTCTTTATCCTTGTGCGCAAGCAAGTGTTAAAAGAATTACAGGTGGAAATGGAATGCATTTCCAGGTGACAAACAATACAATGTTTCCAAACAGTAATACGATACCCAGACCGTAAAAGTATAAAACCGCAGTGCAAGGCAAGTTGAAACTCGGTTGACACACTGTTGAAGTCAAGTAAACAAGGAGCATCTATCTGTGTGTTGTGCCGTGCCCTGCGAACAAACGAAGAAGCTACAAACGCGGTCAGAGTCTCAGAGATCAGACAAGTGAATAATTACTATGTAACTGCTGTATGATGGTGACATGACTGCTGACAGTGTACGTATAATAACTGCACCATGTTACCGTACGCTGGTAGTAGATGAGTTCTGACTCGTTGATCGGACGACGTAAACACATGGACCCATCTGTACGTAGCTCTTCATTCTTCCCCGTTAGTGTGTCCGCAATGGTGCTGAAATAGCTAGTCTATAAGGAATTATATTAGCTATTAAGATCTTTTTGTAAATAGCTAGCTACATGAGATATGGAAACAATAAAAAAATAACACTACCATTGGCTATCAAGGAGAGATCAAATAGCTAGCGACTACCAAATAGCTAGCGACTCTCAAATAGCTAATCTATCATGACAAATATATCTCTCACATACCTCTTCTTATTTTTATGTCTCATCTAACTAGCGGTTTGAAAAAAGGTCTTGATAACTAATAGAATTTCTTATAGACTAGCTATTTAACCACCATTGCGGACGCCCTTATATTGTTGGCTGCATTTATATATTTTGCTTGACTTGACTTGACTTGGTCTCAAGAGAATGAGAGAGTGCGAGAGTACGAGACGTGCTAAGTGAACGTGCCTAGCGGTAATAAGATGGGCATCTGCGTTCATTTCATTGTCACTCCATCGCCCCATGCATATGGTAATTTTCCAAGCTGCAAAGCAATGGCTTGCGGCATCAGCAACCACCACACCTGCACCTCACGGTTTTGGCGCTGATAATACTAGCTCTCCTCCTTGCGCATTCATCCAACGCTTCATCGTGGACAAACCGCAGCACGCCTGGTGGCGGCGGTGGAGGCAGCTTGCAGGTTCCGGCTCGTTGCCGCCCCGAGCACGCTGCGGCACTACTCCAGCTGAAGGGGTCTTTCACCTTCACCGCATCCTCCAACGGCTGCCCGTATGCTTCGGCCAAAACAACGTTGTCCTCATGGATCGAGGGCACTGACTGCTGCCGCTGGGAGGGCGTGGCCTGCGACCATGTCTTCGGGAGCATCACTAGGCTTGACCTCTCGTTCCGGTCACTGGGTATCAATGGTAGCGGCCTCCACCCTGCCCTCTTCAGCCTCACCTCTCTGAAGCACCTCGTCCTGGACGGCAACAACTTCTGCGGCTCCCAGCTTCCAGCGTCTGGTTTTGAGAGGTTGACGCGTCTTGAGGACCTTAGCTTAGAATACTGCTACATCTCTGGGCCAATTCCTCCCTCCTTTGCAGGCCTTCGTTCCCTAAAGACCATTGACCTTACCTATAATAATTTTAGCGGTGAGATCTGATCCCTGATTGGCTTTGGTTTTATTGACATCTCGTTTACTATTGTAGTAATGTTCGCTCTTTCGTTGGAAGTTGGAACGAGTCCTATGATTTTATATATACTCACTTTGGTTTCAACATGTTGGCAGGATCAACCTTCCCTCTCTGGATCACTCACCTAAAACAACTCAAGGTTCTGGGTTTTTAATGACATGGGTCTCTCTGGTACAATTCCTAGCTCCATTGGGAATCTGTCCATGTTGACAGAGTTAAATCTTGGCGGAAACAGATTCTCAGGTGGCCTTCCTTCATCAGTCAGCAATATGACATATTTATCACTACTGGATTGTTCAGGATCTGGTTTATCTGGACGACTTCCCTTACTACAAAATTTATCAAGGCTGGAATTTATATACCTCTCCAACAACAACCTCGATGGTAAGTGTAAGCCCTTGCTTACATTTGCTTGAACCTTGCTCTGCCCTCCATGATCTTCTTCTTTTTTGTTTGCTTCTCCTTGCGAGGCAATACGAGTACATAAGAATAGAAGATCTCACAAAATTACCACCTTTTTTCTATGCTATATATCTTACAGCCCTACCATTATCATACAACCTGAGTCTTTAGAATCCCCCGTTTACCTTACCAACCTTATTTTTTTACTGTTAGTGTATCGGAGTCACTTTTGCGGACTCAACTAAGCGTCACACTAGTTCAGTCAATACCATTCAGTCTCTAAAACACACTGTTGGGTATGCCCATTCGTCTTGCCCAAGTTGACTTCGAGAAAACTGCTCCATTTCAGTTCTCTAAGACATTGATGAATACGTCTATCTAGTATTCTCTCCGTTCCAAATTATAAGTCATTTTGACTTTTTTTTACATCCACTTTGCTATGCATCTAATAATAATAATATGTCTAGATACATAGCAAAATGGATGAACCAAAAAATTCAAAGCGACTTATAATTTGGAACGGATGGAGTATTTTATTAGGTAAACAGAGGAACCTGCCTCTCCACTCCAAATATTGAATCATTTGTCGTTTCTAGATGCATAGTTGTACCTAGAAAGTGAAAATGAATTACAATTTAGACGGAAGGAGAAGGTTCTACTATCTACTACAAGTTGTTGATCGGAGGAACCTAAAAAATGGTAATTTCCGATACTAAGGCTCGGCTCAAACTGGTACATATGGCACAAAAGTGGTAGTTCCATGAATATTAGGACCAAAAAGTAGTTTTTTCAAAGTGTAGATAATATCGACTACAAAATATTCTGTTTTGCATGGCCTCTAGGCTCTAACAGAGAAATACTTACAAAATAGTGATGTTTAGTAGTTGACTCTATATATCTGAATTCGGAATATAACTGAACCTAGCTACCTACTGAAGTTTTCATTTTCTGAGGAAACAGAAAATTATGTGACCATGCCTGTTTGTACAGGGAATATTCCTCTAATAAATGATGGAAATGTGCTCCGTAACCTCAAGAGAGTGGAGATGCGTTTTAATTCATTCACCGGTGCAATACGGGCATCCATATTCACCCAGCCAGCGTTAAAGTATTTGGACCTGAGCAGTAACTGTCTTTCCGGTCATATTGAAGAGTTCCAGAATGCATCTGCGACGTTGCAGGATATTTCCTTGTCTAACAATAAGCTCACAGGTGCAATTCCAACCTCATTCTCCCAGCTCAGGGCTCTCACCTACCTAGAGCTTGACTCACACTAGTACCTAAAAACGTTTTCCGTGGCGGTCGTTTTTGGTTTTTTGCGTGGCGGGCACAGCTGCCCGCCTCCAACAAAAGGTCACGGTTAATCGCGTGATTAACCGTGGCGGGCGGGGGAATCGCGGGCGGGCTACACGCGTGCGCCACGCATTTCGATTTTTGCGTGGCGGGCAGATTACGATGCCCGCCCGCCACCAAAAAAAAAAAAAATAGAAAACGTAGACAAGCCCGCCGAGCCCATCACGGGCCCGCCGAGGCCCATCTAGGGTTGCGGTGCCCGCCGCCCGCCGCCGGGCGCGCCGCCGCGAGCTGGGGCCGCGCGCCATGGATCGCGCGCGCCGCGCGAGTCGTGGGCGCCCCATGTGGATCCGCGCGCGCCGCTGGCGCGCCGCCATGGATTCGCGCCGCCATCTTCCGCTCCACGCGGCGCGGAGACAGCGCGAGACCGCCGCCCCACGCGCTCCCACGCCGCCCTCCACGCGCCGCTTGCCGCTTCAGGTGGGTGGAGTGGAGATCGCGGCAACCGCCCGTAGCCGGCAGAGGGAGCTCGGGACGCCGGATCTAGAAAGGAGGAGGGCGCCGCCGCCGCGGAAGGAGCTCGGGACGCGGATCCGGGAGAGTGGGGGCGCCCGGGACGCCGGGGGACGCCAGCGCCGCCCGGTCGCCGCGCCGCCTCCCTTGCCGCCGGTCGCCGTGCCGCCTCGCAGGCAGCGTCGTGTGGACCGTCGGGACGCCCGACGCCGGGCTGGGAGGTGGGGGGATGGGCGGGTGACCTGCGAGGGATGAGTGAGAGAGAGATCGAGTGTGGGAGGGAGAGAGGCGGCGCCGCGTGAGATCGAGTACGGGAGTGGGGAGGGGATCGGCTGGGACCTCCAAACCCCTAACCGCTGATTATATACGTGTAGCCTCGCTAACGGGCTTTCTGGGCCGCACCCATCACGACAGGCCTCCTGTATTAAGGGTGACGGGCCTTATAGAACGACCGCCACGGAAAATTGATTTACCGTGGCGGGCATTTTAACATGCCCGCCACGGTTAATGTCGATTTTTCGTGGCGGGCGTTGTTATGTTGCCCGCCACGGAAAAGCAATTTTGCGTTGCGGGTAAAAAACGCCCGCCATGCAAAATGAAACTGAATGTGGCGGGATGTTTTCCGTGACGGGCAAAAAAAGTGCCCGCCACGGAAA
This sequence comes from Hyparrhenia diplandra, assembly GCA_015847255.1. Taxonomy (NCBI): domain Eukaryota; kingdom Viridiplantae; phylum Streptophyta; class Magnoliopsida; order Poales; family Poaceae; genus Hyparrhenia; species Hyparrhenia diplandra. The sequence continues at coordinate 110,724 of JADLZK010002075.1, forward strand.
AGATTGTGCCAGTGCTCGCAAAATCAAATCAGTACTAGTGTCAAACAATTTCGTGGGTACACTGGATCTCTACACTTACTTGATGCTAAGGAACCTCTCTACCATAAGTGCCTCCAATAACCCCTTGCTATCAGTTTCCACGGATGATCGTGGCCACAGTACTAATAGTAGTAGTAGTATTACTAAACTAAATTTTGCATCTTGCAGCCTAGCCAGGGTACCCAGTGTGCTAAAATATCTACCTAAACTAGACTATCTCGATCTCTCAAACAATAGCATTCATGGCCACATACCAGACTGGATTTGGAGAAACATGAGTTTCTTGATCCTGCAGCACAATCTATTCACAAATATGGGTCAAATCCCTGCCTACACAGCCATAGATGTCATGGATCTCAGCTTCAATAAACTCGGGGGTTCTGTGGCGTTCCCTTCCGCAGGGGAGGAACTTGATTACTCCAACAACAAATTCTCCTCCATACCATCCCTTGATTTCATCAGGCAATTCAGGACCGCTAGGACAATCAACCTGGCAAACAACGAATTAAGCGGCCCTATCCCGCACACAGAATGTCAACAGCTTGATAATATAAATATACTCAACCTATCTGGTAACCAATTAAGCGGGCCGGTCCCACCTTATCTTCTGAAAGGCTGCAGTAATCTATGGATTCTAAATTTGAGGGGCAATAACCTCAGTGGAATATTGCCTGATGAGATGGGAGAGTCCTGTTCTCTTCAGGTCATAGATTTGGATGGAAATCAGATTCAAGGGCATCTACCAAGGTCACTTGCTAGCTGCAAATGATTGCAACGCCTTGATGTTGGCACAAACAAATTTGTGGACGTTTTCCCATCATGGCTTGGAAACCTTCCTAACCTTTGGTTACTGGTCCTGAGGTCCAACCAATTTTATGGCCCTTTAACTATGCCTGGCCCTGGTGGGAATAATCACTCGGTGGAAAACAGTTACTTCTCTAGTCTACAAATTATTGACCTTGCAGGAAACCGCTTCAACGGAGCCCTTCCTTGGGAACTCTTCAGTGTTTTCAAGTCTATGATTCGGCCCCAGATGAACCCTGACCCTGATACCTTCCATGGAGATCATAGTCTCTTATTACTCTATCCAGTGCCGGTCGAGGTGGCCATGAAACAGCTATACCTAAGTGTGATTAACATTCCATATGATATGGTGGTGATCGACTTATCCAACAACAGATTTAGTGGCTCTATCCCCAAGGCTATTGGCAACCTGACGGCCGTGCGTTTCCTAAACATGTCGCACAACGCCTTGTCCGGGAACATCCCTGACGAGTTTGGCCGCCTGTCCAAGGTTGAGTCACTTGACCTCTCATGGAATCATCTCACAGGGAGCATCCCATCGGCCATGGCGTCTTTAACGAACCTCGAGGTCCTCAACCTCTCCCATAACGACCTCAGCGGCAGCATACCTACAGGTAGGCAGTTCGACACGTTCACCAACAGCTCCTACCAAGGCGGGAACAAGGGGCTGTACGGATGCCCGCTAACTGTGCGGTGCAACCTGACGCAACCCCCGTCAGGTCGTGTAAGCGCTCCAGCACCGCCAGCATCGGCTACGGCTACAAACCACAACTTTGAAGCTGTCATTCTATGGCTCTTTGTTGGTTCGGGCTATGGGGTCGGCATCGCGGTGTCAATTATGTTGCAGATGATGACCTGCTGTGGCAGGCATATGAACAGGGCAATAGAAAACATAGCGAGCTGCATTGCCTAGTTGCCAACTCATGTGCTGATTTGAAGAGGCTACTATGCACTCTTTTGTTTCAATGCATCTCTATGTAAACAAGATGTATTCGGATGCTTGTATCGAGTTATGCTCAAACACTTTTTACATGAATTGCTTTCCTTTATTTTATCTTGCACAAATAAATATATATATTTAGATTTTTCATTTGTTGACAAAAAGTCTCAATATATTTATATGTGCAACGTTCAGCTGGGATTTCTTCATATCATGAATGCTCACACTCTGGAGCCAGTTTTGGGGTGCTTGACTTCAACCAATTTACAATGCAGATGCAAATTAACTTTAGGCAAAATATTTTCCTCATCAGATGCCAGTTAGAAGATACTAGAAAGGCACACGGCTTTGCCGCGCATGGCCATTGGCTTTTTTTTTTTCCCTTTGTAGTTAGTTATATGAATATGAATAATGGTAAGTACCTAAATTATTGTTTATGCAATGTATTAGTGTTTCTTTGCATGTTTTTTTTGAAAATTATCATTTGTGGATGATTATACATGTTAATCGTGGTGTTTTTATTTTCTTTGTCTATATTTTTCGAGTCCCAAAAAATCGATTTGTAAATTCCTTCTTAAATTTATTTATTAGTTGAGCATGGAATAATAATTTATTGGAATATTTCATTTTTAAAGAGGTTGTAAATACGCAAAGTATTCATGAAATAAATTTTGTAATGTTGGGTTTAATATTTTAATGTATAGGAATCATGGAAGTTTCATTTGTTAATTAAAAGAGATTATTCTTAATAATTTTAAATTTATTTATTTTCCAAGTTTTATATTTTGTATAGATAGAGTGCATCATGGAAAGTCTTCTAAAAAAATTTTCATGATTTTAGAAGCTTTGATTATTTTTGTATGAAATAAACAAAATCAGCGTATTATAGGATTTAATAAAAGACAAAAATAAAAGAGGAAAGGCCATTTGGGGAAAGTGGCCAGGGTGGTGGCAGGCGGCCCATACATGTGCTTGGACGGCGGGTCTTATTTCTGAAAAGGTTGAGTTTTTTTTGTAAGATTTTTACGTGAGAGGATTATGGACGGCGGGTTGTATTTCGATAAAGTTCGAGGGTGTTTTTGAAAAATGGCCGGTGAACGCCCGATCTGAGCCTTCCGTCCGCTCGATCGGACGGCCGAGAATCGCAGGCGACGTGGCCACGCTGGTTGCCCTCCTTTTTGTTGCGTGAATCGTTTATAAAGAGATATAATAACTGAGACCCTGCTGAGTAGTTCAACTTATTTATTTACAGTAATTTTGTTGTCACAATCTAATTTTGTAATCTGAGCGACACACAAGACGTGGTGAGGGAAGGAGCCGCGCGTGCGGCGCCCGTGCGTGCGAGGTTCTGGCCACAGTCCCGCCCATCGATTTGCTTGGTGTCCACGCACTCCAAATGCAATTTGCTTGTCAACAGTTTCCTACGCAATAATGTTAACTCCGCCACCAGTGGCGGACCCAGGATTTGAATGTTGGGTATGCCCATTGCGTAGAAAAATATTTAGTTGAACGATATGAAAGCTTCACAAGTGCTTAAATAATAGGTAGGATTTTAGCGTGTGGCCTTGGTCGGAAGTCGGAGCTGCGCTTGCTGTTGCTTGTGCTGGGCAACGATGACCTTCTTGGCCTTCGAGGGCTCCGGACTCTTTCTTTCTTGGGTTGTCGTTCTCTCTGTTGTATTGACGTGAGTTCGGTTTTTGGGCCCGGTTTTCCTTATAAACTGGGTCAGTCTCTTCTTCTTATTAATATCAAAGCCGGAACATTTTGTTCGGATCTTTCAAAAAAAAAACAAGTGCTTAAATAATAGGTACATATAGCTCGAACTAAAGATGTCACATAGCAAAGAAATATTACAAAATATTGCAAGAAAATTACAATTTAATTTCGACTAAAGACATCTATGATTTTTGACATAACAAGGACAAGCTCGAGCTAGTCCTACAGTTGTGGTCAATGGATGGAGCATCGAGCCTGGCTGCCTTGGGGCTGGGACTGCCGCTGGAGGCCGGCCGCTGGCAACGCGCCGAGGCGGCCGAAGGCAGCGGCTGGGATGAGGTCATGAGGCCGATGTTATTTCTTTTCTGATTCGGCGTTCTGCTCGCTGTCTCACTTGTGCTTAGACTCCGGAGGAGTCGAGGGGACTGGGAGCGGGAATTGGGAAAAGGCCGAATGGGCCATCGGATGTGTGCTATGGGCTGACCTGTGGGCTGTTTTGCGTTTAGAGTCTTTTTTGCGCGCCTTGAGAGTACGGTCAGGTAGTATCCGAACATGTGCGAACACACACACACAACCCCCACACACGCACACACACTCACACCCTACGCACATATTAAGACCTACAACTACACACACAGCTTGAAGATCACGCCCTTTGTGAGATCGACAGAGTCACCGAGGGCTCCGTGAGGCGACGGGCACGCGTCGTTCGACCATTGTGGCACCACGTGAGGAGGCGACGAAATTTATTTGGGGGCAAGCCCGGTGAGACACCGAAAGTTACGATCCCGGGGATCTTTTCCCACCTGAGTCGCTAGCCACTGAGCTACATGCTCGTTCTCGCGTTTAGAGTCAACTCAGAGGAAGAAAATGACAGAAAGTAACAATTTGAGACCATAACTATATTATACATGTATATATAGCTCTACAGTCTACTATTTTTCCTCCAGAAATGTTGGGTATTTTTTTTTGACCGCCTCTCATCTAAGTACAGCTATAGTATCTGTTCGGATACAGACAAACACCACCACACGCACACACGCACGCACGCCTCACGCACACCGTATACAAACGGGACCTGCAACTATACCTAGACGAAGAACGCAGCTGAGAGGTACTCGAAGATTAGCACACTCCGAGCGTGGTAGGTACGCCACTTGACCATTGTGGCACATCTACACGAGAGGCAACGGAAATTATTTAGAAAAACACTGTTCCCGGCGAGACACCCAGGCCGATGCTGGGCATCGAACCCGGGCGGGTGGCCTGCACAACCACAGCGCACACCAACTAAGCTAGCACTCAGTCCTCAAATGTTGGGTATGCCCGGGAATACCAGGCACAACACTGGGTCCGCCCATGGCAGCCACCCGTGCATGGTAGCATTATCTAACATTCATAATAACTCAATAAACTATGAAGATATCTAGCGCCTCGTTCGTCCTGTAGGGAGAGGGCGATTAGCAGGCGACTCGTTTCTCGCCGGAGATCCCGCCTGGTCCCCTCGTCCCTGTCGATTCCGGCGGGTCGCCGGCGTCGGGGGGCGGGGGGATCCGAGCTCCTTCGGGTGAGTATGTATAGAGTAGGTAGTTTCCTAGCTCTTTTGGTTTGCTCGCCGGCATATATGGCGGCGGAGCTTAGGTGTTCGACGGTGGTGAGCGTGATGTTTCACCTCTCCGTCATGGACTCTTCTTTTGCTTGCCCGTCGGTGGTGTCGTCGCCGGCGTTGGCCGTGGTCTTCGGTGCCGGCGGAGTTCTGGCAAGCGGTAGCTGTGACTGCAGCTGCTCTTGTCGAGTTTCGCGGCGGCGTCCAAGCAGGCTTCCCCTCGGTGCTTCGTCGATGGAGGTGGTGTTAGCAACACTGCTAGGGTAGATCACTGATAACTCGAATCAATAGTATGGGTACAAGATCTCGGGGGAATGGGAGATCGTGAGCAGCAGGGAGAAGGGGAATCTAGGTAGAGAAACAGTACAAAGAGGAAGGGATAGCTAGGGAAGATGAACAAAGTAAAAGTAAATGTAATTGGATTATGATTCTTGATGCCCTGCCCTCGAAGACTTCCTTCCTTTATATTCATTGTTAGCTTCTCATCTTGGGCTTGCCGGGATGTACATGTCCGGCCCATGGCGAGCCCCTAGCCCATGTAGCCGACATTCCCCTCTCCTTGAAAGGCGGCTTGCCCCCAAGCCGCTGATGCGTAGACGCCGCTAGATTCATCGGATTTTTAGTGTGCACAAAACCATAGCAGCAAGCATGTCGAACCTTCCAAAGATTGTGCACAAAACCATAGCAGCAAGCATGTCGAACCTTCGAAGCTTGAGAACACCGCAGCCATGTAGACAGCCAAGGACACTTCCACTTGACAAGAAACAATGGACCGTGAGGATCTCTGCGAAACCCAACAAAGAATGCCGGCCCAAAACCTGCGGTCGAGCCCAACCTTGAAGCCCGCACGGGAGAAGCACCAAGTAGCTGTAACATTGCACAACAACCAAAGGAAGGTGCGTGTGTTGGCCTGATTGGAACAACAGCAAGTGGAGGCCATGATTGGTGCATCCGAAGCTTAAGAGTTTGCTTCTGCCGCTCCTCGATAAACCCATCCGCTGCCTCCATAGATGATCCACAACTTCTCCTTGTCCAATATGTGTATGCAGCAAAACAGATATATCATCAGAACAACATAGCTGTACAAATGAACAAGCACTTCATCTCCCTTTTGTAGAACTGAAAATGATGATGTTGCTAGCATCCTCATGATCTCCCACGTGTGAGCATGCGCTGAAAGCGCACACACGACCAACAAGTCCCAAAGTAGTTTTATCTCAATGGCAATCATAGCATTTGTAAGATCTTGTGTGTTAGCAAACACCAACACAAGCAAAAGCAACACTACATCATGTGACTCATCCTTTCTTAACACTCGAACTTGCATCCTATGCCTCGGCTTAGTCTTGGTAGGACAATCAGATGTTCTCTTGCATAACTTCCCGGATATATCGGCTCTTGACAAAAATGCTGCACATAAGGTGAGCAATGCACCTCATCAAGTGACGGTAACAGCATAAAGAGAAGAGAAGATGATTTGCAACACCATGTTGGCTGCGAATGGCAGTTGATATAATTCTCGATTGCACTCGCTAGTAGGCTTCACAAACCGACTAATGATAGGATTTGGTGGTGGCCTTCTCGACATCAAGAATGCAAACTCGAGGCCGGCAATATCATAGTGCATATGCAGAGACCAAGAATATTGATTGATACGGCTATCCATGAGATTGAGGAACACCAAAGCGAGCAACCCAACCATCCGTAGAATTGCCATGTAAATGTAGCACAAAGTAGCATTCGAAAGTGGTAGCTCCACATTTCACCGAACATCCAGGTTGCGTAAAACGAAGATAACACCGGACACTGCCAAATCGCGCCTAGTATCATCGAGGGGACGATCTCGCGGAGTAGAGATTCTTGAAGCCGCTTGCCGCACTCGGTGGTGGGAGGAGACTCGGCTGCTGGTGGTGGTGAGCTCGGACACGCCAATGATGATGACGGAGGCGCATCCCGTGGCCAAGGCGGACGCAGTAGGGGCACGCGCAAAGGTCTGGCGCCGTGTGACGGCCATGGAGGAGCACGCCGCTGTCCGTGAAGCCGGGGCGAGCGGGGGCGGCGAACCACGCGGCGGACGCGCGGAGGGGACTCTCCATGATCGACGGTCGAAGTGGGCGAAGCGGTGGAGGCCGCAAAGGGGTTTCGCGAGCGCCTCTTTTCCGATTCGGTGGTGAGTGGACTTGATTATGCCGGCGCGCGGTGGGCTCGATGTCGTGGACGGAGACCCGATCCGGGGCCGTGGAGGCCGTCCCGCCGGTGGGGAGGAGCTCGCCCGCCACGGAGGCCGCGAACCCGGGGAGTCGTGGAGGCCTCCGTGTTGGTGACGCGGGCTCGACCGCGGATGGCGTCAGCTCAGAGGAACAACCACGAGGAAGATCGGTTGAGCCTCTCGACGCACCTTTTCGGCTCGATGAGGCTTCCCCTCTGGGTGGGGCGGCGGAACAGCTCATCCGCTATTTTTCCACGGAAGCCGTCGGGATGTCGGAGATCGCGCCCTTGGGGGACTTGACCGGAAGATGGGGTCGGAGCGGACCCGAGAACGCCGGGCGGCGGCGAGAGAAGGCCTCAAACACCGGGGAAGCACGCCGTGCGCGCGGCATCCTTCACGCAGGGAGGCGGGAGGCGATGTCGCGGAGGGACCGCGTCGGGAGGAGGGGGGGGGCGGTCGGGAGCGGGCCCTCGGCCCCGTGTGATTTGCGGCGGCGCTTCTCTGCCGCTCGCACGGCGTCGAGTATTTTACTTCGAGAGCGCGGCCTCTGCTTCAGGACCATCTCATCGTGGATCTGGTCGGTGGACGCGAGCCGGCGGAGGCGGTCGGCGGAGAGGTCGTGCTCTGGCAGCGTGGGTAGGCTGTTCGAACAGCCCTCCCGCGATTGTCGGAACCACCACGGCATCGACCCGCACAACAAGGATGCGCTTTCGAGTCGGCCAGGGGCTCGTCGTTGTTGGCGGATGGCCACGCCACGGTCTTTGCGAGCTCGATGCCGATGCCTTTTTGCGCGATGGAGACCACGCTTTCGGATGCAGGCGGAGCGACTTCGGAGGCGGGGTGGTACTCGATGTCGAAGGGACCGCAATGACGAGCTCGCTCGCGTCGGCGACACGTCGGGAAAACCGTGGAGGCGACGAGCGCGTCCATGGAGATGGCGCTGAGTCGTCGTCGCGGGAGAAGGGAGAATATCCGCTTGCGGCCGCCGCTGCTCGGCGGCGCCCGTCCCCGACGGCGGCGGCCTCGTCGAACTTGTCGCGGAGCTTTCGGAGTTCATCGATGATGAGCTTGGCAACGAGGGGATCCATGGCTCGTACCAATTGTTAGCAACTTTGCTAGGGTAGATCATCGATAACTCGAATCAATAGTATGGGTACAAGATCTCGGGAATGGGAGATCGTAGCGGCAGGAGAAGGGGAATCTAGGTAGAGAAACAGTACAAAGAGGAAGGGATAGCTAGGGAAGATGAACGGTAAAAGTAAATGTAATTGGATTATGATTCTTCGATGCCCCGCCCTCCGAAGACTTCCTTCCTTTATATTCATTGTTAGCTTCTCATCTTGGGCTTTAGGGATGTACATGTCCGGCCCATGGCGAGCCCCTAGCCCATGTAGGCGAGCGGTGGGCGCCGTGGTGGTGGAATAAAATTCAAGGCGTCACGGTTGCGGTGGCGAGGGCGTCGGCGTCCTCGATGTCTTCACTCTTTGCGCCTTGGAGGTCGGGTTTACTTTCTCCTTTTGCGAAAAGGGGAGAGTCTTCTATATCCCCGTCGGTGGGATTTTTGTTCGTGTCGTTGTTGGTGTCGGCGGGCGGATGGTTTATCACGGGTGGCCGGCGGCGAGATCCGGCGGCAAGCGCTCTGGATTTTTTCTCCTTCCATTTGGGCTTCGAGGTGGATGCCGATGTTAGATTCGGTGTGCAAGATGTGTCTTGGGTGGACCGGGGCCGGCTATTGCGGCGGCAGTTTTCAATGCGTGGATTCCCTCGTCGGTGGGCGGAAGGACTTGGATTGGGCTTCGTTCACGGCAGCGAAGCTTGAAGAGGGCGAAGAAGGCGTCATGGGATCCGGATGTCCTTATCGTAATATTTACTTTATCCGGGGGCCTGTATGTAAATCGGGGATGTAATGTAACTGTGTTTCAATATTAATATAATGCTTCCCATTTTCGCAAAAAAAAAATAATAACTCAATAAACTATAGTAGTTCTTTTGCAAAACATTAAAGGTATATATAGTACAATAGCTTTGTGACCCTAAATCCTGAACATATATACAAGTGCATGATTTCCCACAAGCCGTACAGATGGTGGGGTTGATATGCGCCATAAAACCGCAGTGCACGGCAAGTTGAAACTTGATTGACTCACTATTGAAGTCAAGTAAACTAGGAGTATTGATCTAGTCCCTCCGCCCCAAAATAAGAACTCATCTCGTATTTCGAGAGGTCAATACGTATCAAGTTTGACTAAACTTATATAAAATAATATTAACATTTATATCTCTAAGTAAATTTATTATAAAAATATATGACATTATTAATCTAATGATGTTTATTTAGTATCATAATCACAAATATTTTAATCCTTTGTATTTAGTTACTCCCTCCATATCACAAATAGATGGGCTTTTAGAAAATGGTTCGGTCAAACATTGGGATTATAAATCATGAATAATTTTTAAGTTATTGAGTTTAGAAATATGAAAATTATATCAATAGATTTGTCTTGGAAGTTACTTTCATAAAAATATACATATATAACTTTTCAATAAATATTTTTATAGAAAATAGAAGTCAAAGTTGTACTTTAGAGACCGTGATGTCCTAACGCCCATCTATTTATGATATGGAGGGAGTAAACTTAAAAATGTTTGACTTGTTGAAGTGCGAGACGTGCCGTGCCCTGCCTGGTTGCCAAGCAGGCAAGCAACACGGTTTAGAGTCTCAGCGACCAGCAGACAAGTCAATAATTATACAGCTATTGGGTGATGCTGACATGACTGCGTGAACACATGGATTCATTTATTTGCTTGACTTGACTTGGTTTGGTGGGACGTACAGCACTCCCTCTGTCCTAGAAAAAATGACATTACGGGATACGTGCGCCGGTCAAACTTTTTTTAACTATGACTAGATTTATAGAAAAAACGTGTAACGTTTATATCTTCAAATAAATTTATTATGAAAGTACATTCAACCATCTATCTAATGATACTAATTATGTACTATAAGTATTAATATTCTTTTATATATAATTGATTAAAGTTAAAAAAAGTTGACTTCTTAAGAAAGCGAGAATGACATCTATTTTGGGACGATAAGAGTACGTGCTTACACGGGCAACAATAGGATAGGTAACTGCGTTCATGTCATTATACCCCCATCTCCCATCCGCGATCCCTGATAATTTTCCAAGCTGCGACAATGGCTTGTAGCGTCCACAACCATCACACCAGCTCAAGATGAATGCTGCGGCGTGTGCACGTGGATCTTAGCAGGTCAAGCTGTTTTGGTGTGTGTCTCGCGTTGGGTTGTAGTGTTGGTGTCTGTAATAAGAAACAGCTATATACATTGTTCGATGCAGGCTGAGATATTTTTAATATATTTTTTTTTTAAAAAAAAAAACTCTCCTCCTCGCTGAGACCCTGTTGGCATATTGCTCCAATGCATTGTGGACAAACACAAGCAGTACGCCCGACGTCGGTGGTGGCAGCAACAGCTTTTTCGGCGTTGCCGCCCCAAGCATGCTGCGCGGCACTACTCCAGCTTTTTTTTTTTTTTTTTTGAAAGATCCGGTTTTTCGGCTTTGGTTATAATAAGGAGAATAGAGTTTTACAACCCGCGCAAGAAGAGGCGTCCACATGCAGACGGGACCGCCACGGGGGTGATACTCACACCAAGTACAACGAGAGAGAACAACAACTCGAGAAAGATAGAGACCGGAGATTCCGAGAGATTTAGAAGGTCATCTCAACTATGGCCTCTCAATCACATCCGAGCCAAGTCGAATTCCACGCAACGCCTTCAGCAAGGTTACCGCGTTCAACGCCGCCGTCGCTCGTCAAACGGGCCGGGTCTTCACCCGTGGAATACAAGGGGACGCGCCCCCAACGGGGAAAGCGGCGCCCGCGGCGTCGCCGTCATATATATATATATATATATATATATATATATATATATATATATATATTATAATCATGCCTTCGCCCCAACCCTAGCTCCGACATTGGCCCAGATTCGAGACTCATCATGCCATTACCGTTGTTGTTGCGGTCGTTGATCGCACTGAAACCTCGCCGAGAAAGCGTCGGCGCCACAAGTTCACTGCGCGACAGCCCAGAGTAACCCGACCAAACAATGGCTTGCGTCCACCACCCTTGTTTAGTATTCCAGCAGAGAAGGGCAAGATGCCATCTAAAAAGAATAGTAAAAACCCGACCTGCCGCCTCGCCGCTCGGCGTGTCCACCTGCTTTGACGCCGGCGCCAAAGCCTTCATCTTGACCACCAGCGTAGCGACCATGGCGCTGCCGCGCAGTAACCTGGAGCCCACAAGGAGGGACGGTAAGAGTCGAAAACCATCCCCCAGATTACAAACTATCCTGCATGAGCACCAACCGCTAAAGAGCAACGCCACCGGCCGCCACCGCACTGTTGGGGATGGATCCGTCGTCGACCCGCCCGACTTACAAAGTCGCAAAACCACCCGTCGGCCATCCGGGCTATAGCGTCTGGATCCGGCCACCAATCAGGCGCGGATCGCCCACTGGGACATCACCATCACCATCGATCGTCGAAAAGAAGAACATGTGAATTCAGGGGATGCGCGGGGAAGGGTCCCCGCCATCCACAAAGGACCGAATGTACAGGTGCTGGGCGCCCACCGCAAAGCCCATGTACTGGGGCTCCGGATCCGGCCAGCGAGGCGGACAGGATCCAGGGCCCATCTGGCGTAGCTCAAGACAGAAAAATCACTAACAACGCCCCATGGAGCCCGTCATCCCGGCATTGCCCATCCGACACTGGGGCCGCAACGTCAAGATCATTCCATATGTATTTAGCCCAAGCCTACTGTCAAGCATCCAAGGACACAGCATGCGGCGCGGCGGATGGGGAAGGGCGGCGTGGGGGAACAAAGGACAACCCGCCGCGGCGGCCGCCACCCAGCGCCAGCGTGTGCGGCGCAAGGCGGCGCCGGCTAGCATGGATCTGACAAGGCCCGGCGACCTCGCCCGAGCTCCGCAGCTTCGCGGCAATGAAGGAGGCGGCGCTGGCCTCCGCCCGTCTGCGCTGTCCACCACACACCTCCCTGGACGATGCAGCCGGAGGGCCCGCCCCGCCCGCCATCCGGCCCGGCCGCGCGCCTTTCAGCGGCGGCCGCTCGGCGGCGGGGCGGCGGCGGTTGGTGGGAGGAGGGAGGCTGCTGTGGCGGCGGCTAGGGTTGGACCCGACCCGATGGGCTTAGCGTGTGGGGCAAAATTTATGCGCGAGCCTCGAATGGAATGGGTTTCTTACGATTTGGAAGAATGATGGTGGCACTACTCCGGTGCGGCGGTCGTCCTTCACCTTGCCGCATCCTCCAGCGGCCGGTTTGTACGATTTGGACAACACAACGTTGTCGTCGTGGATCGAGGGCACCGACTGCTGCTGCTGGGAGGGCGTGGCCTGCGACCACGTCTCCGGGAGCGTCACTGGGCTTAACCTCTTGTCCCGGTCACTGGGTATCAATGGCAGCGGCCTCCACCCTGCCCTCTTCAGCCTCGCCTCTTTGAAACACCTCGTCCTGGACGGCAAAGTCTTCTGCGACTCCCAGCTTCCAGCGTCTGGTTTTGAGCTGTTGACACGTCTTGAGGGCCTGAGCTTAGACAACTGCTACTTCTCTGGGCCAATTCTTCCCTCCTTTGCAGGTCTTCATTCCCCAAAGAGTAAAGACCATTAGCCTCGCGTCAAATGATTTTAGAGCCTGTTTACTTTACACTCTCTCTCCAAAACATTTTCTACAGTACCCGTCACATCAAACTTTTGGACACATGCATGGAGCATTAAATATAGTTAAATAAAATAACTAATTAAGTGGTTTAGTAGGTCTACGAATCTTTTGAGCCTAGTTAAACCATGGTTGGACAATAATTACCAAATACAAACAAAAAAATGCTACAGTTCCCGAACCCAAAACATTACCTGCTACAGTGCAATCTAAACAGCCCCTTAGCGGTGAGATCAGATCCCTGATTGGCTTTGGTTTTATTGACATCCTCGTACAGTATTCTAGTAATGTTCGCACTCTTCCATGGAACGAGTCCATTATATACTAGTCTATCAACCCGTGCTCTCACACGGGTTAGAATTTTAGAACATATATGTATTAATTATCTCTTAATACATCTGACTAATAAAATGTTAATTATTTTAAATTACATATTTTTTCCTTTGTTGATTTTCTAACACAATTTCTCCTTTACTTATTTTCTAACACAATAGACATAATAGATACTGTATAGTCTATATCTAGTTATCATAAACTTATTTGTCACGATTTTTTTTTCAAGGGAATAATCTATATATTTTTTCATCCATGTGAATATTTTTTTTCTTTTGCATGACATATGTATACATTTTAAATATGCAATTAGTTTGAAACCTTACAATTAATTATAGTGCCTCTTGTTTCATCACATATCTTATGAAGTCACGAATCTAAATTTTGATTTTTCAAAAAAATTTATTCTTGTTGACTGTTACAAAATTTTTCTCTCTCCTCAAGTTAAGTTGAAACTCTTGTATTTATTGTATCCTTTATTTATTAACTCTTCTTTTGAACTTTCTTAAAATAAGGATTTTCGGTCCTGGAGTACATTTCTTAATAGCATAAGCCATCATTTGAAATATGCATCATATCTCTTAAGAAAAGTCATAGACTTTTAAGGTAGATCTAGATGAGGGTAGCAATGCTAACCTCAAGAGAATTTAAATACTTAAGCCTAATAATGATCAAGTTTTTACTATAAAGTTTTTCTCAAAAGGATAGAAAAATATAGCCACAAGTGGTCTTCCATACTTCTCAAGATGATTGAACTTTTTTTTATCAAAAAATTATATGTGCAAATATGGTTATACTATCAATATAGACTTGCCAAAAAATTTAGTTAGAATATATAAATATATCTAAAATAGCAACCTAAATAAATTATATGGCATGGTTACTAATATGGCTTTAAACAATTTATTAGTATCATTAGTATATGAGTAACTATGGAAAATTTTTATGTGATGAAACAAAACATATATATTTATTGCTCATGCATGCTGGCACGGACTGAATGTTTACTTTAATCAAATCTTACATTGTCAATATCGATAGAGGTGGATAATGTAGAACATATATATGTTTTATTATATAGTTATCTAATTTAGATGTAGATTTGTGGGTGTATTTAATTTTTCTAATAATGTGATGAAAATTGAATTATCTAAATTATCAATTATATGACTCTATGAAATTACGTTGATACTTCCACATATTATGGGAAGGAGGACTTGGATAATTAGATGCAATTTAGGTCTACATTGCATCGTGTTATTTAATGGCATAGATGGGTAATATATAAATATAGAATCGTTGGTTACTTTTATATGTTTAAACAATAACAGAGCTGGATAATTATTTAGAAAATAGAATAGATCCAACTACTATTATTATCAATTGTGATAAAGTTATAGCGAATTAATGGTCAGATGTTTCTAATTTTTTGAGAGATTTTTTAGGATCTTTTTATTTTCCTGTGGGGTCTTGTCAAGATTAACATGCAGGCTCCATTAGGGATCTTTAGTTAGAATTTCTAGTATTTATATTTTTTCCAAAATGATATGTATGTTGTTGAAACCTAATTTTAAGGTATATATAAACTCTTGTAGTCTTGTTGTATCCTTTCTGCGACTTCATAAATCTATAGTTTAGCTTTTTAACTTTTAATTGAGATGTTGCATTTTTTTCACATGAAAATAAATTCTAGTGTTCTTTATATTTTATTTGAAAATTATTTCTTATTATAAAGAATGTCCTCGTAGTATTGTTTTCCACATGTTAAAATGAAACTCAACATGGACCCTCATATTGAATATGTTAAATTTGTTATATCACATAATTATATGTGTAGTATTATTTTATATATCATAGATTGTTCAAAATTAAATTACTAATATTGGTATGGCATAATATTTCAGTCAAAAAATGTAAACAAATTAAAATAATAACATATAATATTTAATATCATGGAATTTTAATATAAATCAAAGTGGGTTGCCAATGTTATTGTTATGTGATTTAAAATGTAAATATTTTTCCATGCTTCATAAGTTATTAAAATAAATATTTATCCTAATCCTTACATTTTTATTTGATATACATGTTGGAACATCGCATAGTATTGTATATTAGTGTTTACATGTAGATTTGGGAGATGCTTTTTTTATTTTTTTATAATGGTTGAGGTAGATACAAATATAAAGGTAATGCTTTATATTATCTATCACACAATAGCCTATATGGTCAGGTGAATGAAAAACTTAGGAGGTTACTTCGCATTATCCTAAAAAATTACAAAGGTGGGTAATTTTTAAAATCATTATGGATGCATTTTAAATTATCTTTATAATAATAGCTGTGAGAATTTACTATTTAAATACAAAGTTAGAGCATCTTTTTAAATTATGTTTATAATTACAAAGCTGTGTAATTTAGATGCAATGTTAGGAAATTATTTTGAATTTTGTTTTATAATAATAAAGGTGGGTACTTTAGATGTAAAAATATGTATATAGGTATTTGTCAGCATAGTTAGCCTATTTGTCAACATTAAAATCCAAAGGGAATTGTGATTGGCTGCTTATTACCACCTCTTATCATGCAACCATTTCATGTCATCCTAGCTATCTTCCCAAGAAACATACTACCAAGGAACCATGCGTCCTTGATGAAACCAAAGCTATATATTCATTCATAAACCTACGGTTACTCATGTGTCTTGGTGGATCATGCTTAGGAGGCCTCATCAATATCATCACTAAATATATTAGCAACGTCCGGCAGGCCCTTTGTCTCGGAATGAGAGAAATATGTACATGACCTCGTTACCAACGTTGAAGATGTGGGTAATTTATTTATGTACAATATATGGATTATTTTAAATTATCTTTCCTATTGGCATAGGTGGGTAATTTAGACGCAAAATTAGGGGTTACTTTATATTTTTTTCATAATGACAGTGGTGGGTAATTTTTATATAAATTATAATAGATTCGATGGCTATTATCATTGATGATGATTAGAGTACCGAATCAAAGGTCAGATTTTTCTCGATTATTGTGAGAATTTCTAGGATTTATCTTTTTTTTCCTAGCTGGCGTCGATGAGGATTAACGTGGTGCCTCTGTTGGAGCATCTAATTAGTAATAGTAAGATAAGATATTCACTTTGGTTTCAATATGTTGGCAGGATCAACCTTCCCTCTCTGGATCACTCACCTAAAACAAGTCAAGGTTCTAGATTTTCATGGCATGGGTTTCTCTGGTACAATCCTGAGCTCCATTAGGAATCTCTCCCTGTTGACAGAATTATATCTGAGTTTCAACAACTTATCAAGGGGCTTCCATCGTCACTCAGCAATTTGACATATTTATCACGACTGGAATGTAAAGAATCTGGTTTATCTGGCCGAGTTCCCTCGCTACAAAATTTATCAAGGCTGGAATTTATAGACCTCTCCAACAATAACCTCGAAGGTAAGTGTAAGCCCTTGCTTAGATTTGCATTTGCTTGAAACTTACTCTACCCTCCATGATATTCTTCTTTTTTGTTTGCCTCTCTTTCTGAGGGAATACGTAAGAATAGAAGATCTCACAAAACTACCACCTTTTTCTGTGCTATATATCTTACGGCCCTAGTAGGCTAGTACCATTATCCCATATAACCTCAGTCTTTAGGATCCTCTGTTTACCTTACCAACCTCATCTTTTACTGTTATGGCCGTTTGGATCCTTTTATTTTAGAGGATTTGGAATCTACTTAATGGATTAGGCTATTTGGCTTTGGAATTTAAGACTCCACAACTTTTCAAAGTTCACATATAAGTCTATCTTAAATTCATAGGGTAGGAGACGGAAAATGATTCTATAGATCACCATGCTATGTTTCTACTCTTCAACTTATAGCACTATCTTCAACTCGCTTCCCTAAAGTAGAAATACAACATATAAGCATCTCTCTTGCTGTTCGCAAAAAAAAAAAAGCATCTCCCTTGCATGGCTAGCAATGGTATGCAAATATATTCCACATACAACCATATTAGCTTACTTAATATGTGCCTAAATTATAATTTATTAGAATGAATTCAATTCCAATGATCCAAACGGGGCATTAGTGTACCGGAGCCATTTTTGCAGAGTCAACTAAGCGTCACACTGCTATAACTAGACGAGAGTACAAGGCTTCCGTTCTTATCCCGTGCTACAGTAGAGAGCAGGGGAAAAGGGACGCCATTTCCGGCGGCGATTCTGCCAGCCCCTTTCCTCTCCGGCGACCGATTCGGCACCGGGGAGGGAGGACGGCCGGGGAATCGATGCGCGGATGTGTATAGGGTAGATACGGTAGTATCTATGCCTAGGTTTTGCTCACCATCCATGTCGACGGTGGAGCTAGGGTTTCCGGGAGTGATGGCGTCGTCCTCCTCGTCGGCGAATAAGAGGAGTTCCTATGCGAGCGGCGGCCGCGGCTGGTGTTGTTCCGGCACGTTCGTCGTCAGGTACGCGAACTCCCCTTTTGTTGCGATAGGGAAGCGAGTTTTCTCTTTCCCCGTTCTTCCTGGGTTGCGGCTTTGGCTCGTGACCGCGGGATCCTTTTCCGACCGGCGGTGTCATCGTTGTCGGGGTGGAACTGTTCCGGCTGCTGGCATTCATGCGAGCGGTGGCGGTTTTGTTGCTCACCGGCGAGGGAGGGGGAGCTGCCGATGCTCTTTCATCGACATAGATGCGGCTTGGTGGTGGTACCGAGTCGTTGGCTGTTGCGGCGTCTTCCATGCGTTGA
Organism: Hyparrhenia diplandra; assembly: GCA_015847255.1. Lineage (NCBI taxonomy): Eukaryota > Viridiplantae > Streptophyta > Magnoliopsida > Poales > Poaceae > Hyparrhenia > Hyparrhenia diplandra. Next base: position 128,895 of record JADLZK010002075.1, read on the forward strand.
GCTTCCTCAACATCTCCGGCGGGCGAGGTCGGCGGCCGGCGCTTCGTACGACATCGGCGTGGCGAAGTGAAGGCCGGCGATCTCTCGGGAAACCAAAGGATTTTGCATCCGGGTCCTTAGTGTCCTTGTTTGTAATTTCTTTTTGTTTCCGGTGTTCTTATGTAAAACGGGATGTACTCTGTTTCCAAATTCAATGAAAACCCGTTCACCTTCGCCAAAAAAAAAAAAAAAAAACTAAGCGTCACACTAGTTCAGTCAATACCATTCAATGTCAAAAACAGTGTTGGGTAGGCCCATTCGTCATGCCCAGGTTCACTTTGGGAAAACTGCTCCGTTTCAGGTCTCTAAGACTCTGATGTATATGTCTAAAACAATCCAAATTGTATTTCATTTTGCGATTTCTAGATGCATAGTTGTACCTAGAAAGTGAAAACGACTTACAATTTAGAAGGAGTAGGTTCTACTATCTACTACTAGTAGTTGATCGGAGGAGGTATCTGAAGAAGGTGATTTCTGATACTAGGGCTCAAACTAATCATAGGCCTGTGATACACATATGGCACAAATTTGTTAGTTCCATGAATATTCGGGCAAGAAAGTAGTTTTTTTCAAAGTGTAGATGCATCGACTACAATAGTTTTTGTTTTTTTTTTCATGGCCTTTAGAGGAATACTTACAAAATAGTATTGTTTAATATAACTCTATATATCTGAATTCGGAAAATAACTGAACCTAGCTACCTCCTATGTGAATATAATAGGTTAATGATTTTACTGAAGTTTTCGTTTTCTGAGGAAACAGAATCTGACCATGCCTGTTTGTACAGGGAATATTTTTTTTTTTTGGAAAGGAGATTAACTCGGCTTTTAAGAAAGCCAATAAAAGGTTTGATACAACTGGGGTTACCAGTGACTCTGAAACAAACTAAGCAAAAAACCAAGACCAAAAGTAGCGCTACTCCTCCCTGTGGAGATTACTCCTGGTCTACCACCAACATGAGCTACCTTGCTCACCTCAAAGTTACTCAACAGAATCCGGATACAAGACAAAGCAAAAATAAGACTTGAACACATAGAGGACTGTATCAAATTGTAACACACTCCGGCGCTGGTCCCTCATATGGCTTCTTCTTCGCACACCATTCCAAGAGCATCTTCGCCAGCTGTTTTAGCAATCCTTTGTGCTTTACCTTCTGGACCTCCTCCCACTGCTGCAACATGTTAATAATATTGAAAATTACAGCATCAAAAGATGTTGGAAATCTCTTTTCAATAGCCATCTTATTTCTATTTTTCCAGATTGCCCAAGCAATGGCAGCAAAAAAACAGTAAGACAAATGCCCTTGGGAATTTTATGTCTTCCCTTCAACCAGTTTGACTCCAAGTCATAAACTAAAATAGGAAAACTATCTAGCATCCAAGCATCCCTGATAGCACTCCAAATATATTGTGCCCCCGTGCACCCAAAAATGAGATGAGTAATGGTCTCCTGTTGCCCGCACAAGCAACACAAAGTGCTGCCCTTCCACCCTCTCTTCTTTAAAGCTACAGCAGTTTGTAACTTCCTATGAAAAATTTGCCAAAGGAAGATTTTAACCTTCAGAGGCATCTTACATTTCCACAGCAGATTAGTTAAACCATCTTTAACCCCCCCGAGGTTAAGCAGTAGTATAAAGATTTTGTTGTAAACTCACCTTTTTTTTTCCAAAGCCCATCTAACCTCATCTTCCCTAGATGATCTAGCTGGACATTTTCCAAGACAGCCATTAGATCATTCCACTCCTGCAAATATGCACCATGCAAACTTCTTCTTAGTGGAATGTCCCATATTTCTCCATCCCAAAGCTCACCTACTCTAGCATTAGGATTCTGGGTGACTTCAAATATATTGCTATACACCATTTTCAATGGTACAGGTCCAATCCATGAATCATGCCAAAACCTGACCTTGTCACCTCTATGTACATTATATTCAGCACCCCATTTGTACAGGTGTTTGACTTTATGAAGCCCCTTCCAGAATTGGGAGGACCCTGCACATGAGGATTCCTGAAAACTTTTCCCTCTCAGATACTTGGCATCCAAAATTTTGAACCACAATTCCTCAGGTCTCTTGTCTATTTTCCAAATCCATTTGGTAATTAGACATTCATTCATGAGGAATGTGTTTATAATACCTAATCCACCATGGATTTTAGGTTTAGCCATTGATATCCATTTAGCCATGTGATATTTGAAATCATCTCCAGCTCCTTGCCAAAAGAAGTTAGCTCTAATAGAATCCCATTTCTCATGCACTCCCTTGTGCAACATATAGAAGCCCATGATATACATTGGGATGTTAGTGAGACAGGAGTTTGTCAGGGTCAGTTTTCCACCAGAAGTCATAAACTTTCCTTTCCAAGGATCCAATCTTTTCACCATCTTCCCAGATGAGTCCTGAAAAGCTCTGATCCCTAGCATTTTGTCAGATATGGGGATTCCTAGATACTTAATAGGGAGTTCAGTTTACCTGCAGTTTAACATATTTGCTTTCCTTTCCTTTTCAGACTGAGGATACCCAAAGAATACTACTTCACTCTTGTGATAGTTTATCTTCAACCCCGAGAGCCACTCAAAACAATAAAGGAGGATTTTCAAATTTGAAATTGAATGATCAGACCCATCTGTCATCAGAACAGTATCATCAGCATACTGGATATGTGAGATCCCATTATCTATGAGTGAATCCAGTACCCCCACATTGTACAGGGAATATTACTCTTGGTGATGGAAATGTGCTCCGTAACCTCCGGAGTGTGAACATGAGTCGTAATTCAGTCACCGGTACAATACGAGCATCCATATTCACACTGCCAGCGTAGAGTATTTGGACCTGAGCTGTAACCATATTTCTGGTCATATTGAGGAGTTCCAGAATCCATCTGGGTTATTGAAGGAAATTTACTTGTTTGATAATAATCTCTCTGGCGCAATTCCAAGCTCATTCTCGCAGCTCAGGGCTCTCACTAACCTAAAGCTACGTCTATCTAGTATTTATTAGGTAAACAGCGGAACCAGCTGCATTCCACTCCAAATTAAGAGTCATGTTGTCGTTTCTAGATGCATAGTTAAACCTAGAAAGTGAAAACGACTTACAATTTAAAATGGAAGGAGTAGGTTCTACTGTCTACTACTAGTAGTTGATCGGAGGAGGAACCTGAAAATGGTGATTTCTGATACTAGGGCTCAAACTAATCATAGGCCTGTGATAAACATATGGCACAAATGTGTTAGTTCCATGAATATTAGGACAAGAAAGTAGTTTTTTAAAAGTGTAGATACATCAACTACAATAATATTTTTTTTGCATGGCCTTTAAAGAAATACTTACAAAATAGTAATGTTTAATATAACTCTATATATCTGAATTCGGAAAATAACTGAACCCAGCTAGCTCCTATGTGAATATAATACGTTAATGATTTTACTGAAGTTTTCGTTTTCTAAGGAAACAGAAAATTATCTGACCATGCCTGTTTGTACAGGGAATATTCCACTGAGCGATGGAAATATGCTCCGTAACCTCCAGACTGTGGACATAAGTCGTAATTCATTCACTGGTGCAATACGGGCAACCATATTCACCCAGCCAGCGTTAAAGTATTTGGACCTGAGCTATAACCATCTTTCTGGTCATATTGAGGAGTTCCAGAATCCATCTGCGACATTGCGGCATATTTCCTGGTCTAACAATAAGCTCACTGGCGCAATTCCAACCTCATTCTCGCAGCTCAGGGCTCTCAAACGCCTAGAGCTTGACAGAAACAATTTCACGGGTACGCTGGATCTGTACCCATACTTGATGCTTTGGAACTTCTCTTGCTTTTCAGCCTCCGATAACCCCTTGTTATCTGTTTCCGGGTACGATCGTGATGCAAGTAACTATAGTAGTATTATTGAGAGACTACACCTTGCATCTTGCGGCCTAACCAGGGTACCCAGTGTGATAAGATATCTAAGTGAATTAGACTCTCTCGATCTCTCCAACAATAGCATTCGTGGAAACATACCAGGCTGGATTTGGAGAAACATGAGTTCCTTGCAACTGCAACAAAACCCAATTCACCAAGGTGGGACGACTCCCTGCCTACTTATCCATAGGATCCATGAATCTCAGCTTCAATAAACTTAGGGGTTCTGTGCCGTTCCCTTTCGAAGCCAGTACGCTTGATTACTCCAACAACAAATTCTCTTCCATCTGATCCGTTGATTTCATCCGACTGCACAGGGACGCTAGGGCAATCTACCTGGCAAACAACACGCTAAGAGGCCCTATCCCATATGAAGAATGTCATCATGATGATTTTGCTTATCTTGAAATACTCGACCTCTCTGGTAACAACTTGAGCGGGCCAGTGCCACGTTATCTCCTCAATGGAAATGGATGTGGTATTGCCCTAAGGGTGCTAAATCTCAGGGGCAATCACCTCAATGGAACATGGCCTGATGAGATGGGAGAGTCATGTTCTCTTGAGGTCGTAGATTTGAATGGAAATCAGATCCATGGGCGTCTGCCAAGGTCACTTGCGAGCTGCAAATCATTGCGACACCTTGATGTTGGCGGGAACAAATTTGTGGATGTTTTCCCATCGTGGATTGGAAACCTTCCTAAGCTTTGGTTACTGGTCTTGAGATCCAACCAATTTTATGGCCCTTTAACTATGCCTGGTGGAAATAATAATCACTCAGTGGCGAACGGTTTCTTCTCTAGTCTACAAATTGTTGACCTTGCAGGAAACCGCTTCAACAGAGCCCTTCCTTTGGAATTCTTCAGTTTTTTGAAGTCTATGATTCGTCCCCAGATGAACCCTGATAATATCTTCATGGGTTCAGATCTTCGTGGCGACGGATATTATGCTGGCCGCGCTTATGATGCCTTCATCCTTGATGTGCCGGTCGAGGTGCAGGTGTCCACGAAACATCTATACCTGAGTGTGAATAAAATCATATATGGGCTTGTGGTGATCGACTTGTCCAACAACAGATTTAGTGGCTGCATCCCCAAGACAATTGGCAACCTGACAGCCCTGCACGTTCTCAACCTGTCGCACAACACCTTGTCTGGGACCATCCCTGCTGAGTTTGGCCGGCTGTCAAATATTGAGTCACTTGACCTCTCATGGAATAATCTCACGGGGAGCATCCCACAGGCCATGGCCTCCTTGACAAACCTCGAGGTCCTCAACCTGTCCTACAACAACCTCAGCGGCAGCATACCAACGGGTAAGCAGTTCAACATGTTCACCAGCAGCTCCTACCAGGGCGGGAACCAGGGACTGTACGGATGTCCGCTACCTATAAGGTGCAACCTGAGGCAGCCCGCGGCAGCTGCAAGCGCACCAGCACCACCAGCATCGTCTACGGCTATAAAGCAAAGCTTTGAAACTGTCGTTCTGTGGCTCTTTGTTGGTTCTGGCTATGGAATCGGCATCGCGGTGTCCATTGTGTTGCAGATGGCCTGCTGTGGGAGGTATATGAACGACACACTTGAAAAGTTAGCCAGCTGCATTGGCTAGTTGCCAACTCTTGTACTAATTTCAAGAAGCTATTATGTAGTATTGTGCTTTAATTAAAGCATCTGTATCGATGTAAAACAAGAAGTATTCGGTTGCCTGTGTCGAGTTAGGCTCAAATGGTTTTTACATGTATTGCTTTCGGTTATTTTACCTTGCTCCAAATAAGTCTATTTTGTTTTTCATTTGTTAACAAAAATGTCAAAATATTTATATGCTCTCAGACTGTGAAGACATATTGGTGGACCTTGATTTCAATCCGTTTGTAATGCAGATACAATTTTTTTTGTGACATTAATGCAGATACAAATTGACTTTAGGCAAAATATTTTGCTCGTCAGATGCTTCCAGAAAATAGCTTTGATTTTTCCTACTGATTGGTCCAACTAATTTACAGTAATTTTATTGCCAGTCTAATTTTAATTGGTCCAAGAACCTTTCTATCTGTCATCAAAAGCCTGGGAGTGAAAGACCGTAAGTCACAACCATATTTTCAGTTCTGCTTGCCACGAGCGTGGCAGGCACATGCACAAGTGAAAACCTAGTGAGCTGCATTGCATAGTTGCTAACTCATGGAGCAATTTGAACAAGCCACTATGTATTGCTCCTCATTCCAAATAAAAGCTCGCCTCAGCTTTACCCTATGTCTAGTTTCTTTTAACATTGACTGTGTAACATTTTCGCAAAAACGAATAAAAAATGACATCTACAAGTTTAAATAAATATATACACTACCAAAACGAAAAGTTCATGAAAAAATGGATAAAATTAATTTAAGGGATTTTGCTAATACACTGGCGCCTGGTCTTATTCGAAAAGTCAGGCGATGATCCTGTCTGTTCGATCATGATCACCGGTCTGCTGTAACAGTGTTGTTTGACTTAGGATAGCAGTTCGACTACATGCACCACCAAGGTTTCAGGCGCCTAAAACATAGGATACATGTTGATTTAATGGTATAGATGTTGGAACATTTGCGTTCAAAGAAATAGATGTTGAAACACTTCTATGTATAAACTTAGTTAAAGATAGATTGCCTTTTACTATAATTTGGAAGGAAGAGAGTTTTTTTTTTCTTTAGAGCACTTGTGTATGTAATGAAATTGTATTCTGATGCTTGTACTGAAGTAATTAATTGTGAATCATTTTCATGCATTCAATCTTTCATAAAAAAAAAACAACATTGGGATTTATTTTGTCAAAACCGCCCTTCAAATGACTTTTGCAAATCATGCGCAGAAGTTAATGAAAATTAACGTTACAGATAGAATGTTAAATGCAGATATTCTTAAGCAGCACGTGAACCATGAGATTGTTGAGCCTGAAGAACAAGTGGTTGTAAAACAAGAAGTTGTGTGGTTCTTGCTCTACCGAAAAAAAAATCAACAAGTTCTTAAGCATATGCCTTCTTCAGAAGAAGAAAATTAGTTTTCTGATAGAAATGTATCCAAGCCAAACTCGATTGCAGAATTGATAACACGCCATACAGATGCTGGGGCTGATGGGCCATAAAACCGCAGTGCACGGCAAGTTGAAGCATTGTTGACTCACGGTTGAAGTCAAGTAAACTAGGAGTGCTCATCTGCTTGTGCAACACTGTTTAGAGTGTATCAGCGACCAGCAGACAAGTCAATAATTATGCAGCTATTGGGTGATGCTGAGATGGCTGCGTAAATACATGGAATCATTTATTTGCTTGACTTATGCGATGATGTCATTATCATCACCTACCGGCCATCCCTGATAATTTTCCAATCTGCGACAATGGCTTGAGCGGCGATAACCATTACACCAGCGCTAGTACTAGTACTAGCTGTGGGGTTGATGGGCCATGAAACTTGGTTGACTCACTGGACAATGGATTGCCGTGCCCTGCCAATCAACAAACCAAGAAGCTAGCTATAACACGCTTCAGAAGGCTAATAATACAGCCTTTAGCCAGCGAATCAAAGACTCACGGCCTTGTTTAGATGCCTTCAAAATTTCAAATCTTTTTTAAATTATTCCAGTTCTTAGAAATTTTGAACTAAACAGGCTTTTGAAAATTTTGAACGTAAAGATTTGGGTGTAAAGTTTAGAGCCATTTTAAACAAGGCCCAAGGCCTAAGAGAGGAGGAACTAAAATGGTATGAGAGAGCCAAAGTTAAAACCCTACTGGAAGGGGATGCTAATACTAGGTTCTTTCATCTAATTGCCAATGCAACATATTTTTAAACATGAAAATGATCAAGGTGTGGTGATCGGTGATGATCGGCTCAAGAGTCATATTACGTCTTATTACAAAGACCTCTTTGGCCAACCAGAAAATTTCGATATCTCCCTTAGCGAAGACCAAAACCTGGATATTCCACAGGTTTCACCGGAGGAAAATGATATCCTCATCAGCCCGTTCACTGAATCTGAAGTGAGGGAGGCGGTCTTCCAGATGGAACATAACAAAGCCCCAGGTCCGGATGGTTTTCCTGCGGAATTCTACCAGGTGTTTTGGGGTATCATCAAGGATGATCTTTTATCCTTATTTGCTGAGCTACATAGGGAGGATCTTGATCTGTACAGCTTGAATTTTGGTATTATCACCTTAATTCCAAAGGTGGATAATGCTATAAAAATTCAGCAATACAGGCCAAGCTGTGTTCTTAATGTGCACTACACCACAACCCTTAATCAGCGACTTGCCATCCGTTGCTATTGGGGGGTACAGCGACTTTCAGTCCGTGGCTAAAACTTACAGCGACGGACCCCCTGCAGATGCTAATGAAGCCGTGGTTAAATATATACAGCCACGGACCGTTGGATGGTAAAACTTTAGCAACGGACAATCAGTTAGAGCTTTTAGCAACGGATGGTCCATCGCAATATTAACTTTTAGCAACCGACAGTCCATCGAGCTCATTTGTAAATAGATAAAAAAAATATATAAAAGCTAGTCTCATGTTATAGCTAATGATCAAACATTAGCCATATATTAATTCACATACACAGAAATCATGACATGCAAAGTGATCACATTACATTGATTGTATCAAACAAGTACATTATACATGTAATGTCACTTGACATCCTTGTTTTATGTATCGAATGATCTAAATAAAGGCTAATCCTAGTTGCTAATCTAAAGTTTAGCATAACACATGTCCATGAAAACCAACAAGCTGGTGGCAGTGTACAAAAGTTCCTGAAAAAAATGACAGAATCAGTTCTCTAATGAAGTAGTGAATTCTTGAATGGTGAAACTGTGTCTTCTCACACTCAAATTTCAACTAAGTCATCACTATCTGCTTTAAAACAAACGCACTTACAAGGGACTGAGCTGGAGTAGCACTTACTAATGTTGTTGTGCTGGACGTGCAAAAACAATTGTATATTGTAACCTTACAGAAAGAAAGAAAATGAAGTAATGACGATTGATAAAGAGCACAGAGATAATTCTTTTACAGGAAACTACCTCTAGACAATAACTGTCAGCAACTAAGAATACTTCAGGTTTTACAGGGAACTACCTCTAGTTAATAATTGTCAGCAACTAAGAATAAATTGACACATGTGTGTTGTCAGATTTAACATCCAATCAAAATCTTCCAATTTCAACAACTATATGCTGGATCCAAAACCATCCAGTTGGGCCTAGACAGTGACAGCAATCAATTTATGCAGTTCCTATAATAGTGGCTAGTATAGCAGGTTGCTGGGTTCAGACAAGGAAAAAAAAGAAACAATAAATGGCAATACATATACCTCCAAGCTTCTTCCTTTAAACATGAAAAGCTCATAAGGGCTGTTCTTGAGATCCCCATATCAGCTCAGCTTGTAGAGGAACAAAAGCTCATAAGGGCTGTTCTTGAGATCCTGCAAAACCATTATAAATCAATGTTATACCTCATCTATGCTCAAGTACTTTGTGTGCTGTGTCATAAGAGAACTTGTGAGATCTAAATTACAACTAAATATGTTATTTACAGGCTTGCAGTGGAACTAAAATACAGGATACTTTACTGGTGGTGCATGTATTCATTAATTGACCATTCAGCTATCCCCACTGCAAAGAAAATTTTACAAGACATGATAGACCTTGGTAGTGGTAAGATACAGCCAAGGAAAATAAAAAAAGGGAGTAAAACACATATGAATAACAATCATAAAGGCAATAGTGGCAACCACAGATTGATGAGGAACCAGGTCTGTAGCATAACATATTACATCCAAGTCTGCAGCATATTTTTGCAGCATATTTTTTGTACAACATATTTCAATCACTTTATACTGACTGCTATGTCATTCGCTAGACTGCAGAGGCACTGCCACTACCACAATACGCACTAGGAACCCACATCACAGCTTCAGCTTCAGAGTAATCATGCTCAGATACATAGGACCCCATGAATTATTGGACTTTATGTAGAAACCACACTAGCTCGCTTGAGTGCCTGAGTTTTGGATACAAAATTAGAGGAAACGGGAACAAAGGGTCATATAAAGAATACTTACAAGATCTGGAGCATTCCCCGTGCAGGCCAGTATTCAAATATCTGATTGCATAACAATTAAAGACATCACTAAACCAATGAGGCAGTAAACTCAAGAAAATACTAAGGTGCTCCTTGACACAAAGCACATAATATTGTGGAGTTTTTCGAAAGATCAATATTCTGGGGTTGAACATCGTAAGCATGACATAGAATCTGAACCAAAATGAATCCGATGTTGCACTACACAGAGAAATCAGACATGCTGCAAATGTTATCTGACTAATACTGATTTGTAAATTTTAACCAAAATGAACAGAAATGTTCCGTGCGATTATATCAAACACAGTAATGAGACAAACAAGTAGCAGGCTACTAGAAACCTCACTACAGCGGTGCAGTCTACCAAGTACCGATTGACTTAGTTGTGCAGCATAGTACATCACCTAACATTTCTCAATCAATCAGAGAGCAACCAATCAAGCTCCACAAGTATTTGAATGTCACATCATAATATAAGTGGGTGTTAAATATCCTTGGAACTAATATATGTTTATGGTGTCATCAACCAGTCAGTGATTAACAAAAATAGAACAAGTCAATAATTACGAAAGTGAATTGATGCTTAGCTACTTTCACTCCTCACCTGAGATAATAGCAGGCAAAGATCCACAAAAAAAAAATAACCGCAATACATACTTATTCGATTCCATGTTGCAAAACAGAAAATGTGAGTTACAATTTCACTAGAAATAGCCATTAATAACTAATTATCACTATTGTTAGCTGCAATGCTTGCTGCATGTAATCTCTCTCAGTAACAGTTTCACTTGGCGCATGGCAGCATGTGGTACCCAAGGTTCAGACCGCGAGGCACCTCATTCCACTACCGGATCTAAATATAGAACGAGAATCTAAATATAGAACGAGAACCGCGAGGCTTCTTCACTCCACTACCGGATCTAATTATGGAACGAGAAGTTAGATGAGAGGAGCGCACACAATGGAGCGAAGGGAGGAGAATCGGCTGCATACCCATTTATTGATATAATCGGCTGCATATCCATTTATTGATGACCGTGGGGTTGAGGAGCTGAAGCAACCCGGTTCTCCGGCGGACATGGTAGGGATCCGCCGCGGGAGATCTCAACCCTAAGCCCACGACCTAAGGGGAAGCGGTCGAGACGTACCTAAGCGGTAGCACCGGCAAAGGGTGGTCTTCTAGATCGGCTCTCCTTTCCCTATTCCAGTCCGGTCGCCGCGAGAACTGGAGGACCGGTGAATCGGTGGTGCTTTCATCCAGATATCAGCGAGGGCGGGCCTGGCCGTTGGCCGACGGGGGCGGGCGACGGGCGGCGAAGCGGCGACGAGCCCGCGGCGGCGAGGGGGCAGCGACGGGCGGCGACCGGCGGCGTGTGCAGCGTGGAGTAGGGGCGGGCCTCGGGCGGTGAGCGGCGGAGCGGGCGGCGGAGGCGCGCGAGAGTTTGCGGGAACGGGAGCAGGTGGAGGCGGCGTATGTCAATGGCTAGATGCGGCTGTGGGTTGGGTGGCGTGGGGTGTCTTAGGGTTTGTTTTGGGCCAACATAACTACAGAAACGCCCATCCAATACAAATTTTATTTAGCGACGGAGGATCCGACTTTATTATTCATGTATAGCAACTGACCATCCAACGCAAAAGTGAAAAAGTTTTAGCAACCCACCATCCATCGCCGTATTCGGGTTTAGCAACTGACCATCCGAGACAAACTTTTAGCAACCCACCATCCAACGCTAATTAAAAGTTTTAGCAACCGTAGTCAGTTCTTGATTAAGTGTTGTGGTGTAGTGGTGAGTTTTAAGATATTCACTAAAGTAGGCACAAATAGGCTTAATTTGGTAGCCAAAACTGTGGTGAGGTCAACACAGACCGCCTTTATGCCCGGCAGAATATAATGGAAGGGGTCGTAATCCTACACGAAACCATTCATGAACTTCACACCAAAAAGCGTGTCATCTTCAAAATTGATTTTGAAAAGGCATACGACAAAGTGAAGTGATCTTTCCTTCAACAAACGCTTCGAATGAAAGGTTTCTCTCCCAAATGGTGTAGGTGGATTGAAACAATGGTCCTTTGGGAGAGTGTAGGGATCAAAGTCAATGATGACGAGGTCCCTACTTCCACACAAGCGAGGACTTAGGAGGGGAGATCCTATGTCACCAATCTTATTTAACATCGTTGCAAATATGTTAGCTCTTTTAATTAATAGAGCGAAAGCCGATGGTCAAATAAGACGTGTCCTCCCCCACCTTATAGATGATGGGTTGTCTATACTTCAATATGCAGATGACACCATTATCTTTCTTGATCATGACCCAGAGCAGGCACAAAATCTTAAACTTTTGCTTTGTGCTTTTGAACAATTATCTGGGCTGAAGATGAACTTTCATAAGAGTGAAATCTTTTGCTATGGTGCAGCTAAGGAGATGGAATCCTTTTATACTACTCTCTTTGGATGCAATACTAGGGAATATTCTTTTAGATATCTTGGAATCCCAATGCACCATAGACAACTCCTGAACTCTGAATGGAGAAAGGTAGAAGATCGTTTCAAACAGAAACTCTCTTGCTGGAAAGCAAAATACATGTCTTATGGGGGGAAACTAATTATGCTTAATTCAGTCCTAAGCAGCCTACCTATTTTCATGATGTCTTTCTTTGAAATCCCTAAAGGGGTGATTAAAAACCTTGATCATTATAGATCAAGGTTCTTCTGGGAAGGTTCTTCAGAAAAACATAGATTTAGACTTGCCAGATGGGACATCCTGTGTTGTCCTAAAGATCAAGGGGGACTAGGTATCCTTAATTTAGAACTGCAAAATAAATGCCTTCTAGCCAAATGGTTGGTTAACGAACATAATATAAAGACAAATAACCTCAGCTAGCAGACAACGGAAAGACTCTGTTCTTCGATGTGGGCACCACAGGGAACGACTGACTGGTTGATCACAAGCCTAACTTCTTCCTGAGGTGTGGGGGAATAGCAAGAGTGAGTCCATGTCGAACTCCGCAAATATAGCTAGGCAATATCTACCCCAAAACCCATAATCTTTATAACATAAATAATGAATAGCATGAAACGATAAGTCATGAACAAATTAATAAGCATGTAATTCTATTCATTGATGTCTCCAAGGCCGTTCATGACCGCGAACACGGCTGTTATAACAGTTTTTAACTCTGCTTGTGAGAGGTGTACACTTTCACTACGGGTCATGGTTTCCACCCGAGTAGGTTCATGACTCCCCAAACAAATGAAAACCATATAAAGCCGTTCAAAGGCCCTCCTAAAAATATTAAGTGGCCAACAGAGCTTCCCACCCCGTTTCTCCCAATTCTGGCAAACCACCAACAAAGTTAGGTAGAACCCCTGAACAACTAGAGTCAGAGCCATGTAACCCCCATAGCTGTACTGTATATCCCGGATGATCACAAATAAGTCCTTGAACCATGTTATCAACAATTCATATTTAACGTTCAGTGCATAAACATTAAGCAAGCCATAAGATCATGGTTTAAAGATAGCATATCCCAAAACTATACTTGCCTTAAATAGACATCCTTCAAGTCCAATGCTTTCCCAAAAACACCTTCTTCATCAACTTCTCATAGATCACGGTCTTCTTCGAAATCAACAACACAAAACTCACCGACTGGACATCGACATAAAGCTCCACACAAGCATCCGAGCAATCATACACGAAGCAAACAATAAAAGTAAATTAGAACAATACACCAACAGAGTAAAAGCAAGTTGAAAAGTTTGTAAGAGCTATCTACACGTTACTAGCATCACAAACGCAAAAAGCACTCTAACCGGATCCATATATAGAGGCGACTACAAGGTTTAATTTGAAAATAAAACAAGAACCTTTATTTATTTTAATGATCCTAATAAAGCACTAAGCACTCCCGATATCATATATGGAAAAGCTTTGGAATTAGACCAAGGATGATGCATGGATGACTTCAGAAAGGTTTCATGCTAGCAATTGGAGCAGCAGGATATTTCGAGCGGATCAGCAAGTAGGAATTTGGATGGCCGATGTCATCGAGCTAGGAACTTCTATAGATTGCTGGATAGAAACTTTGCATGTGCATGACGTGAGTAGCATGATCGTGCCTTCAGAAGCCAAAACAGGAACCAACAGGAGGAGGGTGGCTACGTGCGGTGGCTTTCATGGTGATCGTAGGTACATGTGTATTACCATGCATGGTATTTCTCTTGTATTTGTGGATTTATTTTTCTAAAGAAAAATGGCTATAAAGCATGCATGACGTGATGATGGCACCAGCAAGCTAACAAGATTAAACAGGAAGGGCAAGGCCAGCTGGCTGCTCGGTTTGCTAGCTGGTGATACGTACGTGTGTACAATATATATGTACAATACTAAGTATTTTCAGAATTGTTCTTCTGAAAGAAAAACGCCAGGAATCCTATGCATGATGTCATCAGGCTAATATGATGTCAGAAAGCTACGATGGAGGCCATGCATTGCCGGCAGCAAGACATGAGAGATAATACGCAAGCAAGGAGCTTACCAAAAGATGGTTCTCGACAAAGCTCGACGATGCCACGGCGCGAGGTGAACACCACGTCGATGAGTAGACGGATAAGGCGAGCAACTCGGGATGGCGGCGGTGCAAAGCTAGAGCAAAACCGGACGCTGCAGCTGTTTGCTCGAGCGTGGAGATAGATTGCGAAGCGGTGCGACGACGCAGCTGCTGAACTCGAGCGAGGGCGGCGGTTCCGCTAGGGCAGAAAAGAGCGACGCGGTTGTTGCTAGTCTGCAGCTTGGCGAGATCGCGATGCTGACGGCGGCACTTGACTTGGCCATGACGCTGCTGTGGCCTGGCTTATATAGGAGAGAGGCACGGTACGCGTAGTAATCGTGGCCGGGTTGGTGTCATCTTACGATGAGGGAGGGAACGATGCTGGCCTATGAAGCAAGGCAGCGATGCTGCGTTGAGCGGCTTGGTCCAAGATGGGAAATAAATTGCCACGAGGGCTTAGCCAAATAGCAGGCCGACTGAGCAGCATTGCCAGACCAAATGACGCCACTCGGGCCAAGGGAGAGAGGCAGCTCGGGTCAAGAAAAGAAAGATGGCCATCGGGCCTGGCTGGGCTGAAAGACAGGAAGGAAAGAGAAAATAAATAGAAGAGCTTTTCTTTTATTCAAACTTAAATCAAAACACTTTTTAAAAGGTTTTCGAAATCCCTTTTCATTCTAGACAAAACCAGTCATCTAAAAATATAAATATGCAGCGGCATGCAATGCACAAACATGTTACTATAGATTATGATAATTTTTAATTCAATGAAAAATATTATTTTACTATATTTCATGAGCACAAAAATACATAAATAAATCATTTTATCCTATTTTCAAAAAGAGGCAAAATTTGGGGTGTTACAGCATATGATGGTCGCTCTTAAGGAATAAATATCTACATTCCAAATCCCTAAATCAAGTGACCGCCAAACCCAATGACTCTCATTTTTGGAGGGGCCTCATGCATATCAAAGATGAGGTGTTGGCTAAAGGTTCCTTCGATATCAGAGATGGAACTACGACTAGATTTTGGGACGATAAATGGGTAGGAGATAAGCCTCACAAAGATTGCTATCCATCTTTATATAATATAGTTCGAAATCCTCACGCAACCATTTCCAAAGTGATGGATTCCAACCCTCTAAACATCTCTTTTAGGAGGGCTCTCTGGTGGATAATAAAATTACAGAATGGCTTGGTCTAGTAGCACGAATCTCAAATGTCGAATTGGTGGAAGGGCCGGATTATTTTAGATGGAGCCTAAACAAATCGGGACTATTCTCTGACCACTCAATGTACCTCGACCTTATTGATACACAAACACCTTTTCGACATAGGATGATTTGGAAGATAAAAATTTCTCTAAAAATTAAAATCTTTCTCTAGTTTTTACAGAGGGGGTTATATTGACTAAAGACAATCTTGCTAAAAAAACTGGAAAGGGAGTCGGGCGCGTTTGCTGTAATGGGAATGAGACTATTCAACATTTATTCCTAAAGCGCCCCCTTACCAGAATGATGGAGGATTATCTCTTTTGCTACTGGACTGACTCAACCTAGATCAATTAGCCATATGTTCGGAATTGGCTAACTAATCAAAATAAAAAGATTAGGGCCCGTTTGGATACCTAGAATTTGGAGGAATTGGAATCTACTTAATAAATTAAGCTATTTAGTTTGGAATTTGAGATTCCCTAACTTTTCAAAGTTCACAAATAAGCCTATCTCAAAGGGTGTTTTTGCGGTCAGTCAATGGAATTCAATTCCTATCTCCCACCCTATGAATTTGAGATAAGCTTTATTTGTGAACTTTGAAAAGTTAGGGAATCTCAAATTCCAAACTAAATAGCTTAATTTATTAAGTAGATTCCATTCTCCAAATTCAAAGGATCCAAACGGGCCCTTAGAGAATTGATTTGGGTGGGGGTGGCTGCCATATGCTTTGGGCTCTGGCGGAGATGCCGAAATGATGTGGTTTTAATAAAAGGAAATCTAATTCTATTTTTTGCAGGTAATTTTCAGAGGTGCGTATTAGTTACGCTATCTGGGCACAGCTGCAAGCGTGACGAGATGGCCAAGGAAGCGCTCTCAACAATAAGCAAGAAATTAGAATTTATTGCTTTAGAGATATCCAACAATGGATGGAAACATTTATATTGTTTGTCTTAGCTTCCCGGTCGATTTATGACCGAGGCTCTCTTTTGTTTCTTGAAAGCTTGTAATAATGGGCTGTGTACATCCCTCGGATGTAGAGGCCGGATATTTGTTATCCATTATCTAAAAAATTATGGACAACCAGCATGGCCGTCAGCGGCGGTGCCAATACCAGCTTACAAGTTCCAGCGCGTCGTTGCCGCCCCGAGCACGCTGCGGCACTACTCTAGCTGAAGAGGTCCTTCACCTTCACTGCATCCTCCAACGGCTGTCCGTACGTTTCGGACAACACAACGTTGTCGTCATGGATCGAGAGCACCGACTGCTGCAGCTGGGAGGGCGTGGCCTGCGACCGCGCTTTCGGGAGCGTCACCGGGCTTGACCTCTCAGAAGGGTCACTGGGTATCAATGGCAGCGGCCTCCACCCTGCCCTCTTCAGCCTCACCTCTCTAAAACACCTGCGCCCTGTACAGCAACCAGTTCTGCGGCTCCCAGCTTCCAGCGTCTGGTTTTGAGAGGCTCACACATCTTGAGGACCTCATCTTAGAAGAGTGCAACATCTCTGGTCCAATTCCCCCCTCCTTTGCAGGTCTTCATTCCCCTGAAGACCATTGACCTTAGCTATAATAATTTTAGCGGTGAGATCAGATCCCAAATTGGCTTTGGTGTTATTGACATCTCGTTTACTATTCTAGTAATGTTCGCACTGCTCTTCATTGGAACGAGTCCTGTCATTCTATATATACTCACTTTGGCTTCAACATTTTGGCAGGATCATCCTTCCCTCTCTCGGATCACTCATCTTAAACAACTCAAGGTTCTAGGTTTTCAAGAGATGGGTCTCTCTGGTACAATCCCTAGCTCCATTGGTAATCTCTCCTTGTTGACAGAGTTAAATCTTGGCGGAAACAGCTTCTCAGGTGGCCTTCCTTCGTCAGTTAGCAATTTGACATATTTATCACGACTGCAATGCTCGCGTTCTGGTTTATCTGGCCGAGTCCCCTCACTTGACAACTTATCAAGGCTGGAATATATAGATCTCTCCTTCAATAACCTCCAAGGTAAGTGTAAGCCCTTGCTTAGATTTGCATTTGCTTGAAACTTGCTCTGCCAACCATGATCTTCTTCTCTTTTGTTTGCTTCTCTTTCCAAGGGAATACATAAGAATACAGCCCTACCATTATCATATAACCTCAGTCTTTAGGATTGTCCTCCGTTTCCCTTACCAATTACCCAATCTTTTGTGGTTACTTTGAGGGGTAGAATACATCGACTAGAATAATAATTTTTTTGTATGGCCTTTAGAGAAATACTTAGACCCGGTTTGTTTTCAAAAGTCATTTCAAAAATCTTGGAGAGTCAATGCATATGAAGTTTTACAAAAATTATAGAGATGATTACAAATATTTATGATATCAAATGGTTATACAATGAAAATATATTAACCAAATATCCAATGATACTTAGTTGACATGCTAAACATTATTATTTTATCATATAAATTGGGTCAAACTTGAAATGCTTTAATTCTTCAAGATTTTTGGAATGGCTTACAATTTGGGATGGAGTGAGTAGTTACCAAGCACACAGTGTATTGGAGCCATTTTCTTGTGTCAGACTAGTTCAGTCAATACCATTCAATCTATAAAATACACTGTTCAGTTCACCTCAGTTTTTGCCGCTGAGCTGACTTGGGGAAAATAAACTGTGCATAATTTTTATAGAAACATGACAAAAAGTATTTAACAACTAACTCCATTTATATTTGAATTTGAAAAATAACTTAACCAAGCTACTTCCTATGTATTTAACAACTAACTCCATTTATATTTAAATTTGAAAAATAACTTAACAAAGCTACCTCCTACGTGAATTTAATAGTTGAAATGTTTTACTGAAATTTTCATAAGTGGTGAAACAAATAATTATCTGACCATGCCTGTTTGTACAGGGAACATTCCTTTGAGCGACGGAAATATACTCCGTAACCTCCAGACAGTGGATATGAGTAGCAATTCATTCACCGGCAAAATACAAGCATCCATATTCTCCCTGTCAGCATTGCAGTATTTGAACCTTACAGCTAACCATCTATCGGGTCGCATCGAGGAATTCCAGAATCCATCAGGGATGCTGAAGGAAGTTTACTTGTCTAACAACAAGCTCACTGGTGCGATTCCAACCTCATTCTCGCAGCTCACCGTTCTCACTTACCTTGAGCTCAACTCAAACAATTTCACGGGTACGCTGGATCTGTACCCTTACTTGATGCTAAGGAACCTATCAAGCATAACAGCCTCCAATAACCACATGCTATCAGTTTCTGCGGAGGATCGTGGCGATAGTACTAATAGTAGTAGCATTACTCGACTAGTTTTTGCATCTTGCCACCTAACCAGTGTACCCAGTTTGCTAAAATATCTACCTAAACTAGACTATCTCGATCTCTCCAACAATAGCATTCATGGAAACATACCAGACTGGATTTGGAGAAACATGACTTTCTTGAACCTGCAGCATAATCTTTTCACTAAGGTAGGTCAACTACCTGCGCACACATGCATAGATGTCCTGGATCTCAGCTTCAATAAACTTGAGGGTTCTGTGCCGCTCCATCTCAAAGGGAGGCATCTTGATTACTCCAACAACAAATTCTCTTCCATACCATCCATTGATTTCGTCCGACAGTTCAGGACCGCTTCGTTGATCAACCTGGCAAACAACGAATTAAGCGGCCCTATCTACATGGAATGTCAGCAGGATGATAATATAAGAATACTCGACCTATCTGGTAACCAATTAAGCGGGCCGGTCCCACCTTCACTCCTGAGAAGCTGCAGTAATGTGCTATCGATGCTAAATCTAGGGTCATGTTCTCTTCATGTCATACATTTGCACGGAAATCAGATTCAAGTGCATCTTCCAAGGTCACTTGCTAGCTGCAAATCATTGCGATACCTTGATGTTGGCAGAAACAAATTTTTGGATGTTTCCCGATCATGGCTCGGAAACCTTCCTAACCTTTGGTTCCTCATCTTGAGATCCAACCAATTTTATGGCCCTTTAACTATGCCTGGTGTGAATAATCACTCGGTGGAGAACAATTACTTCTCTAGTCTACAAATTGTTGACCTTGCAGGAAACCGCTTCAACGGAGCCCTTCCTTCGGAATTCTTCAATGTTTTCAAGTCTATGATTCATCCCCAGATGAACCCTGATATTATCTACATGGTAAATTATTCAGATTGTTCTCACAAATATTATCTAGATGGAAGTCACTATTCTGGTGATTATCCAGATGGAAGTCACTATTCTGGTGATGGTGATAATAATCAAGATTCTGGTGTAGATTCTCTTGACGGAGGAATATACAGAGATTATTCAAGTTGTGGTGACGACTATTTTGATGCCTTCACCCTTGATGTGCTGGTCAAGGTGCAGGTGTCCATGAAACATCTATATCTGAGTGTAAATAAAATCATACATGATCTTGTGGTGATCGACTTATCTGAGAACAGATTTAGTGGCTGCATCCCCAAGACAATCGGCAACCTGACAGCCCTGCACGTTCTCAACCTGTCGCATAACACCTTGTCTGGGAACATCCCTACCGAGTTTGGCCGGCTGTCCAAGGTTGAGTCACTTGACCTCTCATGGAATAATCTCACAGGGAGTATTCCACCGGCCATGGCCTCCTTGACAAACCTCGAGGTCCTCAACCTCTCCTACAACGACCTCAGCGGCAGCATACCAACGGGTAAGCAGTTCAACACGTTCACCAGCAGCTCCTACCAGGGCGGGAACCAGGGACTTTATGGATGCCCGCTACCTATAAGGTGCAACCAGAGGCAGCTCACGCCAGTTGCAAGCACTCCAGCACCACCAGCATCGGCTACGGCTATAAACAAAAGCTTTGAAGCCGTCATTCTGTGGCTCTTCGTGGGTTCTGGCTATGGGATCAGCATCGCAGTGTCGATTGTGTTGCAGATGGCCTGCTGTGGCAGGTATATGAACAACACACTTGAGAAGATAGCCAACTGGATTGCCTAGATGCCAACTCTTGCACTAATTTCAAGAGTCTACTATGTACTATTGTGCTTTAATAAAGCATCTGTATCGATGTAAAACAAGAAGCATTTAGATGATTGTGTCGAGTTAAGCTCAAATGGTTCTTACATGTATTGCTTTCTGTTATTTTATCTCGCTCCAAATAAATATATTTTGTTTTACATTTGTTAACAATAAATCTCAAATTATTTATATGCTCTCTCACAATGTGAAGCCAGTTTTGTGGACCTTGATTTCAATCAGTTTGTAATGCAGATGCATATTGACTTTAGGCAGAATATTTTGCTCATCAGATGCCACCAGAAAAATAGCTGAGATTCCTGCTGATTGGTCCAACTTATTTACAGTAATTTTATGGCCTCAGTCTAATTTTAATTGGTCTAAGAATCTTCTATTTGTCATCAAAAGCCTGGGAGTGAAAGACTGTAAGTCACAACCATATTTTGAGTTCTGCTTGCCACGAGCTAAATATTTAGCGTGGCAGGCTCATGCACAAGTGAAAAACCTAGCGAGCTGCATTGCCTAGTTGCCAACTCAAGGAGTAATTTGAACAAGCCACTATGTATTGATCCCCGTTTCAAATAAAAGCTCGCCTCAGCTTTACCCTATATCTTTATTTCTTTTAACATTGACTGAGTTTTTAAAAAAAAATATTAACATTTTCGCAAAAAAAAAAAAAAAAAGAGAAAATATTAACATCTACAAGTTTAAATTAAGACACTACCAAAAACGAGAAGTTCATGTAAAATGGATAAAATTAATTTTTTTGAGATTACACAGTACAACGCAAACACTCAACACGCACGCACACTCACCCTATGAACACACGTACGCAAACCCTACCCCTATGAGCATCTTGAAGGACTGAGCCGGCAAATCTTGAAGTTCGAAGTCACCATTGGCGCCCGCTATCGACGGGACGCCGCCTACCACTTAATGCACATACGGAAAATCCTGAAATAAATCCAGGATAAAATTAATTTAATATTATAGATGTTGGAACATTTGCGTTCAATGAAATAGATGTTGGAACACTGCTATGTATAAACTTAGTTAAAGATAGATTGACTTACTATAAAGTCAAAGTGAACAATAATTGGGAAGGAAGAGAGTTGGATTGCTTTAGAGAACTTATGTATGTAATAAAATTGTATTCGGATGATTGAAAATCATTTTCCTGCATTCAATCTTTGATAAAAAAAAAATAGGATTTATTTTCTCAAAACTGCCCTTCGAATGACTTTGCAAATCATGAAAGTAATGAAAATTAATGTTACAGATGGAATGTTAAATGCAGATATTCTTATGAAGCAAGTGAACCACGAGATTGTTGAGCCTGAAGAACAAGGGGATGTAAATCAAGAAGTTGTGGTTCTTGCTCTACCGGAAAAAATCAAGTTCAAAGAATTTCTTCGTTATCTGGGTACCAAAGAACATGCTACTAGATCATATGCCATCTTCAGAAGAAGAAAATCAGTTTTCTCGATAGAAACATATCTAAGCCAAACTCCATTGCAGAATTGATAACAGAGCGAAGTTACCCTCATAACGCCAATTCTTGGACATACAACTATCATCCTGTAACACCCGGAAATTTTGCAATTTTCAAAAATAGTTTAAATTGATTTAATTATGTAATTTTGTGCTCATGAAATATAGGGAAAATAATATTTCCATTTAAAAATAAAATTAATATAAGGTTAGTAACATGTTGATGCATTCATGCTGCTGCATATTTATTTTATATGGTGTGGTTTTGATCAAATCTTGAGAAGGAATCAAATTCATTTGAATAAAGCCATTTTGAATCTAGTTCAAATAAAAAGAAAAGCTTTCCTTTTCACTCTCCCTCCCTACCTCCATTCTGGTCCGAAGGCCCTTTTGGCCCAGCTCCTTTCCGCAGGTTCACTCCTCTTTTCTTTTCTTCCCTTCCTGGGCCGGCCCAAATGGGATCAAGGGAGCCCACCCCAGCAGCATCGAAACACCAGCCCAGCAGCCTCACACGTGCCGCGCACGTGAGCCACCTCACTCATCCCCTACCTCCCCGCCGAGCGGGACGACGGGCGTCGTCGCGAGCACCGCAAGAACCGGCGCCCGTCCCGACCGGGTCCAGCCAAAGCGGCGCTGCCCCAGGACCGAGCCTTGCCCCCGCCCAACACATCCCGGACGCCCGCACGCGCTGCCCTCCCTCCTTCCTCACAGTCAAGTCAAGGCGGCCGTATCCGCCGCCATGACCGGGCAAGCCCGAGCATGAGCCCGCCTGGCCTCATCCTCCCTCGTCCGTCGCCTATTGCTGAAGAAGCCCCTAACCCATCCTTTTCCCCCTCTCGACACCGCCAACCACCGCACCCGAAAAGCACCAACGCCGCCGCGCCATAACTTCGCGCCCGCCGAGCTCGGGGGTTTCGCTGTTCCGCCGCCTCGCCGTAGTCGTGCCGCCGAGGGTAACCGACCCGCAAGGATCCCCGAGCCTTTCATCTTCTTGAATTTCCGTTCCCGATCCACCACGCGACATCACCGGCGTCACGAGGAACTCGCCGCCCGCCACTCTCCGTCGGTCTCCGCCGAGTCGCCACGCCTTCAATCAACGCCGCGGTGAGAACCCCGGTTCCCCCTTGTCATTCCCATCCCGTTAGTTCATCGAATCGAGGCCTCTAGTGCCCTAAACCCGGCGCCGACGTCGGCAACCTTGCCGCCGCCCGCCATGGCCGCCACCGCACCACCTGCCTTCCCGGCCATGCCATGGGCCTAGATGTGTCCGCTTTGATCGCCATGTTCTCCCGGTGCTCGGTTTGGATCGGGGCCGGCGGAATCGCCGGATCGACCAACGCCGGCGGCGCCGCCATAGTTGATTAACCCGGCGCCGCCGCACACACCGTGTCGGGCGAGCGCCGTCCCCGTCGACCACGATCTAATCCCAACCGGCCAATCTAAGATCAACGGCCGCCAGTGACCGACATACCCTTCGTCCATATCTTTTTGCAAAAGGGACCCCGGAAACATTTAAGTAATTCATCGGCGTCCTTTGCGGTATTCAGTTTCTACGCTACGCCTTCGGGCAAGCGTATTCCTGACTTAACAGTTTCATTTTACACTTTGTACATTAGAAAGCGTAAATCCTGTCTTGAGAGAAGCAAATTACGTTTCTAGTATTTACAGTTTTGCCACTGAAATTCAAATGCTCATAACTTCTTCAGTTTAACTCGAATTGATTGGTTCAAATTACGTTAGACTCGTAATTCAATTCTCTACGCATTGGTATAATTATTCAGTAGGTTTGCAACAATTAATTTTCGTAGTCAGAATTAATTAATTAATCGTGTATAGGAAATCTTGTAAAATTCATAACTTACCCGTTTTAATTCCATTTTTCATGATCTTTACGTCGATGTGATCGTAGCGACACGTAGATTAGTTTTATACACACTTTTTAACTTGTTTTCTCACTGATGGTGTACTGTTCTAATATAGTCTTGTTTGCTTCGTGCATGAATGTCTTTGGATGCGTGTGTGTTGGTTTATTATCGAGTATAGACGGTGAGCAGTATTTCGGTGATCAGGAGCCTTATTTTGAGGAGCAGTAGGGTCAGCAGGACTTCGATTGCCAAGGCAAGTATAGTTTGGGTATTTATTGGCTTAAGTTCATGATCATGTGACCTACTTAATGTTTATGCCATAAAACATGAAACATAACTTTTATCAACATGAGAAATTGTCTGCAACAGAACATCCGAGATTTCTGATACAACCGTGGGGGTTATATGGCTCGACTTTAGTTCCTCAAAGATCATTTTTCTAGCGAGTTTGGAGGAAGTGCCGAATTGGGTATAGTATAGCCCCCCGTCCACATATATGTGTATAGGCTACGGTCGTTGTGCCATATTGGAAGGGTGGGTTCTATATCGGCGACTTAGCGCCCCAACTTGTTAGGGCGAACCTTTGGGGGCTTCATAGTGGTTCCGTGTGTAATCGGGCCTTGCAAACCCAGGCATTTAGGAATCACGACTCACAGTGAATGTGTACACCTCTGCGCAAGAGTTTGAAAAACTAGTATACTAGCCTTGCTCAAGGACACGAGCAGCCTTGGACCTTAGCACTAAGATGGTTACTAATGTTGCTAACATGTTTATGTTTTACCGTTTTTATCATTTACATTATTTAAGTTATATTGATCGTGATCTTTGGGTAGTACTTATCTAGCTATATTTGCTGAGTTCGACATGAACTCACCCTTGCTATTTTCACCACACCCGTCTCGGATCAAGGATAGAATGAGGACTACCACCAGGAGTACTACTAGACTTGTGGACCACCGGTCGGCGTACCCGTTCTTGGAGCTTCCGCTAGGCCGGTGATTAGTTTCTTTTACTTCATAAGATTTTTGTAATAAGCATTGTTATGATACATTCCAACGGTTTGTCACCTTATGTGTGTTTCCGTTTTTGGGCACACATAAAGATTATATATATCCAATTTGTTCTTTTAAATTGGGTATGACACATCCTCTCTCCACGCACCTGCCACTTCTCCTCCGCCCCTAGCCGCACCGCTGGCGCCTCCGACCCCGCCGCCCTTGCCGGACCGGCGACCATAGTGGTGCCCTAACCGCCGCCGCCGCTGCCCAACCTCGGCATTACCCTTACGACCCGTTTGGATGTAGATATTCAGGGCTCGGGATTGGAATTCGAACCATTTTACCCGAATCCCCTCTTTGTTTGGATGTCCCATGGAATTGAGATTTGCAATTGTGTTGACACTTGTTAATGCATACTTTTAATTGTCAACTAAACATGGAAAATGACTAAAATATAATTAGATAACCTTATTAGGGGTTTCTACTAATGATTTCCATGAGTTTTGGTAAAGTTGTGATTTGCGGGGACTTAACAAAAAAAGCGAGAATTGGCGTGTCATACGGCCGGACGCAACGTAACGCAATCCAACTCGAAACAAGTCTAGAAGGCTCGGAATACACCCGACGGGAACGAAACTTGACAGAAGAAAACATCATCTAGAAGACTCCAGAAGCCACGACGCATCGCGGGGCCCAGGGTGGGACCCAGCCTGGGCCGATCGGCCCAATAATCAGGCCGATCGGCCTGGCTTGGCGGCCAATTCACCCCTGTTTCCAGAATGTTCCTCCACCGCCTCTAAGACGCAATCTAATCCGGTCGTTTGATGTCGGTTTGATCCGAGGGCGTCGGTTAAAGCACGAGATGGATCAAGATCCAACACCAGATTAGTACCACATTGCCTGCTGAAGCTGAAGGGACAGAAGAAGACCCATATATAAAGACCCCCAGGCCCCTGGATTCAAATCATCTCAGATCAACTCATCATCATATCAGATCAGATCCAGCTCTAGTCGACGGCCTTAGCTCTAGTTCAAGAACTAGAAGTAGAAGATTAGACAAGATGTAGAACTAGAAGCCCTAGATTAGAGTTGAGAGTAGAGCTTCAAGTTGAGAGAATTAGAGCGCGGTTGAGGCGGAGTTGAAGGAAGGCCCGGAGCTGTCGGCGCCTCCATCTTCTTCTTCCTCTGGAGTTGGTGCCATTGGAGCGCAACTCGAGATCTTGTGGATTGTTCGACTTCCATTCGAGTAAGTGGTATTGTCTCTATTGTTCTTAAGGTTCGTATTTCTTTGATAAGATTACTTTGATTCTTGGTTGCTCTTGAGTTGAAGTTGTTAGATTAATGTAAGCGTGGTGCTTAGATTGACTAGCTTATTACGAATACCTTCTATAGGCCGGGGTGAAGACACTTGTTAAAAGGCTGATCGTGGTGGTGACAGCGCCATTGAGTCCTTTTGTCACGCCTGCGCCCCGTTTATAGAAATCGTAGGGCCCCCCCGTTGTTAGCGTAGATTCCCTTTATTAAGAGTTTCTTCATGACAACCCCTCTTAAGAACAATGTGCAAATGATTTACTTGAAGTGAGAACAAGACCTTCCTAATAGAACTCCTTACCTCTCTTTTAATCTAGTTTTAGCCACTCGGATTTAGCTATACACTTCGACGTACTCTCTTACCTTCTCCCCGTGGATTCGATATTTAAAGCCCTATTCGGGTGAAGTGCTCACCGGTATCCGTTAAACTGCGGATTATCTATCATAATATTCCCTGTAGGTTAACAAATACCAACAAGCATTTACGGCGCCGTTGCGGGGAGAACGGTTTGAGACCACGTTGAAAAACTATAGCTAAATCTTGTACCATACTTTTATCTTTTTCTTTTATTCTATCTTCTCATCTTTTTCTATCTTCGTGGGATCAATTGATTCCATATTTATCTATCTTATATCGCACCCTTAAGCGGAAGCTCGGCCACTAGAATCCTTAAATCTCATCCTTACATCGGCCATTAGCTACGCCTACGGTTGATCAAAATGATCATGAAGCAATACTTCTCGGGAGTGAGAAGCGAGGATCATATCTTCTATGGTAGGAGTCTTTGCCGACATCATGAAAGTGTTGTGCGCATGATCATCATGCGCGATTTTTTAGAGGAACCTTTTCTTTCCCTTTTTAAGCAAGGTTTGCTTTTGACGAACTCAGCGGGTGAAACCCATATACTAGCATCCTTTATGACCACCCAAAGGAAGAAGAATCATCCTCCAAAAAAAAAAAATAGAAGTTTCGATAGCTATATCACCATCACTCCAATCCCAAGACTTAGCTATCGACCCCAAACCATCAATGCGCTAAAGACCTTTAAGGGGAGAAGAAATTCAACCCTTGGATATCTCTTTAGATGATGAGTTTCATGAACTTCCACTTCACAAGAGACCATATATAATCCAAACCTCTTTTGAGATAATCTCTTAGAAAGCACCTTTATTGCTACGCAAGAACATTGGGGGAACCTCAAGGATGGCATATCTAATCATGCCATAGGAAGAGAGCAAAGCCATCAAGAAGCCACTCCTGTCTCTCTCTTTCTATGTTCAAATTAGATAATTCTTTTCGAACCCATCTTTAGCCACATCCTTGAGCCCAATGAATCCTCTTGTGCCCTTTTCTTACGTCTCCTCACGATCCTAAAATATTATGAATGATCTAAGGAAGACCAAAAGGAACACATTTTTTGGAGAACATCAATGAGCATAAAGACTACTTCATAAATGGAACTTTTCCACCTAGTCCATGCTCATTTGAAAACTCCTAAATTGATTGCCATCTCAATTCTTGCCGCACAATGAGATCTCCATCCCCCTCATACTCTCTTTCTTAAAAATTTAGAAAGGGTGGTTGTTGATGAATTTTCCTACGCCTTGAAATTTTGAGGCTGGCAATATAAGGGAAACCACTTCATCATCTTGATTCATAATTTGAAAGTTTCCCAAGGACGAGCTTTTTGTCCTAAAACAAGCACTCTAGGGGGAAATACTATAAAGACTTATATATCACTATATACCCCTACATTATGAGCATATGATTATAAAAATTTTCCTTCGGTATTCTTGTCACTAACCATTCCAGGTTTGGAGCAAAGAAAACGAAGGATGACAATACAAGGTATGTCCAACCAGTCATTATGCAACATTGAATTACATACATAGAAACATTTATTGTCGTGTTGCTACATTAGCTCGGTTGTCTTTACCTTTATGCATGCTCGATCTGTTAAACACTCATCATGCTCTATCATCTCTGTTTGAATAAATCTCGTAATGCTTTCATGCTACCATTGTTTGCTATAGTATGCTTAGGTTTTGGAGTATTTTCATACACCTTTTAGATTAAGCATGGTGCTTAGTTTAAATCATTTTCATGGCTCGAGTTAAACATGGTGTTTAGTTTGATTCACGAAACCATAAGGTGTGGTGATCTTTCTTCTAAAGGCTTTTTAAATTAAGCGTGGTGCTTAGGTTAGAACGCCTTCCTAAATCAAATTAGACGTGGTGTCTAGGTTGACTTTTGAACCATAGTAAACTATAGTAGATGCTGGTATATCTTTGTTGGACTAACCCCTACTGAGTAAAAATAATAAAACAAGTTTGGGGGAGGTCGAGATGAACTCACTAGAGATGGAGCAAGACATGTGAGACATGACTTATGGATAAAAGAAGTCCCGATGAGCCAAGAAGAAGAAGAGTGACACAAGACAAGATCCACAATCAGAAGCGCTCACTCAAAGAAGGAATTCATGGGTGATGGAAGCATCAAGGAGGGAGGCCAGTTCCATTGAAGATAATTAAGCCATCCTCTTCCTCCTGACATGCACCTGTCACTCCACATGCCACTCAAAAAGAAGAGAAGGACCACCACAAGGTGTAATAGCGCCATCATATTCCAATAATAAAGGTAACACCTTGAGGTAAGTTGTCGTTAATTCCTCTTTACTATAGCATTCTCATAAATGAAAAGTCAAAACATGTTAGAGTTATAATTTCACATGATTCAATCTTGTTAACTCGACATGTTAGCTTTTTAAAACTGTTTCTAGCATCACTTTCTTGCTAAAAATATTTACGTGCTAGATTCATCTTCTGATCTTACCACCCTTGTCATAAAAAGAACTTATACATTATCTTTATCTTGTTCAAAGTGCCCACAAGGTTAGAGTAGAAGTAAATAAAATTTTGGTTCTGATGGTGTTTTCCCACCAACAGAGCCCATGCACTTGATCTCTACCTTGTCTTTGCAAGCAGGACTCACTTTGCGCAATAAGAGGAGAAGTCTTACTTCCCCAATTCCTATAAGTGGAAGTCCCCGACCTACAAATATGCACACTAAACAAGACGCTGCCAGCTGCCACCATCCAATCTTCCTTCAAGCAACTGAATCAGCGAAAAACATGGGCAACGCCATCACCAAGTGGCTATTAAGATCAGATGATGCACTTGAAGAGTGACCAAGGAAGATCAAAGTGAGCACGACATGACTGGAGGTGTAGACCACTTGACAAGAGTAATGGGTCATCCCCATACTCCATCAAGAGGGCCTTACACCACCACTATTGCCTACCTCACCACAAGACCCAAGAAGAACAAGACGCGGAGACGCTGCTAAAAATCACAAGACCAGTTGGAACGGAGTTGACGAACAAGGAAGACATTAAGAAAGATTAAAGAAGTTCGTTCAGCCCCGACCAACTGAACACTCAGCACCTGCCACTCTAAGAAAGGTCTCCTCCGAAGAAGCGACATGGAAAAAAGAAAGAAGCATCACCTACTAAAGAGGACGTCAAGAGTACACCTTCGGAAGACCTACCATTACCCGCGTCATCAACTGAACAAACACCATCTCCATCGGCCACCTCATCTACGCCACTCGTCGAGATCATTGAAGGCACCATTTCAAACATGACATTCCGACGAGGTGCCATCGATGACGCACGCCATGGGAGTAAGTACTCAAAACTCGCCGAGAGGTAACTCGGTATTTATCTCGCATATTTATTTTCTACACGGCATATTTAAATTAGCATATTTCCTTTAGCATATTTACTTTCCTATACCCGCATAAAAAAATCATAAAAATATGTTTGCTATTGTATCGCATCGTTTCTTTAAGCCCCATGCAAGTATTCCTTGTTGTGGCGGCATAAAAATAAAAATCCAAAAATATTGCATTCATATGTTTTTGCATCATTATTCTTTTTTGCATAGAAAAATTCCTAAAAATTTGTGGGCACATGAAGGTCCACGCTTTTACGAAAAAATCCAAAAATACGTGAGCACATGAAGGCTCACAATATGTTCCTAGAATTTGTTCCTTCGGGTATGTGCGGAATTAATATTTACTGGTGAAGAACATGTAAGGAGAACCCGAAGGCGAACAAGTTCCAAGGACGAATCAAAGGACTACTTCAATATCCAGCTTGGGGGAGAGCACCCCCAGTTATCACGATAGGTATCACTATCTTTTAAATTATTAGCTAGTTATTATATATGTTTGCTTTGATTAGAGTTAATAAGTCTTAGCGTTTAAGTCTTAAAGTTAGTTCAATTAATTCGGTTAGTTCGGTTTAGTTATAATTAGTTTACTATTAAATATTAGGATTCGAATTATATAATAAAATACTCTTATGGAAGTCATCCACAAGTTGACTCAATTATTCTCCATATATTTCTGGATATGTTTTGTCTCCACCATGCTTTGTATGCAAGATAACGAGAAAATAAGTGTGGGGAGATCCTCGACAACCAAACAGAATTTTTCGCGACAAAAATCAAGAAATTCGAACCAAGACGGAACCATCGACTTCGACGACGAACCGTGCCCGACACGGTCGAAAGATGGGAGGCCGACCGGCCCATATACCGAGCCGACCGCCCCCTCGCCTCGTCCCACTAAGGCCCGACTTCGTCCACCGCTCGGTTTGTTTTCCTAAAACTTTTCAATTTTCGCAAATTACTTTCCGTTCGAATTAAAATAAGTCTTTTTTGTTATGGTATGTTTTCCCTATTTGAAAAAGATGTCTTGTTAACCCATGAACAAAGTTTTGCATGATTAAATTCCTACATATACACATCACTTGTTGGGATGCTTTAATTGCTTAAAACATGAGAAAGAATAAAGTTAGAATAATGAGATCCTCTTTCTTTTATCTTGCCTTTGGAGAGTTATTTATTTCAAAATATTAAAATCATTAGTTATGCTTCTCCTTTGTGATCAATGATACATCCTAATAGAGCCGTAGCAATCATTAAAGATATATCTAATTAATTGTTGCTTTCTTGTATTGAGCTTTGTCAAAACCACGACCCATGTTGAAATTTGTCTAAAGTCTAAGATCAAGATCACATACACTGCTTTCACTAAAGTATCCATGCTCTAAAAAAGTTTTAATCTCTATCTCCCACATTTTTAATTGTTGAAAAAGGTACAACTATGAAAAAGCCAAATGTTCAAAATTCTAAGAGTGGAGAGAAAAGTGAGAGAGAGGAGAAAATGAGCAAGTGTTCTACGGGTCGAGAAGAACCCCCTCTACGAAAAAAAAAAAAAAAAAAAAAAGGCAAAAATGAAGAGAAGAATAATGGACAAGTGTCCGAGGGTGAGTAGGGCCCACTTCTCTAATAAATAAGAGAGTAAAAATGGACAAGTGTCCGAGGGTGAGTAGAACCCACCTCTCCACTAAATAGCTGGTTACCTCGCTTGGAAAATAAATAAATAAATAAATGTTCCAAAAAGGGAGATAGACGATTTTCAACTAGAGAGAGCAGTGATAATAATAATCATGACTCACATGCACACCTTGATCTATGACTTATGACATCTATCTCCATGGATCCACAGTTGACTTAGCAATAAATACAAGGTAAGCATGCTACATGTTCTTGAGCTCCACATATGATATAATAAATAAACGTGAGGATATAATATATTTTGAGAGACTTGAGAGTGTCACAAAGGAGTAAGTAGAGCTATGTTTTCTTTTCAAAACTTATGCAAAATCTCTCCAAGTGACTTGGTTTAAGAATTTAAGGTGATCTGTTTCTAACCATTTTATGCTCAGATATCCCAAAGTGCAGGTATGACCATGGAGTATAATTATGATCCATTCTTTGTCTCTACGGTTACATTAAAGTTAGACCATCCTTTTATCGAGGACTCCAGTAAAAGCCTAAGTGTGGGGGAGTTTGTTGACACTTGTTAATGCATACTTTTAATTGTCAACTAAACATGGAAAATGACTAAAATATAATTAGATAACCTTATTAGGGGTTTCTACTAATGATTTCCATGAGTTTTGGTAAAGTTGTGATTTGCAGGGACTTAACAAAAAAACAGCAGAATTGACGTGTCATACGACGGACGCAACGTAACGCAATCCAACTCCGAAACAAGTCTAGAAGGCTCCGGAATACACCGACGGAACGAAACTTGACACCGAAGAAAACATCATCTAGAAGACTCCGAAGCCCACGACGCATCACGGGGCCCGGGGTGGGACCCGCAACGGGCCGATCGGCCCAATAATCAGCCGATCGGCCCGGCTTGGCGCCAATTCACCCCCTGTTTCCATAATGTTCCTCCACCGCCTCTAAGACGCAATCTAATCCGGTCGTTTGATGTCGGTTTGATCCGAGGGCGTCGGTTAAAGCACGAGATGGATCAAGATCCAACACCAGATTAGTACCACATTGCCTGCTGAAGCTGAAGGGACAGAAGAAGGCCCATATATAAAGACCCCCAGGCCCCTGGATTCAAATCATCTCGGATCAACTCATCATCATATCGGATCAGATCCGGCTCTAGTCGACGGCCTTAGCTCTAGTTCAAGAACTAGAAGTAGAAGATTAGACAAGATGTAGAACTAGAAGCCCTAGATTAGAGTTGAGAGTAGAGCTTCAAGTTGAGAGAATTAGAGCGCAGTTGAGGCGGAGTTGAAGGAAGGCCCGAGCCGTCGGCGCCTCCATCTTCTTCTTCCTCCGGAGTTGGTGCCATTGGAGCGCAACTCGAGATCTTGTGGATTGTTCGACTTCCATTCGAGTAAGTGGTATTGTCTCTATTGTTCTTAAGGTTCGTATTTCTTTGATAAGATTACTTTGATTCTTGGTTGCTCTTGAGTTGAAGTTGTTAGATTAATGTAAGCGTGGTGCTTAGATTGACTAGCTTATTACGAATACCTTCTATAGGCCGGGGTGAAGACACTTGTTAAGGCTGATCGTGGTGGTGACGGCGCCATTGAGTCCTTTGTCACGCCTGCCCCGTTTATAGAAATCGTAGGAGCCCCTGCGTTGTTAGCGTAGATTCCCTTTATTAAGAGTTTCTTCATGACAACCCCTCTTAAGACAATGTGCAAATGATTTACTTGAAGTGAGAACAGGACCTTCCTAATAGAACTCCTTACCTCTCTTTTAATCTAGTTTTAGCCACTCGATTTAGCTATACACTTCGACGTACTCTCTTACCTTCTCCCCCGTGGATTCGATATTTAAAGCCCTATTTCGGGTGAAGTGCTCACCGGTATCCGTTAAACTTGCGGATTATCTATCATAATATTCACGTAGGTTAACAAATACCAACAAATTGCAACCTCAATTCCTTGGTATTGGATTAGAACTAGGAGTGCCCCTCTCCTGTCTACGAGGGGTAAGGCTCCGTATTCACCTGGAATTGTCTCCACGAGCACACCGCCTCCGACCCGACGCCGCCCTCTGCGCCCCGACCCGCCCCGCCGCCCGCGTTGGGACGCCGCCCCTCTCGCCCCGACCTGCCCCGCCCGCTGCCCGCGTTGGGACGCCCGCCACCGTCGGTCCTTCGCCTCTCGAAGCCCCGCCGCTTGACCTCTCATCACCCAACGGTGTGGAGCTCTCCTTCCCTAGCTCCGGCGGTTTTGCGGCCGCCTCTTCTTCCCTCGCCGTCAATGGTGGAGCTCGCCTTCTTCCCTAGCTCGGGCAAGCTCACGTGTGCTCACGGGGTTGTCCTCCGCAGGTTGGCCCTCTTCCTTCCTCCCGCGGCAGGTGCCGCCCCCCCTTTCTTCCTTGCCGTCCACCTCCTTCCTCTCGACCGACGGCTCCCCCTCCTCCTTCCTTCCTCGCGGCGGGCACGGATGTGGAGAGGGTGTGCGTGGTAGTTGCCGACGATGGAGGGCGGGAGGGAGCGTCGCGGCGCCCACCGTCGATGGGTGGAGGAGCAGGATTCCATCAACTAATTCTATCTACATCCAAACAATGACATTGGCATTGTGACCCATTTCCAAAACCAAGCCGATTTGGCATTGGATCCAATTCAATGCCAAGCTCTCCAATATAGACATCCAAACGGAGCCTTACATCTAGTATCCCTCACGGCGCCGCCATGGATGACTTAGCGGAGCTTCGAGAGACTCTTTGTCGCGTTCTCAAGCACGTTGTCACCAAGTTCGACAACATCACCACACAACTCGACAATGTGACCACTTGCCTCGTGGACATCGAGAAGGGGACGCCGGGGCGAGACGGCTCGGCGTTGCCAAGGAAATGCAATGAGACAAAGAGATTCGGCCACCAAGATGGAGATGGCCACCAAGCACGTAATGGAGAAAAACGGCCTTGACTTCCTCAAAGAACAAGCCCGCGGTGGCCACATCTCAAGCGGTGCCGGATATTGCTACCAAGGCCGGAAGCCAAGCTCTTACGCAAAGAAGAGCCTCTCAAGGACGTTCAACCCCTCGGTACAACTATAGGCGTCCTCCCGAATTTGGAGATCCATCAAGCGGTAGTTTTCTACACGCAAGACCGTTGGAACCTTTGTTCAACAAGGAGACAACCATCATTCCCGCACACCCAGGCAAGAAGCGCCTGGCAAGCATCGTGGAAGACAACAAGGTGCTGGTTTTGTTGCTAGGACGCCTCACTACGTCGAGGACAACGACGACTACCATGACTACACCAACAACACCGCCCATTTCGAGCATCAACGTCAACCCCTCCTCCCCTTCAACGCGGAAGTGCATGCGGACAAGCGCAAGGAGCGCCATGATGCTGATCTTGGCGACCACTACGCCGAGCCACTTGCACGCAAGCTGCTCTTCGATAGCAACATCGACAATGACTACCATGAGGAGAATGATGGCAACAGCCCACTAATGATGATCGGCCTCACCAACTTGAGATTCTAGGGTGCTTCTCCCATGTACCTTAAAAGTGTGATGAGTGGACCAAGCGTCCACATACCGATGGACTCAGGCGCGACACACAATGTCATCAACATCAATGTTGCTCACAGCATCGGCATTCGGGTGCAACGCATCAACTCCACCATCCTCATTGACAACAGGAATGAGGTTTTGTCCCGCACCGCGTCATTTACGATACCACTACGCATCGATGGAGATGCATTTGACATCAACGCCTACCTCATTGACCTCAAAGAACGATGTCAACGTCATCCTCGGCATGCCATGGCTTGTCGACTTTGGCGCATCACATGGGACTTCACCAACATGGAGATACAAAGATGCGTGAGCAATGGGTGCCTACACATGTTCCATGCCATCACCCGTTCTCAGGCGCCTACGATGGTGAGCGCTCTACCACGTCCACCGCAGATGGTCCACGTTGAGCTGCAATCACCACCACCTCGACATCGTGATGTGATGAACCAAGCACATAGGGCCCGTCTTCCCACTGCTTTGGATTACATTGATGACCCGGACAACATCATCTTCACCCATATGCGTCAAGCTATTCGCGAACAGCAACACATGTGATCTATCGTTAGGACCATCATGGAGGGATGTGCCACGCATGCTTAGTCCGTGGAGCACAGACTCATCTTCTTTGACAGAACTTCTACCTACCAATTCCAGTTTGTAGATTCACTACCATGACGGAGTGACCAACATGGTGTTGTTGGCACTGGGGAGCACACACCACCAAACTAAGGGCAACAATACATGATGCTCACGCACATCCTCTAGGGCCACCCTTTGCCTCGACAGCGCCCTATAAACAGGGCTCCGGTAGTCTTCAACGATCATGTACACCTATTCACCCGCATCGATGACATCGCCATTGGACTCCTTTTTGACTCCAACCTGCAATGCCTCTCGCCAAGGCAATTCAACCGAGGGGCGTTCCTCTTTGGATCCATCTTTGGACGATGACATTAGCATCGACACGCTCTTTAGCGGCCATATGCGTCGCATCGCCAACAACATCACCCCCGATATTGGCAACCACATATGAGGTTTCATTGCACATAACCCCTTCCCCTTCCACATATGGTTGTCTCGCTACGAGATTGCAGCGATACTACCTTGGCCTCTCCTTCTGCCAACACAAGGGCATGAGCACATCAGCAACTTACAGTACTGCTTCGAGTTTCGACCCCAACGGATGCGCCACAACATCATCCCCACTGAACCTCTCGGAAGGTACCTAACCAGCTATCTGGAGGCCATCCCACAAGATGGAGCAGTACCACCAGAGGACTTAAATGATTGGCGCGTATTTCGGCACGGGAACACATCGTGTAGAGAAAGGCAGTACTGTCATACGCCCAACACATGTCGTATTCCCTAGCGGAGGAAACAGGCCGTTCTAGGCTCATGAAGGGGACGCCACAACCAATGCCACGCCAAGCGGGCTTCATGGCATGGCCTAGCTGCACGCCGTGGGAGGGCGCCCGTGGCTGCCGGTCCCGTCGTCATCACTACAAGTTACCATATGGAGTCCTAGTTGATTTAGGAAAGAATTGGTTAAGTTAGGAAGTTTAGTTTGTTAAGACAAAAAGGAGAATCTGAATCTGATAAGGAGCTCCTAGTTTGGTTAGGAGTCAAGTCCCATGAGGACTATAGATACAAAAGAGATGTAACCGATGAAATCAAGTAAAAGAAGAGTGAAGGCTCCTTTCCCTTCCCTCTCTTCCTCTCTCCACGCGCCTGCCCCTTCTCCTCTGCCCTATTTGCACCGCCGCCCCCAGTGGTGCCCTAACCGCCGCTGCCGCCCGCCAACCTCGGCAACACCATTACGTAATGGGAGCTGATGTGCTTTTATGCATGCTTGTGATTGGAGTGCATTTTTATATATGTGCCCATGTATTTTATTGAGTATAATTTGGAACCTTGTGTGGTTCTGCGTATGATGTCTGTAATACAATATGTGCCACCCAACCCGTTAATTATCAAGGTGTGTATTTTCTGTGTTGATGTGATTAACAAAGCTGCAAAATACTTGTTTGTTTTGCCTTCATTTTTTGCAATGGATATATGTGCGATTCACATACCTGATCAACTAATAACAAGGTGGGTACACTAGGGAGGACTGTGTGGCTTGAAATGCATTGAGCTGCTTTACTTTAACAAACACTATCATTGATTATTAGACATGTAACATCAAGTATCTTAAGTTGTTAACTGACTGTTCCATGAGACTGTTGCCTCCCTTTTAGACTGCTGATTTGGTTCTTGGCAGCAAATAAATTGTTTTTAAAAAACAATCATGCATCATGGCTCAAGAAAGGCAACACAAGTAGTGAATAGTGATGAGGTATGTTTACCTTATAGAGTTGAAGAACGTGTTTCTCGAGAATTGGTGTGTATTGGAGTGAGCGAAGTAGTGTATGCAGGTCAGTTACCAAACAAAAGTCCTTGAGTAGCAAAGTTTTTCAATTAATAAATGTTGGGCATCATCTCAGATCCCTTTCGAATGTAACCTGTGCAAAGAGCAACAAAGTAAAATTGCAGTTAAAGATTTAGTTTGGCATAACAAGATGAGATGATCATGAATTTGAGTAAGCAAGCTGAAATGTAGTGTAGTTGTGTAAGCATACCATTTCAGAGGACGTATATATTCAGATCCAAATATGTCACACTTGACAAACCTCGAAGAAGAAAACAGACGTCATTTCTGCTATCATTCGCATTATAATATATGGAACCCATGTCACAAGTACATATTCTCCAGAGCCAGCATTATCTCTGAAGTCACAGTAATCCTCACTGTTTTCGCCAGGCTTGATAGATGGTGTTTCCAGTGGTGGCAGTCATTGAAGAACAGGAGTTTCTGCAACATAGTCATCTAGTTGTAGTGAGTTGAGATGGGACAAATCACCAACAGAGTTCACAGCCTGTGATTTGAAGATGTTTCAAGGATCTGGGCAAGACCTTATCAGCAGCGAGTTGGCAATTGGCAATCTTGACATCCTTCAACACCAAGCGAGGATCCGTAGCGCAGGAGAAGGACGTACGGACCCTCCAGATCCATCAGCGGCAGACGAGCACGCATGCCCACACCACACGGCAGATCTCATACATTTTACAATGGTACTGGACCTATTCTAATCTCATACATTTTCATCTATTAAACCAAACATGAAAAAAGATTCGTCCCATCCATCTAACCAACATGCATCATGTTATACTTATCCCAATATCCATGGATAGTCATATCCCATCCATGTCCCATCCATCTAACCAACATGCATCATGTTATACTTATCCCAATATGTATGGATCATCATATTTCCCATCAAACTTGGTCTCTTAACCAAACACAACATAAGTCTCTCTCTCTCTCAAAGGTTATTTTTCTTTAACGGAAATTATTTTCCATTAAAAAACAATTTACATGAATGTGAAAACGGCCCGTAGATTCACAGCTCGGATCCTCCACCTCCTGCTTGTTCATCTTCTTCCTTTGCCCCGCTGCTTGCTGCGCTGCCTCCCGAGACCTCCAATCGTACAATATTTCTCGCAACCTGCAATTCTGGTAGATCCTTCACCCTGTTTTTTTCTTTCAAATCCACCGTGGGAAAGAAAACTCGAGTCTTCTCATGGGCCAATTTACTCTGACCAGTGACCGACGGAGAAATTTCAAAAAATCGGTCACCCTCCAAACAGGGTTTGCAGATTTGCCCTTGGACCCACATTTCATAGACACATACAGACCCATTTGTGACACAGAGGGGCAAATCTCCAAACACGCGGTTTGGAGGGTGACCCAAGTTTGCATTTTTTTTCCTGACACTTGACGTGTCATTACAGATCGCCTCTGAAGCCTGCGGCAGAGCGGTGCGGCGGCGGTTGCCCGGCGCACGTAGACACTTCTATTGTTTCCTTCTCTTTCTTTGGTTTACCAGCACCCCTGCATTGTCTCGTTGTTTATTCACCCGCAGTATGGACGCTCGCCACAAGGACTCCCCATGGTCGCTCGGCCGTCGCTCAGGCCCGGTCCCCGGAAGGCCGAACGGCGGTGCCTCTTGCGTGCACCAGAACCACGGTCCTCATGGAAGAGCTCCCGCAGTCAATGGTCATTCTGACTAGCTTAGAGCCTATTCAGTTTATTTCGGTTTGTGCTCGCTTCGCTTATTCTCTCTCATAGAATATTATTAAATCAGCCGAAATCAGCCGGACAGACTCTTAATCTGAATTATTATTCCATGGATATAAATAACTTTTCCTTCTTGAGCACGATGTACAAGGATGAGACTCAGTGCATATATAGTTGTTTGCAAATTTAGAATACTTGCAGAACCTGAACCAATTGGAATGCATGTGTGAGAATGTTATTTGCACTTCATATATTTAGCAGATATTTGCATATATAGCAGGTTTTCTCTGCAGCCCAAACAGCAAGTGTTACCAGTGAAAAATATTACCTCTTTATCCTTGTGCGCAAAGAATTACAGATGGAATGGAATGAATTTCAAAGTGAGACAAACAATACAATGTTTCCAAACAGTAATACGATACCCTGGCCGTAAAAGTATAAAACCGCAGTTGACTCACTGTTGAAGTCAAGTAAACTGCTAGGAACGAAGAAGCTACAAACGCGGCTCAGAGCCTCAGAGATCAGATAAGTGAATAACTATGCAACTGCTGTGTGAAGCTAGGTCACATGACTGCTGACAGCGTACGTATAACTGCGCCGTGTTGAAACCGTACGCAGGTAGATGAGCCCTGACTCTTTTATTGGAGGACGTAAACACATGGACCCGATCTGTACGTAGCTCTTCAATCTTCCCCGTTATATTGTTGGCTGCATTTATATATTTTGCTTGACTTGACTTGACTTGGTCTCATGAGAATGAGAGGGTACGAGAGAATGAGAGTGAACGTGCCTTATATGATAGGCATCTGCGTTCATTTCATTATCACTCCATCGCCCCATGCATGGTAATTTTCCAAGCTGCAAAGCAATGGCTTGCCGCATCAACAACCACCACACCTGCACCTCACGGTTCTTGGCGCTAATAACAGTAGCTCTCCTCCTTGCGCATTCATCCAAGGCTGCATCATCGTGGACAAACCGCAGCACGCCCGGCGGCGGCAGTGGCGGCAGCTTGCAGGTTCGGCTCGTTGCCGCCCCGAGCACGCTGCGGCACTACTCCAGCTGAAGCAGTCATCCTTCACCATCACTGCATTCTCCAAATCCAATGGCTATGGTTTGGATGTTTGGACCAGAACAACGTTGTCCTCATGGATCGAGGGCACTGACTGCTGCCGCTGGGGGGGGCGTGGCCTGCGACCGCGTCTTCGGAGTGTCACCGGGCTTGACCTCTCAGACCGGTCACTGGGTATCAATGGCAGCAGCCTCCACTCTGCCCTCTTCAGCCTCACCTCTCTGAAGCACCTCATCCTTGACGGCAACGACTTCTGCAGCTCCCAGCTTCCAGCGTTTGGTTTTGAGAGGTTGACGCGTCTTGAGGACCTCAGCTTATCTTCGTGCAAAATCTCTGGTCCAATTCCCCCCCTCCTTTGCAGGTCTTCATTCCCTAAAGACCATTGACCTTAGCTTTAATTATTTTATCGGTGAGATCAGATCCCTGATTGGCTTTGGTTTTTTGACATCTAGTTTACTATTCTAGGAATGTTTTCGCACTGCTCTTCGTTGGAACGAGTCCAGTGATTTTATATATACTTAGTTTGGTTTCAACATTTTGGCAGGATCAACCTTCTCTCTCTGGATCACTCACCTAAAACAACTCGAGGTTCTAGATTTTGAAAGCATGGGTCTCTCTGGTACAATCCCTAGCTCCATTGGGAATCTCTCCTTGTTGACAGAGTTAAATCTTGGCGGAAACAACTTCTCAGGTAGCCTTCCTTCGTCAGTCATCTCATTTATTATTCTAGTAATGTTTGCACTGCTCTTCGTTGGAACAAGTCCTATGATTTTATTTTTTTATATATATACTCACTTTGGTTTCAACATGTTGGCAGGATCAACCTTCCCTCTTTGGATCAGTCACCTTACACAACTCAAGGTTCTGGCTTTTCAAGACATGGGTCTCTCTGGTACAATCCCTAGATCCATTGGGAATCTCTCCTTGTTGACAGAGTTAAATCTTGGCGGAAACAACTTCTCAGGTAGCCTTCCTTCGTCAGTCATCTCATTTATTATTCTAGTAATGTTTGCACTGCTCTTCGTTGGAACGAGTCTTATGATTTTATATATATTTACGAGAATTTGCAATAATAATATTTACGAGAATTCACACTTAGAAATGTAGTTACGAGAATCTGCACTAAGAAATCTTTACGAGAATCATGCGCAATTTGAGACAAATAACAAATTCAAATACACATGGATATCTTGTTCATAGTTAATACATAACACAATATGAAGAATACATGAATTAATCACTGTGATTTTGGATCTGCCGTGCGTGTGCGCATGCAAGATAGGGAACAAAGTAGTTACGAGAATACATGAATTAGCGTACACATGCATACATCGAATGCAGGTCGGGCTGGCCATGTTTGGCGGCGCGACGAAGGCCTGCAGCGCGGCTGCGACAGTGGCCAGCAGCACGTACGCCAGCACCTCTGATCGCACGAGAAGACGCGCACCGTGCCAGCAACAGGCCGGCGCCGCCCCGGCACCATGCCGCCGCCTCCGCCTCCGCCGCACATGGGCCAAGGGCGACGTAGCAGCGCGCTGCCTGTACCCGGCCACCAGACGGTGGTGGCAGCCACCAGGAACAGCACGCGCATGGCCTTCATGTCCGTGTAGCTGTCTTTCTGCTGCACGGAGAAGAAGGTCCGGATCCGCGTGGCCTGCATTTCGGCGACAGCAGAGAGCCTCAGCGCGAGGCAGCTGCCCGGGATCCGCGTGTCCTGCACGGACAGCACTGGTGACGAGGAGGTCCGACACCGGCGCCAAGGAACGCCGAGACGGCTAGCGCCTCATTGCCCGCGAGCCGGTGGACGTCGATGGTGTACATACCGGGGCACCGTGTCGTCGAGGTCGACGAAGGCCACGCCGGGGTCATCGGTGCAGTCCGCTGCGAGGGCAAGGAGGAGCACGGGAAGCAGCACATCTGGCCGCTGGGGGAAGGAGGAGCCACCGTCGCCGTGCCGGAGAAGCTGCCGCAACCGCGACCGCCACTTTTGGGAGCTCTGGTCCACGAGAGGAAAACGGAGAGACGGATGGTGGTTTCTATGAAAAGGAAAGAGCAAAATCAGGGGAATCAATGTGCATGCGTGAGCCTCAAAGAAAGGGAAACCAGTGCATGCGTGTATTAATCAGTAACTAGCGGACCACTTTATGTTTCTTTAAATAGGAATTAAAGGCGCTGGGACTGGGTGCGATCGGACTCGACCCGCTCGACGTGACACAGCGACATGGCTACAAAATATTTGATTCTGTAGCTTGCTCAACGTAATATATATATATATATATATATATATATATATATAGATAGAGAGAGAGAGAGAGAGACACTCACTTTGGTTTCAAACATGTTAGCAGGATCAACCTTCCCTCGTTGGATCACTCACCTTAAACAACTCAAGGTTCTGGCTTTTCAAGACACGGGTCTCTCTGGTATAATCCCTAGATCCATTGGGAATCTCTCCTTGTTGACAGAGTTAAATCTTGGCGGAAACAGCTTCTCAGGTGGCCTTCCTTCGTCAGTCAGCAATTTGACATATTTATCACGACTGCAATGCTCACGTTCTGGTTTATCTGGTCGAGTTCCCTCACTTAACAACTTATCAAGGCTGGAATTTCTGGATTTCTCCTTCAATAACCTCCAAGGTAAGTGTAAGCCTTAATTTGCTTAGATTTGCATTTGCTTGAAACTTGCTCTGCCCACCAATATCTTCTTTTGTTTTGCTTGAAACTTGCTCTAGAATTTCTAGATCGTCCTACGTTTCCCTTACCAATTACCTCATCTTTTATTGTTAGTTTGAGGGGGTAGAATACATCGACTACAATAATATTGTGATTTGGGGAAGAACACTCTGGAGTGTCGACTTGTTTAATTTCATAGTAATACATAGTTTAAACATGCATGCATCCCATTAATTTTGATTACCAATCATAGGAATCATTTTCCGTATAATGGTGTTTAAAAGACATGTATCAATGGAGTTTTAAAAGCTGGCAGGTAGGCATGGATCGACTTGAACAATCGACCATACCCTGTAATTTGGTTCAAATTTTGAAACTTCAACAACCTTTAATTCAGGACTATTAAGACATAAGCAAGTTCTCTAGTTCTGTCAATTTTTAGTTCTGTCGATTTGGTACAACCTTTATATATTGCACAAAAGCCATACTTCCATGAATATAATAGGACACAAGCAAGTTCTAGTTCTGTCAATTTTTTCATAAAGTCGATATATCGACTACAACAATATTTTACTATGCATGATTTTTATAGAAACATGACAAAAAGTATTTAACAACTAACTCCATTTATATTTGAATTTGAAACGAACTTAACCAAGCTACCGCCTATGTGAATTTAATAGTTGAAATATTTCACTGAAATTTTCATTAAGTGGTGAAACAAATAATTAACTGACCATGCCTGTTTGTACAGGGAACATTCCTCTGAGTGACGGAAATATACTCCGTAACCTCCAAACTGTGGATATGAGTAGCAATTCATTCACCGGCAAAATACAAGCATCCATATTCTCCCTGTCAGCATTGCAGCATTTGAACCTTACAGCTAACCATCTATCGGGTCACATCGAGGAATTCCAGAATCCATCAGGGATGCTAAAGGAAGTTTACTTGTCTAACAATAAGCTTACTGGTGCGATTCCAACCTCATTCTCCCAGCTCATGGCTCTCACTTACCTAGAGCTCAACTCAAATAATTTCATGGGTACGCTGGATCTGTACCCTTACTTGATGCTAAGGAAACTATCAAGCATAACAGCCTCCAATAACCCCATGCTATCAGTTTCAGCGGAGGATCGTGGCGATAGTACTAGTACTAGTAGCATTACTCGACTAGTTTTTGCATCTTGCGGCCTAACCAGTGTACCCAGTTTGCTAAAATATCTACCTAAACTTGACTATCTCGATCTCTCCAACAATAGCATTCATGGGAACATACCAGACTGGATTTGGAGAAACATGACTTTCTTGAATCTGCAGCACAATTTTTTCACTAAGGTAGGTCAACTACCTGTGTACACATCCATAGATGTCTTGGATCTCAGCTTCAATAAACTTGAGGGTTCTGTGTCGCTCCTTCTCAAAGGGGGGCATCTTGATTACTCTAACAACAAATTCTCTTCCATATCATCCATTGATTTTATCCGACAGTTCAGGACCGCTTCGATGATCAACCTGGCAAACAACGAATTAAGTGGCCCTATCTACATGGAATGTCAGCAGGCTGATAGTATAAGAATACTCGACCTATCTGGTAACCAATTAAGTGGGCCGGTCCCACCTTCATTCCTGAGAAGCTGCAGTAATGTGCTATCGATGCTAAATCTAGGGTCCAATAACCTCAGTGGAATATT
The DNA here is from genome assembly GCA_015847255.1 of Hyparrhenia diplandra. NCBI lineage: Eukaryota > Viridiplantae > Streptophyta > Magnoliopsida > Poales > Poaceae > Hyparrhenia > Hyparrhenia diplandra. The sequence continues at coordinate 173,866 of JADLZK010002075.1, forward strand.
GCCTGATGAGATGGCAGAGTCATGTTCTCTTCATGTCATACATTTGCATGGGAATCAGATTCAAGGGCATCTTCCAAGGTCACTTGCTAGCTGCAATTCATTGCGATACCTTGATGTTGGCCGAAACAAATTTGTGGATGTTTTCCCTTCATGGCTTGGAAACCTTCCTGAGCTTTGGTTGCTCATCTTGAGATCCAACCAATTTTATGGCCCTTTAACTATGCCTGGTGCGAATAATCACTCTGTGGAGAACAGTTACTTCCCTAGTCTACAAATTGTTGACCTTGCAGGAAACCGCTTCAGCAGAACCCTTCCTTTGGAATTTTTCAATGTTTTGAAGTCTATGATTCGCCCCCAGATGAACCCTGATATTATCTACATGTATGATTATTTAGAGGACAATTCAGAGTGTCAGCAAATATATTATCCAGATTATTCTGGTGACTATTCTGGTGTCGTAGATTATCGAGATTCGGGTGAAGATTCTGGTGCCAGAAATTATTCAGATTGTGTGCCTCCTTTCATACCTGCTGATGCCTTCACCCTTGATGTGCTGGTTAAGGTGCAGGTGTCCATGAAACATCTATACCTTAGTGTGAATAAAATAATATATGGGCTTGTGGTGATCGACTTATCCGACAACAGATTTAGTGGCTCCATCCCCAAGACAATCGGCAACCTCACAGCCCTGCACGTTCTCAACATGTCGCATAACACCTTTTCTGGGAACATCCCTGCCGAGTTTGGCTGGCTGTCCAATGTTGAGTCACTTGACCTCTCATGGAATAATCTCACGGGTGGCATCCCACAGGCCATGGCCTCCTTGACCAACCTTGAGGTCCTCAACCTCTCCTACAACGACCTCAGCGGCAGCATACCTACAGGTAGACAGTTCTCCACGTTCCCCAGCAGCTCCTTCCAGGGCGGCAACCAGGGACTGTACGGATGCCCGCTACCTATAAGGTGCAACCTGACGCAGTCCCCATCAGGTGCAAGCACTCCAGCATCACCAGCATCGGCTACTGCTATAAACCAAAACTTTGAAGCCGTCATTCTCTGGCTCTTTGTTGGTTCTGGCTATGGGATCGGCATCGCGGTGTCGATTGTGTTGCAGATGGCTGCTGCTGTGGCAAGTATATGAACGACAGACTTGAAAAGATAGCCAGCTGCATTGCCTAGTTGCCAACTCTTGCAATAATTTCAAGAGGCTATTATGTACTATTGTGCTTTAAATTAAAGCATATGTAACGATGTAAAACAAGGAGCATTCGGATGACTGTATCGAGTTAAGATCAAATGGTTCTTACATGTATTGCTTTCCGTTATTTTACCTTGCTCCAAATAAATGTATTTTTTTTTTCATTTGTTAATCAAAAAATCTCAAAATATTTATATGCTCTCACACACTGTGAAGCCAGTTTTGTGGACCTTGATTTCAATCAGTTTGTAATGCAGATGCAAATTGACTTTAGGCAAAATATTTTGCTCATCAAATGCCACCAGAAAAATAGCTGAGATACCTGCTGATTGGTCCAACTTATTTACAGTAATTTTATTGACACAGTCTAATTTTAATTGGTCTAAGAATCCTCTATCTGTCATCAAAAGCCTGGGAGTGAAAGACTGTAAGTCGCAACCATATTTTCAAGCTGCAAAGCAATGGCATGCGGCATCAACAACCACCACTCCTGCACCTTACGGTTCTTGGCGCTAACAATACTAGCTCTCCTCCTTGCGCATCCATCCAACGTTTCATCGTTGACAAACAGCAGCACGCCCAGCGGCGGTGGTGGCGGCAGCTTGCAGGTTCGGCTCGTTGCCGCCCGGAGCATGCTGTGGCGCTACTCCAGCTGAAGCGGTCGTCCTTCACCTTCAACGCATCCTCCGACAGCTCTCTGTACGATTCGGCCAACACAATGTTGTCATCATGGATCGAGGGCACTGACTGCTGCCGCTGGGAGGGCGTGGGCCGCGTGGCCTGTGACCACTTCTTTAGCCGGGGAGGTCACCGGGCTTGATCTCTCTGACCGATCACTGGGTATCAATGGCAGTGGTCTGTACCCTGCCCTCTTCAGCCTCACCTCTCTCAAACACCTCTTCCTGGACCTAAACCACTTCTGCGGCTCCCAGCTTCCAGCGTCTGGTTTTGAGAGGTTGACGCGTCTTGAGGACCTCAGCTTATATTCATGCGACATCTCTGGGACAATTCCTCTCTCCTTTGCAGGCCTTGGTTCCCTAACGACCATTGACCTTAGCTTTAACAATTTTAGTGGTGAGATCAGATCCCTGATTGGCTTTGTTTTTATTCACATCTCGTTTACTATTCTAGTAATGTTTGCACTGCTCTTTGTTGGAACGAGTCCTATGATTTTATATATACTCAATTTGGTTTCATCATGTTGGCAGGATCAACCTTCCCCCTCTGGATCACTCACCTTAAACAACTCAAGGTTCTGGATTTTCAAAACATGGGTCTCTCTGGTACAATCCCAGCTAGCTCCATTGGGAATCTCTCCTTGTTGACAGAGTTAAATCTTGGCAGAAACAGCTTCTCAGGTGGCCTTCCTTCGTCAGTCAGCAATTTGACATACTTATCACGACTGCAATGCTCACGTTCTGGTTTATCTGGCCGAGTTCCCTCACTTAACAACTTATCAAGGCTGGAATTTCTGGATCTCTCCTTCAATAACCTCCAAGGTAAGTGTAAGCCTTAATTTGCTTAGATTTGCATTTGCTTGAAACATCTCTGCCCACCAATATCTTCTTCTGTTTTGCTTGAAACTTGCGATGGAATTTCTAGATCATCCTACGTTTCCCTCACCAATTACCTCATCTTTTATTGTTAGTTTGAGGGGTACAATACATCGACTACAACAATTTTTTTTTGCATGGACTTTAGAGAAATACTTAGGCCCGGTTTGTTTTCAAAAGTCATTCCAAATTGTCAGTCATTCCAAAAATCTTTGACAGTCAAAGAATATGAAATTGCCATATTCTTGTGTCTTGTGTCAGACTAGTTCAGTCAATACCATTCAATCTCTAAAACAGTTCACCTCAGTTTTTGCCTCTGAGCTGACTTGGGAAAATAAACTGCTCTCGGTTTTATGGAATAGCATTGTATATATGCCTGTCTAGTGTTTAGGTGAGGAACTTGAAAATGGCAGATTCTAGTTAGTTAGACGCAGGAACATGAAAATGATAGTTTCTAGGATTCTACTTCATCGGTCTTGAAATTAAAGTATCAAGAAATTTTGGAACCAAATAAATGAGTCTGGCAAAAAAACTACCTTGCCTCTGTTTAGTGTCGACTTGTTTAATTTCATAGTAATGCATAGTTTAAACATGTATGCATGCCACTAATTTTGATTACCAATCATAGGAATCATTTTTCCGTATAATGAATTTAAAAGGCATGTATCAATGGAGTTTTAAAAGCAGGCAGGTAGGCATGGATCGAGTTGAACAATCGGCGATACCCTATAATTTTGGTTCAAATTTGAAACTTCAACAACCTTTAATTCATGACTATTAAGATATAAGCAAGTTCTAGTTCTAGTTCTGTCAATTTTTAGCTCTGTCGATTTGGTACAACCTTTATATATTGCACAGAAGCCATAGTTCCATGAATATATTAAGACACAAGGAAGTTCTAGTTCTGTCAATTTTTCATAAAGTCGATATATCGACTACAACAATATTTTACTGTGCATGATTTTTATAGAAACATGACAAAAAGTATTTAACAACTAACTCCGTTTATATTTGAATTTGAAAACTAACTTAACCAAGCTACCTCCTATGTGAATTTAATAGTTGAAATATTTTACTGAAATTTTCATTAAGTGGTGAAACAAATAATTATCTGACCATGCCTGTTTGTACAGGGAACATTCCTCTGAGCGACGGAAATATACTCCGTAACCTCCAGACTGTGGATATGAGTAGCAATTCATTCACCGGCAAAATACAAGCATCCATATTCTCCCTGTCAGCATTGCACAGCATTTGAACCTTACAGCTAACCATCTATCGGGTCACATCGAGGAATTCCAGAATCCATCAGGGATGCTGAAGGAAGTTTACTTGTCTAACAATAAGCTCACTGGTGCGATTCCAACCTCATTCTCGCAGCTCACGGCTCTCACTAACCTAGAGCTCAACTCAAATAATTTCATGGGTACGCTGGATCTGTACCCTTACTTGATGCTAAGGAACCTCAAGCATAACAGCCTCCAATAACCCCATGCTATCAGTTTCTGCGGAGGATCGTGGCGATAGTACTAATAGTAGTAGCATTACTGGACTAGCTTTTGCATCTTGCAGCCTAACCAGTGTACCCAGTTTGCTAAAATATCTACCTGAACTAGACTATCTCGATCTCTCCAACAATAGCATTCATGGAAACATACCAGACTGGATTTGGAGAAACATGACATTCTTGAACCTGCAGCACAATCTTTTCACTAAGGTAGGTCAACAACCTGCGCACACATGCATAGATGTCCTGGATCTCAGCTTCAATAAACTTGAGGGTTCTGTGCCGCTCCTTCTCAAAGGGGGGCATCTTGATTACTCTAACAACAAATTCTCTTCCATATCATCCATTGATTTTATCCGACAGTTCAGGACCGCTTCGATGATCAACCTGGCAAACAATGAATTAAGCGGCCCTATCTACATGGAATGTCAGCAGCATGATAGTATAAGAATACTCGACCTATCTGGTAACCAATTAAGCGGGCCGGTCCCACCTTCACTCCTGGGAAGCTGCAGTAATGTGCTATCGATGCTAAATCTAGGGTCCAATAACCTCAGTGGAATATTGCCTGATGAGATGGCAGAGTCATGTTCTCTTCATGTCATGCATTTGCATGGAAATCAGATTCAAGGGCATCTTCCAAGGTCACTTGCTAGCTGCAAATCATTGCGATACCTTGATGTTGGCAGAAACAAATTTTTGGATGTTTTCCAATCATGGCTCGGAAACCTTCTAACCTTTGGTTGCTCGTCTTGAGATCCAACCAATTTTATGGCCCTTTAACTATGCCTGGTGCGAATAATCACTCGGTGGAGAACAGCTACTTCTCTAGTCTACAAATTGTTGACCTTGCAGGAAACCGCTTCAACAGAGCCCTTCCTTCAGAATTCTTCAATGTTTTGAAGTCTATGATTCATCCCCAGATGAACCCTGATATTATCTACAACATGATATTTGAGTGTCCTCGTTATCCAGATTATTCTGGTGATTATCAAGATTATGATGGAGATTCTGGTGCCAGAGATTATTCAAGTTGTGATGGCGACTATTTTGATCCCTCCATCACCCTTGATGGGCTGGTCAAGGTGCAGGTGTCCATGAAACATCTATACCTGAGTGTGAATAAAATCATACATGATCTTGTGGTGTTCGACTTATCCGACAACAGATTTAGTGGCTGCATCCCCAATACAATCGGCAACCTGACAGCCCTGCACGTTCTCAACCTGTCACATAACGCCTTGTCTGGGAACATCCCTGCCGAGTTTGGACGGCTGTCCAAGGTTGAGTCACTTGACCTGTCATGGAATAACCTCACAGGGAGCATTCCACTGGCCATGGCCTCCTTGACAAACCTCGAGGTCTTCAACCTCTCCTACAATGACCTGAGCGGCAGCATACCAACGGGTAGGCAGTTCAACACGTTCACCAGCAGCTCCTACCAGGGCGGGAACAAGGGACTGTATGGATGCCCGCTACCTATAAGGTGCAACTTGAGGCAGCCCACGCCAGCTGCAAGCGCTCCAGCACCACCTGCATTGGCTACGGCTATAAACAGAAGCTTCGAAGCCGTGATTCTGTGGCTCTTTGTTGGTTCTGGCTATGGGATCGGCATCGCGGTGTCGATTGTGTTGCAGATGGCCAGCTGTGGCATGAACGACACACTTGAAAAGATAGCCAGCTGCATTGCCTAGTTGCCAACTCTTGTACTAATTTCAAGAAGCTATTATGTAGTATTGTGCTTTAATTAAAGCATCTGTATCGATGTAAATCAAGAAGCATTCGGATGATTGTGTCGAGTTAAGCTCAAATGGTTCTTACATTTATTGCTTTCTGTTATTTTTACCTTGCTCGAATAAATATATTTTGATTTTCATTTGTTAACAAAAGATCTCAAAATATTTATATGCTCTCACACTGTGAAGCCAGTTTTTGGACCTTGATTTCAATCAGTTTGTAATGCAGATGCAAATTGAGTTAGGGAAAATATTTGCTCATCAGATGCCACCAGAAAAATAGCTGAGATTCCTGCTGATTGATCCAACTTATTTACAGTAATTTTATTGCCAGAGTCTAATTTTAAGTGGTCTAAGAATCTTCGATCTGTCATCAAAAGCGTGGGAGGAGCCTGGGAGTGCAAGAGTGTTAGACACAGCCATATTTTCAGTTCTGCTTGCCACGAGCTAAAAGTATTTAGCATGGCATGCATATAAACAAGTGAAAACATAGCGAGTTGCATTGCCTGCTAGTTGCCAACTCATGGAGCAATTTGAGCAACCCACTCTGTATTGCTCCTCGTTCTAGAAAAAAGCTCGCCTTAGCTTTACCCTATGTCTAATTTCTTTTAACATTGACTGAGTTTTTGAGAAAAAAAAATATTAACACTTCTATGTATAAACTTAGTTAAAGATAGATTGGATACCTAAGAACATGCTACTGGACCATATGCCTTCAGAAGAAGAAAATCAGTTTGCTGATGGAAATATATCCAAGCCAAACTTCATTGCAGAATTGATAACATAGGAAAGTTACCCTCATTACCCCAATTCTTGGACATACATGCGCATTATTTCCCACAAGCCCGTACAAATAATGGGGTTGATGGGCCATAAAACGCAGTGCAAGGCAAGTTGAAACCTGGTTGACTCACTGTTGAAGTCAAGTAAACATAGAGTATCTGCTTGTGCCGTGCCCTGCCAATCAACACCACGAAGAAGCTAACTACAACACGTTTCAGAATTTCATACAAGCAACGCTAATAATAATACAGCTTGTTAACATATACTCAAGGAAACCTTCTTAACATATGAAGAAATGAACTTCCTGAATATCCCCATGAAGCAATAGAAAAATGTTGGAGGGACTGGGTATGCTACATGCTAGCCACCGCAAGCACAAAGGTGCTTCTCAATGACCGCCGGGGCCCGAAGGATTCTACATGCTAGGGGCCTTCGCCAGGGGGACCCGTTGTCGCCGCTACTCTTTGTCCTGGTCATGGAGGTCCTCAACGCCCTCATATGTGAAGCTGATCGACGTGGACAGTTGTCGCTGTTGCCTGGGGTGGCTGCTCGGTTCCGTGCCTCGGTCTCGTCAACGATTTGGTCATCTTCCTCCTGCTACGCCGGTGGATCTCTTGTGCATCATGGGCATTCTCGAAGGTTTTGCGGGAGCATCGGCCTTTCTACCAACATCGACAACTGTTCCCTAACTCCCATTCGGTGCTCGAGGGCGTGGTGGCTACGGCCTTGGAGGAGTTCCGTGCCGTTTGGGCTCCTTCCCTCGAGTGCGTGGGAGCACCTCTCTCCATCGCTGCCTCACTTTCGCACCCGGGCAATCGTTCGTCGACATGGTTTGCAACCACGTCTCCCGCGTGGAAGCGGGTACGCTCACAACAGCGAGGGAGGGCATCAGCTCGATCCACACTCTGTCATTCCCGTGCACATGTCCATCCTTTGCTCCATCTCTCGTGGGCGGATCGAGGGAGATCGAAAAGTGCCGTCGAGCATTTCTTTGGTCGAACGCGGCGTCTGGCGGCGGCAAGTGCAAGGTCACCCTAGCCCATCGTGTGCTTACCCTAAGCCTTTGAGGGGCTTGACCTTTCACACGATCTGCGGCTTCTAGGCTTTGCCCTTCGGCTGCAATGGCGGTGGAGGGACGCACCCGACCCGACTACGCCGGCGCCCTTCTTCGCGAGGCGGACAAGGCCTCGGATGCTATGTTACGGGCCTCCGTGTCCTTCATCATTGGTGGCGGGGCCTTTGCCCGTTTCTGGGCAGGACTCTTGGCTTCAGGCGGCCCGATTTACCCGCAGCGTCAAACCTCTTCCGGCTGTAGGCTGCGTGGCGTTGCCGTTCGTGCGTGACTCTCGCCGGAGGCCCGGCGGATGGCCGGGGCGTCGGGTGCAAACTACGTCGCGGTCCTCCTTGAGGCGCCATCGCGGCGATAAGCTGCTTGGAATACAACCGGCCCGAGCGACGCTGATAAAACATGCGGAAGTGGGCGGTGTGCGACTACTCAGCTCCTCGGCCTACAAGGCCTTCATCGTCGATTTGTTACGAGCTTCTAGGGGCCAAGGGCTTTGGCGGCGAAGAGAGGCGCCGCCCAGCTCTTCTTACGGATCGCTATCCATGGTGAGCCTTTGGGCGGCGAGAGGAGGATGCGTCCACGGGCTTCAACTGCGTGACTGCACTCTTTGCTCGGGGAAATCGAGACACACGACCACCTTCTCACCTCTTGTGTGTTGTGAAGAGCTCAGTTGCGGCTTTCCACGCCTCGGTACGCAGGGAATATGCCCTCGATGGCGAGACCTCCTCTCTCGTCGGCTCTTTGGCCGGTCTTACGCCTAGGGTCCGGTGCCCATCTTTGCAAAGGCCCCGATACCTAGTCTTTCTTACTGACTTGGGAAATTTGGAAGGCGCATGTCGATGGACGTTCAACAATGTCTCATCCACACCGTCGCGGCTCTCTCGACAAGATCAAGGTTCGGGCGCGCATGAGTGGTGCATGGCCGGATACGCGCGGCCTCGCGCACTACTACGGTGTTCAATGGCGCTGGTTGCGCTTGTGTCGCCGGTTCTCTAGTCGCTGTCGGTTCTTAGACTTAGTACAACCTAGTCGCGGCGCCCGTTCAAGCCGGCGTTGTTTGTCTGTGTTTGGCACCCGAGCTTAATGGCATCTCGCTTAAGAGCAAAGTGCATGTATTAAAACTCTGATTTCCCTTAATCTGATCGTCTAATATGGACGCTTTCGAAAAAAAAAAGCAATAGAAAAATATAGAATGGAGATTTTGGAGAACACAAAAGGGTTGCTGCTGGCAGTACTTCTTCTGTCAGGCCTTCTGCGGACCAAGGAGTACCCTAATGAACGGAGGCGGTGTTTGATCACCTGAAGAAGGTGCAGTCAAAAGCAGATTGACAAGATTTTATCCCTCTGCTTCGATGACCTTCATTAGGACCTGAAATGTTGCCTCTACTTTGCTGCATTGCCGGTGAATACTTTTATCAAAGCAAGGGCATAGGAAAGAAGATTGTGTGCATGTGGATGGTGGAGGGTTTCCTGATACTGAAGGCCACAACAGTGGAGAAAGTAGTAGAGCAACACCTGAAGGAGCTGACAGATAGGCGCCTTGTCAACTTGGCTCCGGTGGGCTATAATGTTCCTGGGTATGCACATGTAGTTGTTCAGAGCACAGTATGCGCGTTCCTGCAGCTTGAAGCACAAGAGCAATGCTTCATGGAGATCCACATTGGTGATGACATCCCAGCTTTGCCAGATGTTCGACGCTTGTTGCTCCAAAATCACAAAGACAAGTATGCAACTCTGTCACACCCTCTACTGAAGCTGTGAGCCATCCTGTCAAACTTTGAGGCAGAACAAGATGCTCCAAAAGTTGGCGAAGCCACCAAATGAAGATGGAGTAGAAAGGTGGAAATGGAGATGGGCTGTGCCTGTACCCAGTCAGTACTGCCCTGAGGGGGGAACAAAAAGAAAAGGCAAGCCATGTCTTGTGTGCAGGACCTGCTACAGAATTAAAGGTTCCTCCGTGTCATCCATTTCAACGGCCTTGAAGTGGACAAGGAGCTTCCTGCCAAAATCGGCAATGTTGTGAACCTGCAGTACATCCAAGTTACCTCCCTCTCCTTGGAAGATCTCATCATAAATTGGCAGGCTGTGCAACCTCCAAACTCTTGATGTCCGAGGCACCATGGTCCGAAGCCTTCCAGATGGCTTCTGGAGGATTCAGACACTCCGTCATGTGCTGGGCGACCGTCTTATCTTGCCTAGACATGTTGGTGACTTGAGGAATCTGCAGACACTCAACAGCATAAAGCCTGACTATGATGACGCCCATGCCTGGGGAAACAAGACCTTCACCCACATGATCCGCCTCTTGTACTTATACATTCGGCATGGTCAGACTCCGGGCAGCCAGGACATCTTAACCAACCACAAGAACAAGGCTGTCTTGGTAAAAGCAGTAGCCATTCTCAAGTACCTTGTCTTCCTCATCATAAAAGCACCTGTCATTCCCTCAGAAGTGTTCACTGGGTCCAACATCCAACGTCTCAAGGTAATGGAACTAGTCGGGAAGCTTGACCTTCCTCAAATGGCATCCCTGAGATGCAAGTCGCAATCGCCTCCCAAACCTCAAGAAGCTGAGGCTTATGGAAACAATGGTGTCACAGGGATTCATCAACCAACCTGGAGGCCTACCGTTCCTTTCCACCCTTGAACTAACCAGCAATTCTTTCAGGCAGCTTATCTTCAAGGACAGATTTCGCAGCCTCAAAGAATTGACAGTGGATGAGGAGACACTCAACAGGATGGAGATACATGAGTCGGCACTTCCGAGCCTGGGGATCTGGATATTGTCAGCCATAGCAATGAGCTCCCCGTCCACATCTGCTCTCCCACCTCCGTCGACTGCCTCCCCGTCCAAACCTGCAGCTCCTGCCCATCCGCCCGGTACTCTCTGGTCTCCTCTGCAGCCCTGCTTCCCTAAAGTTCCTCTGCTTCCCACCTCTTCCTCTGTTTCTTTCTATCCTCTGTTTTTCCCCTGTCTCTCTGCTTTGTTATGTAGTGTGACTGGAAGTGCTCGACTTCTTTGTTTTTTACAGCTGATAGTACAATGGCAAGCGCACCTTCCATCATGGGAAACTCTACGGATCGAAGATAGAAGTATGGGTACTTGGCATGCACTCTGTGTGGTGACTCATTTACAGGAGGGCTAAAAGGCTGAAGAAACATGTGGCGGGTGGCTTTGCAGATAAAAGGAAGTGCATGAAAACTGCCACTGTAATTAGAGTGGAGATGGAAAACTGCTTGAATAATCATCCCTAGATCATATGACTAGTCATTATGTTATTAGAGACTAATTTGTTGCTATTAAGTGATGAGAGATTTCAGATTTGCTATTTTGATACTTTATGTTGTGCACTAGCACTCAGGTAGCATTATTTATTATGGTATGCTAAGACTTGACAATGTTAAGGTATGATTTGCTTCTAAATTTCAGTAGCATTATATATTAATATGATCATATGGCGCCTAATAAATGTGTATATGGAGTTGCCTAGGCATTGTGAAGGGCATAGCGCCTCAAAACTATTGTGTGGAACACATCAAAAGATGAGGATGAGGTCTTTATAAGATTATGGGCGTAAGAAACAAGTCAAAATGGAAAACAAAAAGAGTGTGATTCTAAAGCCTGAAGATTGAATGTGATCTGAGGTGCTTTTATGCATGCTTCTGATTGCAGTGTATTTTTATATATGTGCCAATGCATTTTATTCTGTGTAATTTGGAACCTTGCGTGCTCCTGCTTGATGACTGTGTTACAATGTATGTGTCACCCGTCCGTTCATTATCAAGGTGTGTATTTGTTGTGTTGATATGATTAACAAAGCTGCAAAATATTTGTTTCTTTTGCCTTCATTTTTTTTTGCAATGGATGTGGGATTCACATACCTGATCTACTAATAACAAGCTGGGTGCACGATAACGAGAGGGGGAGGATTGTGTGGCTTGGAATCCATCGAGATGCTTTACTTTAACAAACACTATCATTGATTATTAGACATCTAACATCAAGTATCTTAACTTGTTTACTAGCAAAAAAAAAAAAAAAAACTTAAGTTGTTAAGTGACGACTGTTCCATGAGATTATTGCCACAATTTTTTGACTGCTGCTTTGGGTTTTGTTGGCAGCAAATAAAAAATGCTTTGAAAGATCAATCGTGCATTGCATCATGGCTCAAGAAACACAACCCAAATAGTGATGAGGCATGTTTACCTTAATAGAGTTGAAGAACGTGTTTCTCGTGAATTGGTGTGTGTATTGGAGCGAGCAAAAGTAGTGTGCAGATTAGCTACCAAACAAAAGTCCTTGAGTAGCAAACAAATAAATGGAGGGCAACACCTCAGATCTCTTTCGATTGTAACCTGTGCAAAGAGGAACATAGTAATGGGAGTTAAAGATTTAGCTCAGCACAACGAGATGAGATGATCATGAATCTGAGTAAGCAAGCTGAAATGAAGTTTAGTTGTGTAAGCATACCATTTCAGAGGAAGTATATATTCAGATCCAAATATGTCACACTTGACAAACCTCGAAGAAGAAACAGATATCATTTCTGCTACCATTGGCATTATAATATATGGAGCACATGTCGTAGTACATTCTCCAGAGCCAGCATTTTATCACAGAAGTCACAGACAGTAATCCTCACTGTTGATGTTTCCAGTGGCGGCAGGCTTTGAAGAAGAAGAGTTTCTCCGTAGCCATCTAGCTGTAGTGAGATCAAACTCTGCACAGATATATACTTGAGTTGAGTTGGGACAAATTACCAACAGAGTTGAGAGTTCACAGTCTGTGATTTGAAGATGTTTCAAGGATCTAGTCAAGACCTCAGTATCAGCAGCGAGATGGCAATTGGCAATCTTCAGAGCCTTCAACACCAGCCGAGGCTCCGTAGCGCAGGAGAGGGACGGACCCTCCAGAGTATGCGCCCCCAGCGGCAGACGAGCACGCATGCCCACACCACACGGCGTCTCGCGCTTGTGAGGAAGCCCGGGCAACCGTGGGTGCACGACGGCGTCCGGGAGCGCGCGCACAGCCGCGGAACGGCTCCCCTGCCGCACTCTGCAGGCGCCTTGTTGGTCTTGCGTCGGTGAGTCATCGCGTCGAGCAGGAGGCGTGCGCGGGCGCTAGGGAGAACAGGTAACGTCGAAGATGAAGAATTCCGGCTTACAGAAAAGGGGCGCGCCCAAGCCACGCCCTGCACCGTGGGCGCCCATTGCCCAACAAGGGTGGTCGGAGGAGAAGATCGCGCCCACGCCGTGCGGGAACTCCGCACCCGCACCCGCTCCGTGCTGGAAGCGAACGCCCGCACTGGGCGCAGGGGCGTTCGGGCCGGCGAAGGTCGAAACTCCAGCCGAGAACATCGCCACGAAGGCCCCTGTCTCTGGCGCCGCCGCCGTGCCCGTCCGTCTCTGCGTCCACGGCTGCCGACGGCCATGTCGCAGAAACGGCCGGGGAAGGGAGCAGCTACAGCGATGGGGCGGCTCGGCCAATTGAAAAAAAAAAAAAATAATAGCCTCCCAGGATTATTTTTTAATTTCCATTCCACTACGATTCATTTCTGAAAAAAAAAATCGAAGCTCACTGAATTCGATGAAATTCGGAAAATTTGGACCGGTACCAGGTCAAAAATTGAATTGAATTTGAACAAAACTTCCCCAAACAATCAGAACACAAACTAGGCTGAAAGTATAAATCGGTCAAAAATATATTTTTGAGTGGTTTAACTTTATCTCGGGTCGGGCCGAAATTGGCAAATTTGAGTGAAATTTGGTCCATTTAGGCTGAATCCTAGAACAATGCGCGAAACCAACCAAACTAACCATATTATATTTTGCTTGATACCAGTTAAAGCAGGGCTTTAGAATTATATAAATGAAAAATTAGTGGGGTTCCATTTTACAATGTAAGCTCTCCGCTCACTCAGTCCTGCTCCTGTTCTTTGTATCGGCACTTCGCCGGGTCACATGCATGGGTGATTAGACGTCCAGTTGCCAGTTGAACAGTGATATAGGCTCCGTCCATCAGCCATTTGACGCAATGCAGTGTGACACTTGATTGTCTCCATGTGTCATATGTTGGCTTAATTTCATCTATGGAAAAAAGAAAAAAAATTAACTACAAATATATATAGTTTATTGTAACTGACATTGATAACAGTTCATTATATCATAGCAGAGTTTTTTGATTACACACTGATTTTCATATCACCCTTACATGTCTTTCTTAATCATGTTTCCTAAGCCCAAATCTGAGAACTGTCAAGAATTCTCTTTCACGAATGCTGCTTTTCAAGAATCATCTGGGACAAGGTAGGTGTCTGGGCCAATGTTCAAGCAATGCGATCGCCAAACTAGACGGCAGCTGAAGACTTGGCCACATGGTATGTGGCGCTGGGACATGCTGGACACACGTCCACCAAAGATGGCGTTCGCTCATTGACGATGCTCACTGTCTGCGAGATCTGGAAAGAAAGAAATAACCAGGTCTTCAATAGAGCCTCAAGGTCAGCAGAACATGTGTTCAGAGCAATTCAAGAGGAAGCAAGGGTGTGGTCTCGGGCAGGTAACAAAGGGATCGACCTGCTATTAGCACAGCTTGTACAGCAAGTACCGGAGCCTCAATCTTATATGTAAATCAGTAGAACATTGTAACCAGAGGTGGCTAGGCAAACATTGCATGGCGACTTGCCAAGCAAATAGGACGCTCCTTGAGCCATGGCTTGTAAATTACTTTGCTCTTGCTTATTAATGAAAGCCAATGACGAATCTTTCGAAGAAAGAGAACTGTCAAAATTTGACTATAGTAGTAATATTTGCGCATATCTGGAGCTTGATGATTGTTGTTTGTTGATGCATAGATCAAATCTCCACAACTCAGGGATTGCTGCAAGAAAATGATATAACTTATTACTGTCTCAATGATAGTCTAACTCATCTCATTTCTGACGCCCTTGTATAATGCTGAGTCACACATGGGTAGATTGGCTTCATTTCAGCTATGGCTGATTACTCTGTTTTGGAATACAAGCTCTTCTCACAAGAAACCAAGCGTGGGTTTGGTTTTCCCCAAAGTCTCATTGAAATGTAGAAGCTGGATAATGCAGGTAATGGCTAGTGTCATAAATGCATAGCATAGAAGTCATAATCATATGGCCATGAATAAGAGAGTTCAGGTATGGGTGGCCTACAATGATTTTTTCGTCGTGCTGCCATGCATTTCTGCTCGGACTAGCGTAAGATCATGTAGGAACTGCATGCCTTCGTGTGTGGAACTGAATGCATGCCAACACAAAAACCATGAGCTGAAACCAATGGCCGTTGCCCTCTGTGCTCCTGCGAACCAGCTAGGCTCTGGTTATTGACATATACCTCACTGTTTATATGTATTTACTATCTCAATTAAATAATGCAACATGTAAAACGAAATCTCATAAGGTTGGTAAACCATATGACTGTATACTAACACAATAGTAGGTTGACGAATTAGCCTATCGGATCATATAAAGTCTGTAAGATGATTGAGCACATCAGCCTTGTTGTCCGTCACTTTAATCACTCATTAGAATCATATGTATTGTTTACAAGAACATTTATAAAGTAGTTATCGGGTATAAATATCATGATTCCTGATGATGAGGGGTTAGTGAACATAAACATTAATATAACCGAACTAATAGTAAAATAAAGCCATCCGACCCACCTAAGGCCTAGCGCGCAACTCGCCTGACCCTTCATTGACGACCGCTGTCTCACAAAACTCCTGGGAGGCAGGCTGGCCCCACCTCAGTCGACCACTCGAAGGGGACTACCGTCATGCCTGACTCCTAGAGGGCGGGCCCCCACTACTACACAAATTCTTTGGCATGGCGTTTAGGAATTATTAACCATGGTAGTTTTTATAAAAAATACCACAGTTAATGCTTCGATTAGCCATGACGGTTTTTTTCATTAACTATGGTAGTTATAAAAACCGCCACGTAAAAATAATTAACCACCACATATTTTATTAAAAGGCCCACCATGGAAAATGCCCCATTTTCGGTGGCGGTACTGTTATAAAGGCCCATCACGATTAATGTCCGAAAGCCCACTAGGAAGACCCAGTTGTCCTAGAACTTAAAAATATTATATAAGCAATGGAAAACCCTAAACCCACTCATCTCACCCTCAGAGCCGCCACCCACCCTCCCCACTGCCCTCCACTTCACATGGCGCGGCTCCCTCCTACCCACGACCGGCGTGCGGTTCTCTCGCCGAACTCCATCTCCCGGGCACCGCCTAGAGTCCCCCCTCCCCTCCCCTCACCCCTATTTCTCTCTCTCCCATGGCAAATTTGGTGCATCCTATCGACCGGCATGACCATCGCCCGAGGCTGTGGACATGCTCGGTGTGTGTAGTGAAAACCCGGCCACCTTCGGCGCGCACATCATCTGCGGTGGCGGTGTTTTGCTCTACTACCCTTGGAAGGAGGAGCTCATCTTGCGGATGAGGAGTACGGAGGACACATTGCATTCCAGTGGATAGGAGAGCACGTGCATGCGGTCGTGGCGAGGCTCGTGAAGGGCGAGGGCGCACTGGAGGCTGACCTGCGCCCTTGGCGTGGCCGCATCCTCCGTGCACTACCATGCCTACGGCCATCTAAGCCATTGACAAGACCACATTGTCCCCCTTCCCCTCGATCCCAGCCCGTTAGGGTTTGGGGTGGGATTTTCCTTTTTCGATTAACCATGGCGATTTTTGGGGTCTAAGAACTGTCAATGTTAATTCATTGGTGGCAATTACAAAAACCGCCACCATAAATCTCTTGTGTAGTAGTGCCCATCTCGGCCGACCCCTCAAGGGGACCACCATCTGGCCCTACTCCTAGGAGGTAGGCCTTGCCTTGGCTAAAGGGGTCTGACGTCTCGCCCGATGGCATTATGAATTCAAATGTATTCCTTTTCCTTTTCTATTTCCCAGATTTGAATGCTTATGAATTCAAATGTATTTGGATTTAAATATGCATGTGTATGTATGCTAAGATCACCACGATATGCTCAACAACTTAAACACTCAAAGCATTGCTACTCAAGTTTTGTTTCTAGTTCACGTTTATTACTAGTTAATTATGGTTTAGGTGAGTCAGGTTTCACATCTAAGAAAATTTGAATTTTTTTTGTGATTATAAAAATAGGTCAAAATTGGGGTGTTACAACAGGGTGGCTGCATAGACGTGTGTGATTCGCGAAAGCTTCCAGCCCGCCGAAGAGCAGCACGTCGGCCAGAAACATTGAATCGCGAGTAAGCTAAACTAGATCGTCAAATCGAAATCTGACGGTGAAAATGTTTTTACTAACACGGAGAGTCTGGCTGGCTGAGATGATGCCCGGCGGCTGTAAACAGAAGAGATGGCTTCTGATTGCTGATGCGCACAAAATATATATGCGTGACGCTCAATAGAACAGAGACATCACATTATGGTAGACTAGACAAATATCACTGTTTATATAAATATTATATATTGAAGAACAGAAATATGATCATGATAAAAAAAGGAAAACAAATTAAATAGCACACCAGATGATGAAAAAAATAGTACATGATTGATCGAGATCGAAGCATATGACGAAAACACACAGCACACCATGTCCCTCCACTTCTTGTTGGAAACCTCTAAAGGGCAGGTGAAGCCATAAGGTTTCTTAAACAACAAATGCTTGGTACCAACTTCTTCAGGCATAATAAATTCCAATTGCATTAAGGGATGCCCCGGCACGAGCATAGAATCCAGTAACGGCTTTACCGTTTGGAACCTGGCTGCTAAATGGAGTGCCATTTGCTTTTCCGAAAGGCCCATATGTCGTAAGGTTGCTGACAAAAGTAAGTGACGTAACAACGGTGTCTATGTCTCCTAGGGTCGTTTGTGTTGTTCCAGAAACTTGCTTAATAATCTCGGATGGAGCAAGCGTTATCTGCAAGGGAAGAAAACACATCACCACATAGATAACTATATATATTGTTTTTCATCAATTTCCCAGTAAGGGTGTGCAAATAAAGTTACTTTGCACATACAATACATAAATTACAGCAAGATAACAAAGCATCACCAAAATCACTCACCGTTGTACTAAGTGCACCATTACCACCCCATGGTCCAGCAGTTTTCTTCTGACCAGCTTCGTCAGTGTAGGAGAACATAATAGAGTTAATCACATCACCATACCCAATTGTCACAGACTGGAGAGACTGGGGTGGCATAGGGATGTCACCAAGTGTTCCTGAGTCTCGGTTACGTGTTTATATGAGCTCGGGAGCAGGCCCCTGGCGTGGCTTACAAGTCATGGGAAGATTACAACGATAACAACCTAGATTACAAGGCAACTACTTGCCGTACAAGGTATCTACTTGTGTTACAAGGTTAGGTTACATTATATGACTAACTAACCGTATAGCTTATCTATCAGATATACCATATCATCTAACACTCGCATACTAAACTCTCTTATATATGACTATATGATTATGAGCTGGTGAGATTTGACCTATGCATCAACAAACAACAATCGTCAAGCTCAACATACGGTTTATTGATTAGTTAATCTGCCAGATCATAATACTAGCAAAATAATCATAAGGGAGCAGACGATCGAGTAGTAGTGGTATTTTTTAGCACGAATCCCTCACAAACAGTTCTCAGATTTGGGCTTACTAAACATGATTAAGAAAGACATGTAAGGGTGATATGAAAATAAGTGTCATAAAAAACTTTGGTATGATATATGCAGTGTGATCAATGTCAGTTACAAGAACTGTATATGTTTGTAGTTAATATTTTTCTTTTCTTTTTCCTGTTGAAAGCAAGCCAACATATAACACATGGAGACAATCAAGTGTCACACTGCATTGCATCAAATGGCTGATGGATGGTGGTTATATCACTATTCAACTTGCAACTGGACGACTAATCACCCGTGTGAACGGCGAAGTGCCAGTGCAGAAAGAACAGGCCGGAGCAGGACTAATTGAGCCAAGAGTTTTAGGGTGTATTTGGAAGGCAAGTATTAGGTCCAGTACCATTGTACTCCATTCGTTTCTAATTATAAGTCGCTTTGACTTTTTTTGGAATAGATTTAGATACAATAATAATATTTTTAAATACATATTAAAATGAATAAATCAGAAAAGTTAAAACGACTTATAATTTTGAATGGAGAGAGTAAAATGGAACCCACACTAATTTTTCATTTGTAATTCTAAAACACTGCTTGAATAACTGGTATCAAGCAAAAAATAACATGGTTGGTTTGGTTGGTTCTGCGATTCGGTCTGAATGGACCAAATTTCACTGAACTTTGCCCATTTTAAGCCATTCAAAAAATATTTTTGCCCGATTTAAACTTTCAGGCTTGTTTATGTCCATCAAGAGTCCACGAACATTCCTCAAGGCTGATGAACTCCACGTTCGATAGCCTGCCCACCATTCTTGCGAGCCGCCGCCGGTAGCATCCTCTCCGCTTTTTGCCTCATGCGCTAGCATTCTGTGAGATATTTGCTATTATATGACTCCAAATAAGTGGCTTCGCAAAAATATGATTTCTAATGTTTCGCTTTCGCTAAATATGACTCTAAACGTTGACACTTCGGAATACATATGATTTTGAGTATTTTAATTCATTTAGAAATTGAGAATACATGTATATTTCTGTATTTACTGATTTGCCCTTCTGTAGAAATAACATCTAATCGCTCCTTGCCCTTCAGAGTATCATATTCAGAGAGATAGTAATCTGTGCCAGCTGGTCAATTTGGAAAACTAGAAATAAAATCATCTTTAATAATGGTCGTAATGAGGTACAAGAATGGATAAGAATCGTTCTTGAAGAATTTGGCTTGGTTTGTATCAAAGCCAAGAGCAATTCATTTGGATAGCTGGAGAATTAACTATGTGTAAATTTTGCTTTTTTCTATCTTTGGGCTTACATGCCTTCTAATTGCCATGTATGTACCCATTCTTTCATTTAATTAAAAAAAAGGTCGGGGCCTCCCCGGTTCAAAAAAAAAAAAAAAAGGAGATCGTGACCAGACTTGTTCAATGCATCGTTAGTTCGTGCTGAATGAAACCGACGATGTTGGTTGCATTGCCGCAGATCACGCTGTCACCGGAGCCGAGGTTCAAGCGCAGCGTCACCTACGACTACAGGGACAACTCCAGCATCCAGGACGACTTCACCACCCACGCGGTGAGCCATGAGTTCGCCGACATGACTTGGTACCCGTCCCAGCACACGGCCGTGTACCGCATCGATGACCATGCACGCTGGACGGCCAAGGCGGAGGGGAACGTGAGGGGCAAGTGCGTGACGGCCAAGGCGGAGGGTACTCTATAGAATACAACAGATATAAATTAGCTAATCCATTAGATTTTATATATTTATCCATCCACCCAAAAAGAATGGTACTCTATAGAAAATGACCCCTATGTTAAAGGTAAATTTTACTCATAAACACCGTTCATACGTTCCATCAGTGTGCCAAATTTTACTTTGCAAATCTTGTGATTTGCTAAGTTACGAAAGTATTTGCCAAGTTAAAAAACAAGCCCTCTCCAATTGGTTGTTAATGCATCATGCTAGATGGCTCTATGATATTAACAATGACAAATGTGGTCGTTAATGCTATATTATTAATGACCACTTATTATCCCGTCGCTGAAAACTTAGCGACAAGAAACTGTATGTGGTCGTTAATTGTATTAATGAAGGATCCTGTAACGACCGTGTGGTCGTTAAAAACTTTTAGCAGCCACATATTGACCTTTAACGGCCACATTTCCGTCGTTAATACCACTAAGCATTGCTACTCAGGTTTTGTTTGTAGGTCATTTTTATTCCTAGTTAATTATGGTATAGGTGAGTCAGGTTTTAATTATATTTAATAAAATTTTAATTTTTAGTGATTTTTAAAATAGGTCAAAATTTGGGGGTGTTACAATGGGGTGGCCGCATAGATGTGTGTGATTCGCGAAAGATTCCGGCCTACCAAAGAGTAGCACGTCGGTCAGAAAACATCGAATTGCCAGTAAGCTAAACTAGATCGTCAAATTGAAATCTGACGGTGAAAACGTTTTTACGAACATGGACAGTTTGGCTGGCCGAGATGATGCCCGGCGGCTGTAAACAGAAGAGATGGCTTCTGATTGCAGATGCGCACAAATATATATGCGTGAAGCTCAACAGAACAGAGATATCACATTATGGTATTTTTTTTTGAAAGAGGATATCACATTATGGTAGACTAGACAAATATCACTGTTTATATAAACATTATATATTGAAGAACAGAAATATGATGATAATAAAAAAAGGAAAACAAATTAAATAGCACACCAAATTATGAAAAAAAGTGGTACATGATTGATCGAGATCGATGCATATGACGAAAACAAACAGCACACCAAGCGAATAAAAAAAAAAAAAAAAACAGCACACCATGTCCCTCCACTTCTTGTTGGAAACCTCAAAAGGGCAGGTGAAGCCATGAGGTTTCTTAAACAACAAATGCTTGGTACCAACTTCTTCAGGCATAATAAATTCCAATTGCATTAAGCGATGCCCCGGCACGAGCATAGAATCCAGTAACGGCTTTACCGTTTGGAACCTGGCTGCTAAATGGAGTGCCATTTGCTTTTCCGAAAGGCCCATATGTCGTAAGGTTGCTGATAAAAGTAAGTGACGTAACAATGATATCTATGTCTCCTACGGTCCCTTGTGTTGTTCCAGAAATTTGCTTAATAATCTCGGATGGAGCAAGCGTTATCTGCAAGGGAAGAAAAAGACAACACCACGTAGATAATTATATATATATATTGTTTTTCATTAATTTCTCAGTAAGGGTGTGCAAACAAAGGTACTTTGCATATACAACATATAAATTACAGCAAGATAACAAAGCATAACCAAAATCACTCACCGTTGTACTAAGTGCACCATTACCACCCCATGGTCCAGCAGTTTTCTTCTGACCAGCTTCGTCAGTGTACGAGAACATAATAGAGTTAATCACATCACCATACCCAATTGTCACAGTCTGGAGAGACTGGGGTGGCATAGGGATGTCACCAAGTGTTCCTCCCACCCCACCCCAAGGTCCCATCTTTGCCTGCACATTATATTGGTGGTGCAGCAACATTACTCTATTAGTATCATAGAAAACTTATACTACCTCTCTCAACAAATAATAAGGATTAATTACTACATAGTTCTTGTTTAAATTCAAGTCATTATAAATATGGTTAAAAATAGCTACAAATTGGCTTGCGATAAAACCAAAAAGAATTATTGGCATGAACAAAGTGGAGTGCTGGCACAAAACAACAAATGTATCTCACCAATTCAGAGACGAGAGACAGAAGGCGCGGGGCGGCGCTTCACGCGGCGCCGACGCGCGCCGCTATCCGAACCGGGCGCCGCCCTTCTTCTTCCTCGCGTTTGCCCCCGCCCTGCCGTCCCGCCCCGCCGGCGGCCCCTAGGGCTCGCCCTCCGGCGATAGGGCCGGCCCTAGGTCGCCGGAGCTCCGGCGAGCCCTAGGCGCCCGGCGGCGCCCCGCCTCCTCCCTGCCCCCCCCTCTTATTCTCCAACGCCGGCGAGATCGCTGCCGCCATGGATTTCGGCGACATCCCCCGCCGCTTACCCATGCCCACGGATGGGGCCTGCCACAGCCCGGCTCGGCGGCGCCGCCGCCCGCCTCGCTCACCGCCCGGCCGATCTGCCACCACCGCCCGCGTTCACGACCGCCGCGCCCGGCGGCGGATTCTATACCCGGGATTCCTCCCGGAACCCTAACCGCCGCCGCCGCCGCCCGTCGTCCTCGCCGGGGCCTAAAGCTAGGGGATGGTAGCTGAACCCAAAGCAACGCAATTCGTCCACCGCCCGGCGGCGGCGCCCGCCGCTGGCCGCTCCGCCCCCACCCGGGCCCCCTCCCCACGCCTCCCCCCTCCGGCGACGCGCGCGCGCCGGCGCTGCTATGAATAGCGGCGCTGCGGCGATGATAAGAATCGTGGAAGGCACGGATACTAAGCTCCCAGATAAGCCCGGTAGAGGCAGTATAAGGTTGAATTACTTTTGCGTCGACAACACCCTGTGCGTAGGCAAACTCTCCTGTCCCACCAACAATTGCCCATTGGCCACCTTTTTCGGTTTGATAATCTCCATTCACCTTTAGGGTCGACCCCTTAAACCTAACCCAGATACCCAAAATCAGTAAAGCATAGTAACAATGTTTGCGTTAGTGGCAGGACACTAATGACTTCAAATTAACCCCTTAAACCTAATGACTTCAAATTAAAAGATGTGGTAACTAAACCTGGTGTCGGTGAACACTATGCTGTAAGTGAGTAACCAATTCTCGTCAGCTTTACCATCACCACTGACCGTGCCTCGAGCACGTGCAACAATGTTTGCGTTAGTGGCAGGACCATCACGTATGGTCCAGTCCAAAACAACAATGGAACCGAAAAAATTAGGAAGACCTGGAGCCACAGCAGCTTTTTGGTTACTATCTGCTAATTCTTCCCCTCGCTGGTTCATGTATAAGTGCAAGCGATGCTCTTTCTGCCCGATGTTCTGGCAGGCACCACTGCCCCAATAGTAGGAAGGATTTGCAGCCACAGCTACCTGACGCGTGGGGATGTTAAAAAAGGCTGAGCAAGCTAGGATCTATGGGGTTGTCTATCTTGTGTTCTTGGAAATGAATGGAGTGAAGGTGGCAATTTATAGCCAACTTTTGGACGTGATGTATTCGATTCCGATTGGTACTATATGCCTCTCGCAATCCGAGTTAGATGCATTTTTCCGTAATTATTACCGAATCTTGCCAGGCTAGCTATACATGCATACATGTGACCGGCCGTGCAGAGGAAATAAATTTTCTTGAGCTACTTGTGCACATGATTAGTATTCTGAACGGGGGCATGCATGATATTAGAGATTCCAACTAATCTAAATTCATTAGATGACAAACAACAATGTGTCACATTATTGAGTGATGAACGGGGGAGATGTACTTTCAAAGGTGGCAGGAGTCCTAGCTAGTTTATGACTTGATCTATAACCTAGAGACTCTCAAGCACTATTATTATTGTTATTGCATATAAAACCGTTGTGCCTGTGGGGAAAAAAAAAGATGCCTTAGTTCAGATCCAGAAGCGTTCATTTATGTCCAAAGACATCCCACCGGCCATAGATATATAAAAATGTCTTGATCTATAGCTACATGTTGTGCACATCATTAGTATCCTCGTGCATCACTACTGGAGGCGCCGCCTCTACCGGCTTGAAAGCGCTCAATAAAAGGGCTAATAGCGCTCGGTAGAGGCTCTATTGAGGGCGGCTTTCTGTAGAAGCCCCTAGCTGAAACTTTGGGACGGGAATAGGCTTTTACCGAGAGCTCAAAACAGGGCTCTCGGTACAGCATCTACCGAGCGCTGAGCCCACTCTCGCTAAAGCCGGCCTGACGTCGACGATGTTTGCCATCGTCGACGTCAAGTTCAGTGAGTGCCCCCCTCCCTCTCGCCAAAGGAAGGTGAGCGTCGGACGACGGCGTCCACTTCACCGAGGCTCCCCCCAAAGGCTCGGTGAAGTATTATTTTAAAAAACTTTAAAACTATATCTACCCGAGGCCCAAGGGGGCGCTTGGTAGATTTTAATTTATAAAAACCGGTGAAAACCCCCTCTTGGCGCCGAGGTCAGTTTGGTGCTTGGTAGATTTATTGTCGTTTCACCGAGTGCCAAAAGCTACGCCGGTGAGTCGACCGTATTTCTACCGGCGCCTTTGTTTTTATCGAGTGTTGTGCTCGGTATACCTCGGAAAATGGGGATCCCAAAGCCCTATTTTCCCAATTTTTAAATTCTGTTTTTGCATTCCACCTTTACAAAAATGTAACATATAAATCATATATCACATCCATGCACTGATACAACTCATTTATCACATATATATCACATCCATGATCCAAACATAGATTAAGTGGTCCAATATCCATCACAAGTCATCAATTCTAGTTCCACAACTCTTAGTCATCAACTTTCAATGTACTCAACAAAACCAGCAACAAAACCTCGAGCCTGATGGGTTAACCTGCGCTGGTGGAGCTTGCACCAGCAGTGGGTGCTCCAAATTACTAATGTACTCAACATAGGAAGCTTCTGGAGCTGCTCTCGTGCGAAACTTCATGTGACACTAGAAAACCACTCACCTGACCATTGCATTTTTCCCAGCTATCATAGACTCCGGGAACCTCGCCACGGTATACAACATACCAAGCCATATACTTAAGAATGTAGAAACAAATGTTAGTCACAGTTTGATGACAAACATGAGGTAATATAGATGGGTCCTCAGCATCAGATAGTGTAGCCTTACGCTAAAAGAACATCGAACTCCTCACCTCCCCTTGATGCTCTCAAACCATGAATAAGTGAGGATCATGGAGAAAGTGAGAAGCTCGATGTTCTTTCTTTTGAGCAGCGGCAAAAGCTTTGCATCATAGGCCACCATTGCATAAAGGGACTCAGTCATAGGTGCACATTGATCATCATTGCTGCCAAAGCAATGTCATGGTAGCCATGGAACCATGACTACATCCATTCCTAGCTATCAGGGAGCCATGGAATGACTCCATCATTGCTTGGGAATGGATGTTAGTCATGGTTTGATGACTACCATGAGGTAATAAAGATAATACAACTCAGATTCATGGCACTAACATCACATTCATAAAATGTAAGTATTTCGAGAACCAATTGTCAAAAATAAGGTCTCAACTGGATCACGGCCAAGCACAAAAATAAGATAGGAGAACAACAACATGAAAATAAGAGCAAAGCTTCCATAGGTG
Source organism: Hyparrhenia diplandra (assembly GCA_015847255.1). Lineage (NCBI taxonomy): Eukaryota > Viridiplantae > Streptophyta > Magnoliopsida > Poales > Poaceae > Hyparrhenia > Hyparrhenia diplandra. Next base: position 199,578 of record JADLZK010002075.1, read on the forward strand.
CCAAGAAAAAGCGGGTGGCCTCAGCTTTTCAGGAAGGTTTGTATCATAGGCTGCTAAAAAGAACATGGAACTCCTCACTTCTCCTTGATGATCTAAGAACATGAATAAGAGATCATGGAGAAAGTGAGGAGCTCCATGTTATTTCGTTTGAGCAGCGGCAAAAGCTTTGCATCACAAGCCACCATTGCAAAACTTTGTCTCGAATAGGAGAGGAACATGGAAACTAACCCATCTACGCCTTAAAAAAAAGTAGAAACAAATGCATCAGATTAAAGGATGAGCAGTTAAGCATAGCCTCAGAATTAAATGTCCTTTCCTTTCATATTTGAACTTGGAGCATAAGGACCAATAGATGACAGAGTTCATGGATGCCATGAAACCATATGAGCCATCCAGCCTAGCCATCAGGTCATCAGAGGTGGACAACAGTTGGTAGGCATGGATGTGTCACATGGTTTGATGACAGACATGAGAACATAAACATGTCCTAGAGGCATGGATGTCTCACTTGCAATATGGGCATTGTAAAACATCACAGGCATAAAAGTACAAAATTTCGACCACAACCATCATGACCACACGACCATAACCATCACGACCACAACCATCACGACCACTCCACCATCAAGACCACTCCACCATTACGACCACTCCACCACAACTAGTAGTAGACAAATGCCTCACCTTTGGCGTTGGGGGCCAAAATCGATTGGAATCCTTACCTTCTCGGACGGAGGGGTGGCGGGGCCGGGGATGGCCGGCGGTGGGGTGGGCGGGGCTTGCCGGGGTGTGGTCCTCCTCCTCGTTGCCTTCTTGCAGCGGATCAGGGGTGGTCGCGGGAGGGCGCGACCCCGGGAGTGCGTGGTCAGGCCAGGGTGGTCGGGGGAGGGCAAGGCCCCTCCTCTTCTCCTCCTCCTTCCCTTCCTTCTCCTCTTCCTATTCCCCTCCTTCCTCTTGCCCTCCTTCTCTTTCTCTTCCCCTCCTCCTTTCCCCTACTCCATCTTCCTCCTTCCCTACTCCATCTTCCTCCCCTTCTTGCTGGCGGTGTTGGAAGTCGTTATCGACCATTTTATACCGCCAACTTCTTCATGAAATAAGATAAAAATGATTACCAAACTCTAGATTAGGGCTTTATAACTTACATTTCCATGAGTTTTGGTAGAACACATGTTTTGCAGGACAAAACTTGAAAATGAATAAAAGACGCTTTCCAGAAGGCGCATTCAAGGAAAATGTATACAAGGACCAACCAAACATCTCAAACTGGACCAAAGCACCGCTAGGGACCAAGTCAGGAAGCCCAATGGAGCACGCTCACCGAAGCTGGGCTCGAACGGAGCCAGCCAGGGTCCGGCCGGACCAAGTTCCAGTCCGGCCGGACTGGCACTACGGCGGTTCGCGCCCAATTTTAGCAGGCAACCTCCCACCGACGTAGCAAGGGCGGTTTCAGGGGTGCTTTGCTAGGTTCAATGTATCTTGACGTCGGTTTGAGGTCGGTTTTGGACCTTCCAAGTGGGGAGAGGCATTTTCCACATGACCCCCTCCTCTCCACCTATAAAAGGTGGCCTCTCCCCTCTCATGAAGACACCACCAAGGAGCAACAATTCCATTTTCCAAGATGTAGTAATGTAGTGCTAGCTTAGTTGGTAGTTAGGGAGAGAAGCTCAAGATCCGGAGGAGTCATCGGAGGATCGGTATAATCTTGTATCGCTCTTTGGTAAGACTCTTGCACTTTCAATATATTTATCTTCTCTTATTACTGAATTAGTCTCTATGGTTATCTAAGTTTATCTTAGTGGTTAATTAGAGTATGGTTAAGTTTTGGTAGTTATACCTTGGCATGGGATCTCCGTTCTACCAAAGGTTCTAGTTTTCACGTGAGACTAGTTTCGTAATCGCTAGCGTAGACGTGGTGTCTAGGTTAGAGGTTACCTGAGATTGTGCCCAACCTTACGGATAGTTGTGGTAGCCCCAGAGGTGACAGCTCCGACTAGGCCTTTGTATTCCACCACGTGCTAGGTTGGTGTTTTCGTAGAGCTTTTAGCGGCCTTCTCCCGATTACCGCTTCCCAGTCTTTTCGAGAATCGGAAAGGTACCGTGCTCCGAAGTGCCTTGGTGTGATTGTTATGCTTTACCCTCTGCTTAGTTAATCCCTTTGGTTTGCTCTAGAAAAGAACCATAGTAATGGAGAAGTAAATAGGAATCTTGAACTCTCCCGTTGTCCTCCCAGCTTAGCTTGTCTGCTTCTGCTATCTTTTTATTATGTTCTCACGTGTGTGTCGTTTATCCAAAACTCATGTCCTATATTTTACCCCACTTTAGTTTAGTCGGTATATTAGTTAGTAGATACATGACGGTTAACTATCAACTTCTTTAACAATTGCTTCCCTGAGGATAAATATGATACCTAGGAATACTCTTGGGTGAAAGCTACAACGGTATCCGTGCGCTTGCGGTTATACCTATGTTTGCGTTAACAAACGCCAACAGCTGGCGGTGAGGCGGCCAGCAAGGTGGCGGCGGGACGGGTGGCGCGGCGCTGGTGGGCGAAGCAGCGGGGCGGGGTGCGCGGGCAAGGGCCGGTGCGCGGGCAAGGGCGGGCCTTGGGCGGGGGTCAAGCACAGCAAGCGCGGCGGGCGGCGGGCCGGGTGGCGCGGGTGTGGGCGGTCGAGCGAGAACGGGCGGGTGTGCGTGCGGCGGGCGGTGGTGTAGACGGGGAAGGATGTGAGGCGCGAGGAAGGCATGCCCGGTCGGATGGTTGGCGAGGGAGGTGGCGCGGCGCGCCGACGGGCGAGGACTACGGTGGGCGGGGCGCGGGCGGGTGAGCGGCGACCGTGTGAGTGAGAAGAGTTGTGTGAGTGAGAAGAGTGGGGGGGATGGATAAGGAGGTCCGGCTCAAGATAACGGTTTACCGAGTGTGGCCAGGGAACGACACTCGGTAAAGTCCTGTTCATAGGGCCTTTACAGAGCCGCTTCCAAGCCCTCTGAAAGTTCCTTTATTTTTTGAATTTTAGAATTTTAGAATTTTCAATTTTAAAATCCAAAGTTTTTTAAAATGAAGCGGGGCCCCCGGCGATGGGCACTTTACCGAGAGAAAGGCCAAACCCTCGGTAGAATGTGGGAATTTTACCAAGGGCCGGTATGCGAGGACCCTCGGTAAAGGTATTTTGCTGAGCGCCTTGATTTCGGCCCTCGGTAAATTAACCTTTTTTAATTTGGCATCCAAAGTTTTTTGTGTGTGCTTCCTACATTGCCTTATAGCTCATGTCCAAATTTGACAATTTTTAAAACTATATAGTATATATTTTGAATTTTCTTTTATAAGTCAAATTTGAATTGGAAGCCAATCGAATAGAGGGGAGACATGAACGGAAAAATGATATTCATATTCGTGAGTGCAATCGAGGCCTCATCGGGGATAGACCCAAAACTTTGAACATCTTGTTCATGGAACATGACCATTCACTTCGGGTGAATAGTTTTTAAATTATATAAAATCCAAACAAAGTTGAAAAATCGTGAAACTTGTTTGGTTTTAAATGATATCTTATGTGGAGACATGTGAAAAATCACGACCTTTCAAAATATATACTACGAGGCGGTATAGGAAGCACACACAAAAACTTTGGATGCCAAATTTTAAAAAAAAGGTTATTTTACCGAGAGCCGAATATGGGCTCTCGGCAAAAATCCTTTACCGAGGGTCCTGCAAAGGCCCTCGGTAAAGTGACCAAAGTCAACCGTGGGTTTGGCCATGCTCTCGATAAAGTGCCACATTGGCGGGTGAAAATTTTGAATTAAAAATTTGGATTCCAAAATTCAAAAAAATCAATTTTTTAACCGAGAGCGGGCACTTGGACACTCGGTAAAACCTTATCAATCCGGGGCTTATCATCTTCCCCTCTATCACCACCACACACGCGCCCGCCCGCACCCCCATCGCTTCGCCATCTCCACCGCGCTTGCCTTCGGTGCCGCCGCCCCAAAGCTCGCCCCGCCCCGCCCGTGCGCAGCGCCACCGCACCACCATCGGCCGCCACCACGGCGACCACCAGCGCTTCAGCGCGCCGCCACCCACGCCGCCGCCATAAAACCACCGCCACCCCACCAACGCCCGGCCACCAACACCACCAATGCCGGCCGCCCGCCACCACCACCGCCACCCTCACCAACGCTGGCCACCACCATCTCCACCCCCACCAACGCCGGCCACCCCGCCCCCCCCCCACCCGACGCCATCAACCGCCGTCCGTCCCGCCCTCCACCGCCCGTCGATCGTGTTCGGTATATATTGCTATTATTTCTTTTTGTAATAATATATGTTGTGGTATATGATGCTACTAGTAGTTATGTTGCAAAAAAATTAAAACTAATTTCTATATCTTTATGTTAGATGGTTGGACGTAATCTTCCACCGCCAGAAGTCATCGGTTTTACGTGGCCATGTAATGACCCGGGATTTGACCCCTGATCCAAGATGTATGCCCACCATTGCGGAAAATGTTCCAATAATGGTAAGTATTTGCATAATTAATTTGTCATATATATTTATATATGTATATTTACCATTTATATGAATTTTAAATGTATTGTAGCCAATTGACCAAATCACTTGGCTTAAACACTGTCTCTTGTACTTTGGGGTTCAGCAAGTGGATGTCCAACACTATCATGATCTTAATAGTCAATTGAGTCAACAAATCCAATGTCGAATTAGCTTTTCCATACGCCCCGAGGAGGAGAACTAGAATTCCTATACAAATCTCGGAGGTTGGAATGAAAGCACCTGTGGACCAATTGTCGGTTGTGCAAAATATGTTGTCATGGGATGTGTACACAAGCTTGAAGAAATTGGGTACACTTTTCCCACATTCTCCTCTTTACTGATGACACAGCTAATAGTAGGAACATGAGGCATGATGTTGCAGGATTGGCTGCAAACCTGGCTCGGATGAACTGAAGTGATGTGGTAATCTCGATATGTTAATTTATCACCTAGCTTATATCTAGAAATGATATGGTAATCTCGATATGTTCTCATAATTTTTTTCCAATAATTACAGGTTCAAGCGTATGACTTAACCTACGCTTGGTGTAGTTATGCATCAATTCTAACCCAAGAATGTCGGCATTGGGTTATGTTTGGACCTGGGCTAATCCAATGCCAACACTCACTACAGATGGATATCAGGCAAAGGTGGTTGCCCGTAAGATTCGAGACACATTGGCACATCCAGCTTGCTTAACCGTCGTCAGCACACCATGTCGTCATAGTTGTGAATCAAAGGAGGATGTATTAGTTAGAACGTTGTTGCACATTTGAGGAGATCTGCGGTTTCAACATCGGTGACCTACACTTCACCCAGTTATTTCAAAACTAGTTCAAAACTAGTACTAGTAAACTTGTACTGAAGTTGTAGTAGAACTTGTAGTGAACTTGTAGTTGTAGTAGAACATCTTTTGATTGTAGTGACTTGTTTTAAATTATGCACATTTTAAATTATGCAAGTTTGAATGGATGTGATATATATGTGACTTGTTCTAAATTATGCACGTGTTTAAGTATGCAAGTTTGTATGGATGTGATATATATGTGACTTGTTTTAAATTGTGTGGAATGAAAAATCAGAAAACTAAAAAAATTATGGTCAATTTGCTGAGAGCCATGGCAAAGGCTCTCGACAAAATATATTTACCGAGGGCAAGAATATTGGCGCTGGGTAGAGTGACCATATTCTACCGAGCACCAACCTACCGCTCTTGATAGAGTTGACGACAGGGGCACCGTCGACGATGTCAGACGCTGGGGTGTCAACTCCACCGAGAGTGGTTGTTTGTGGAGCGATTTGTGAAGCGATGGCTCTCGGTAGAGGCAAACTCTACCGAGGGCCCCGAGTTACCGAGGATAGGGCTGTCGGTAGAATGATCTCTACCGAGAGCTTTCTTTCTCCGTAAGCTGCTCTCGGTAGAGGTAGACTCTACCGGCGCTTCTCGTAGGGTTCTCGGTACACATCGGGCGCTCGGTAGAGGCGTGCATGACAGAATACGGCTTACAATTAACTTGACCATAGAGGGCAAACAACAAAGTGTCACATGTGACTGACTAAACTGGGGAGCTGTACTTTTAAATGTAATACTCCAAAAATATTGTTTTTGGCAGCAATCCAAGAAGAAAGCTAAGCTAGTTTAAGACTTGATCTAATCTAGCTGGATGGTGCTTGTTCTGCCTCATTATTGCATATAAAATATGTTGTGCTTATGATTGCGCCTGCTCAAAAGGACGTCGCTTCCTTTAGACTGGAGCACTTGTTCATGTCCGGACATAACATCCAATCTTACTCTTCGAAAAAGAACTATAGGACCCTACCATTTTTATGTATACCTATATATTAAGCACATTAATTTTCCCCAACTATGGGACCCTACCATTTTTACTGTAAAACAATGTTATCAAAAACAGAGGAACTGGATAAAACAAGAAATAACCAAAAAAGAAGTGTTCAAAACACATTAATTCACTACGTATATGAATTACTAGAGGCAAAATAGTAGTAGTTTGTGGCAGATTAAAACAAATAAAATCATATGCTCATTTAATCTTCAGTTGCCCTCTTTCATGTGTGAATCCATAGACTTGTGACTTCCACTTAACCCTTAGGATTCCTCTTATCCTAAAGTTAAATTTATTAGCTACCATATCTATAGTGTTACTGTCATTACTCAAGTTCCACACACTAGTTGATCCTGGTGTCATTCGAACCTTCTTAGCATAAATATCCTTTACTAAGACATCGCATAAGCGTCATTTTCTTCACCCGGATGATAACATACTTCCGTGTCATGTATCTATGGTCACTTTGATTCAATACTAATAATGATGTGACATGCTTAAAACCAACTTATTGAAGAAGTCCTCTGTGAGTTCATGTCGAACTCAACAAATAGCAAGAGTGTGAGTTCATGTCAAACTCAACAAATATAACATGGGGTTATGAGGCTCAAAAATGATAAACACCGGTTGTACTACATTTTGCTTTTAGTTGATCACAATTTTAAGCATTAACATCAAGATTCCCAACAACCCATAATTATATGAGATGAACAAGTAAGAATAACAAGTAGATCATAAACAATACATAAACAGTGATCATCTATTTCATAAGGAGCCCAAGGCCGTTTGTGACCGCGAACATGGCTGACATACCAGTTTTTTACTCTACGCTTGAGAGGTGTTCACTATAAGTTACGATTTCCAAATGAGCAGGTTTGTGACTCCTAAACACCGAAAATCATATAAATCCTTTCAAAGATTTGTTTAACATGTCAACATCCTCATAGATACGTTTAGTTAGTCCGTGTGATACAACCCAGTCGAAGGATCCACGATCCGCCAAATCCCTACCTCCCTTTACAAGTAACCATTAACAGATTAATTAAACAAGGTCCTTTGACCGACTAAAACTAGAGTCATATGGCCCTCACAGGTTGTACTATAAATCTTGGATGATCACTTACAAGTCCCTATGTGGGGCCAAGAACATCAAGTAGAAACAAGAGCTCCCTCACCCCATAATTCAAGATGCTAAAACCTCACCTTTTATAATTCGTTGCATAAACCATTAATCAAAGTTAAAATATGGTGTTGTAAGTAGAGCACTATCAAGGTACTACTCAATGCATAAAACCCATCGGTGTCAAGGTATAAGTAAACAACTTTAGGAACATTAGCACTATCAAGGAACTTTAGGATTATAATTCGTTTTATGGATTGAGTAGTACCTTGATAGTGCTCTAGTCTGTTTACTTATACCTTGACAATATTTTTGGAGTATTACTTTTAAAAGTACAGCTCCCCTGGTTCGATCGGTCACATGTGACACAATCATTTGTTTGCCCTCTACGGTCAAGTTAATTGTAAGTCATTATCTGTCATGCACAAGGATACACTACTACGAATTGTCCATCATTGTAGGGCTCCAACCCCCTTCTTTGTCGAAAAACTGAACCCGTGAGAACCATAGCGGTAGTGATGTGGGGTTTGAAACACTACGGGTCAAAACACCGGGCGTGATGCGAGGGAGAGATCGCCGGTTTGATATCGAACCCGGCAAATAAGACTTTGTCACCGAACACCGCGGGTGTTCCACGACCCGCAGCATTTTTTTGATCCAAGCAATGCGGGTTCGAAGTCAGCCGGCAGAGTTGATATTGGGAGCACCTGTCGGGCTTTAACGAACCAATGAGCAGGCGGTGGGGATAACACTATCGGGTTAGACCGGCCCGACGGTGTATCGAAGAGCTAACAATGGCGGCTTACTTTGAACCCGCCGCTGAACTTTTACGTGAACACCGTCGGCTGATTTCAACCCGACAACGTTATTAGAGTGAAGACTATCGGTTGGTTAGTGCAGCCGGACGGTGATGTTTCGTCATCGATGACGGTTTGTAATTCAAACCGATAGTGTTTGGTGTAGTTACACTACGGGTTTGTATGTCATTCACCTGTCGGGCCCATGCCACCCGGCGTTTTTTGTTTAAAAATTTTTATAATTTATGAATTTTTTCACGAAAATCAGCTATTTTTAAACCCATAAAAGCATCATAGATACATTACATGGTTCAAAGGTTACATACAACTAACTCCACCTAATGTTCTACGAAATTGAGCCTAGGACATCAACTTCCAAATAAGGAAAACAATGACAATAGCCATGACGTAAATCAAAACATCTTTCATAGGCCAAGTCGCAATTCTCCTAATCTTTATATCTATGGAGAGAGGCTTCTCATCGATCTCAGGGCTGGTTGATAGTGAAAGTTTTCACCATAGTAGGCCCTAAAAGCTTCAGCTTCAGTCTTTTATTTTTGTAACAATTACGGGGTAGCGGAGACTTGAGCAGAGCAATCTTCCCAGTTTGATAGATCCCCGGCACTTGACCAACATGCACTACATACCACGCCATGGTTTGCCTATACATGCGACCAAAATAGGATGTTAATGCTATGTCATTCGGAAATGTTGTACAAAGAAGATTTTGAACACCACGAAACTCATGAATTTCAACATCTATCTCATTTCAATCACAATTCGAGCATTAGAATGTCTTCAATCATTCTTTGTAAATGACCACAATGTTTAAATCTAATTTGTTCACCATAGACCAATTAAAATACTTTTGGCACTATATTAGGATCCCGAACTGTTTGAAAGCAAAATCTAAATACAAAAAGGAAATAGCAGGTTGGATTTATCAACACGGGCATTTCAACGAACAACTCAAAGGCGTTGACCGACGCACTCACCGAGCTTCCGTGCGGTCCACGCGCTCTGTCTTGTCTCGGCGGTGCGAGACGCAGCGCCCTAGAAGGAAGCAAAGGGCGCGACGGGGCGTTCTTCGGCGGAATCGAGCTCGAGGTCACGGCAGTACGGTGTCGGGCGTAGCGGGGGACGGCCCAGAGGCGCAGACGGCGGTGCGGTGTAGCGGCGGTCCCCCCGTCGACGTGGACGAAGAACAAGCGGGCGAGGCGAGGCAAGAACAACGGCGAATTAGATCTCATTCTCATAGGCAAAATCTCGAGAAACTAAATGGCTAATTAGTTCTCACCGTGGAAGGGCGGGGCGCAAGCGTGGCGTTGGGGACGCCGGAGAAGAAGAGAATGGAGGGGGCGAGGGGGCGGCGGACGACCGCGGGCGTGTGTGGTGGTGGTGCTCCGGGCGACGCCGGTGGGGAACGATTGGGTAGCGGGGTTGAAATGACGGGAAAATTTCAGCTTTCAGCCCGCGCCAGCCTATTATATATCATCGAGGTCGAACGAATGGCGCGGGGGTTCAAATGACTCGTGAAATTTTCACCTCGCGCCCATTTCTATAGTTAATCACCGCCGGTTTAACAAGAGTCCCGGCAAAGGTTAAATTATAGGTTCACCGCAGGTATAAACGTCGGTCGACCCGACGGTGATCGACACTATTGCCACATTGCCACACGGTACCACCGCCGCGGTGATAAGATGACATCAAGTTGCCACCTACCACCGCTCAAAGTGATAAGATCACATCATTTGCCACCTACCACCGCTCATTCCCACCTACCACCGCCTATAAAAACAGCCCGGGCGAGAGAGCCATGTATGGCTTAACCGTGCGCTGATTGACCTCTTATGTTATTTGCCAATTCTCCTATCCACATATATGGCCTCTATTTGGGAGAAAGCCCTCCACATAAACATTTTATCATGGGTAGACAAAGTGTATACAGCAGGTACTAGAAGGGTGTTTTTAAAGATTAAGCTACAACGTTGCTTACGTAAGCCGGGGTGTGATGCTCGCGGCAACGCCATTGTTGCATGGATGGAGGCCGGAAGGCGAAAGGAGCCAAGTAGCGTGCATTCTTGTGCTTCGTCGCCAGAGATGAGAGCCCCGTCTCTGTCGGGCCTTTGCCAAGCACGGAGAGACATTGGTTCTTTCAGAGGTCCCATCCGCCTTTACTTAGATCAGTAAGCATAACGTGTAGCATTGTAACCACCTCGGGCATAGGTGCTAGAAGGGTGTTTTTGAGGCGGTTATTTCTTAATGTGTTTGTACACTTTGATTATTGTACCGTGTCAATTGTAATCAATTAATTGTAATGCTTTTGTGAAGTATGTATAATCCCATTCAACCTGTAATTACTGGGTCGTCCGCGTAGAAATTCAATTTAATTGAAAAAATACCAAACCTTGTCCGAAAAATCTCAAACATCGTGCTTCCTTCACACGTGGCATGTTCACGCCTAAGAAAAAGTTTGAGGCCGAGACCGGACGAACGAAGATGACCCAAAGATAGCTTATGGATGTAATTCTCGGTCATGCTTCCGATGAAAGGGGTCATGTACCTTTGTGAAGCATGTCTACTCCCACAATGTAGAAATGTCTTGAATTTTTTTACAACCTTGTACACCCAAATTATGCCCCCACACAAGATCTTAGGTCTTTTTCGATCCATATTTTTATTATTAGATTTTCCTACGAGATAAACGCGATAGAAGGAGGTTAATTAAAGCTTGAAAACTTATGAATTTTGCACCAACCTACACACCGAATTGCCTCCTAGGACACATGAGACCATGTGGGAAATTTTGGCACCACTGCTCATTAGTGGGTAACCCTAGATCAACCTGTAATTACTTGGGGTCGTCGTAGAAATTCAATTTAATTGAAAAAAAAATACCAAACCTTGTCGAAAAATCTCAAACATCGTGCTTCCTTCACACGTGGCATGTGCACGTCTAAGAAAAAAGTTTGAGGCCGAGACCACACCGAACGAAGATGACCCAAAGATAGCTTATGGATGTAATTCTCGGTCATGCTTCGATGAAAGGGGTCATGTACCTTTGTGAAGCATGTCTACTCCCCACAATGTAGAAATGTCTTGAATTTTTTTACAACCTTGTACACCCAAATTATGCCCCCCACACAAGATCTTAGGTCTTTTCGATCCATATTTTTATTATTAGATTTTCCTACGAGATAAACGCGATAGAAGGAGGTTAATTAAAGCTTGAAAACTTATGAATTTTGCACCAACCTACACACTGAATTGCCTCCTAGGACACATGAGACCATGTGGGAAATTTTGGCACCACTCGGCTCGTTAGTGGGTAACCCTAGATCAACTCAGTAATTACTTGGGGTCGTCGCGTAGAAATTCAATTTAATTGAAAAAAAATACCAAACCTTGTCGAAAAATCTCAAACATCGTGCTTCCTTCACCGTGGCATGTGCACGTCTAAGAAAAAGTTTGAGGCCGAGACCACACCGAACGAAGATGACCCAAAGATAGCTTATGGATGTAATTGTCGGTCATGCTTCCAATGAAAGGGGTCATGTACCTTTGTGAAGCATGTCTACTCCCACAATGTAGAAATGTCTTGAATTTTTTACAACCTTGTACACCCAAATTATGCCCCCACACAAGATCTTAGGTCTTTTCGATCCATATTTTTATTATTAGATTTTCTTACGAGATAAACGCCGATAGAAGGAGGTTAATTAAAGCTTGAAAACTTATGAATTTTGCACCAACCTACACTTTGAATTGCCTCCTAGGACACATGAGACCAAGTGGGAAATTTTGGCACCACTGCTCTGTTAGTGGGTAACCCCAGTTCAACCTGTAATTACTCGGGTCGTCGCGTAGAAATTCAATTTAATTGAAAAAAATACCAAACCTTGTCCGAAAAATCTCAAACATCGTGCTTCCTTCACACGTGGCATGTGCACGTCTAAGAAAAAGTTTGAGGTCGAGACCCACCGGAACGAAGATGACCTAGCATAGCTTATGGATGTAATTGTCGGGTCATGCTTCCGATGAAAGGGGTCATGTACCTTTGTGAAGCATGTCTACTCCCACAATGTAGAAATGTCTTGAATTTTTTTATAACCTTGTACACCCAAATTATGCCCCCCACACAAGATCTTAGGTCTTTTTCGATCCATATTGTTATTATTAGATTTTCCTACGTGATAAACGCGATAGAAGGCTGATCACTATCGGTTTCATATTTGCAAACCAGTAGTGTTGTCTCTTTTCTTGCCGGGGCTCTTTAAAACCCGACAATGATATATTTCAAACCGACGTTATCTTTTCTTTGCCGTGAGATTACTTGGACCTTTCTTTTTTCACCGAAGTTGTGCGTTTCAATGATGTTTACCAACTTTTCGGTTAGTACATAGAGCATTTATATATTTATGTTTGTCCATGAAAGATAAGAAGGGCGTCGAAAAAATAAGAACTGCCCCGTATTATGATATATAAATGCAAACATCCATTGGAAAGGAACACACGATTATATATAGTGGAGCAAACCGATTACAATATTCGATTACATATATGATAACAAAGACCTTGAAAAAAAAGTTACATATATGATAACAAAGACCTTTCCACGAATAGATCAATGTTCTCATCAAAGTTTACAAACACATTTAAAATAAAAACGCCCGAAGGTAATGTGATTCTTGCCGATGAAATTCGATGGGATTTTGAAAGCCCATCGGTGCCCGTTGAGGTCCCATCGGTGCTTTCTGTGAGGTTTCTTGTGCTCGATCTTACAAGGAGGGCATAACTCGGATTTACATTGAATCCACGGCAAGGATGCCTTACGATAATTTGTTGGGAATATGCCCTAGAGATAATCATAGAGATGATTGTATCACCTTGTATCCATGATATATTATGTGTTCATGAATATCCATTAAAGACAACTTGTATTGATCAGCAATTATGTGAATTGTTTGTGAAACTCTTTTACTTGTTTGGTTATTCAATAATTGTCCTCGATCGGAGTTCATGTGAGAACACACATGAATATTAGATCAGACACATGTATTAGTTGATGACTATGTTTCACAAGTCATAGACATGGAGATGTCAAACTAATAGTGTGGGCACATGTATGACATGGGGCTGGATTGACCCGACATGAGATGTTATTATTATCTCTTTACACATCATTTACGTTATGTCCTTAGACCACGAGATTGTCGTATGTACTCAAGATGTGAAACGACCTACTTAGGGACTATCAAACGTTACTCCGTAAATTGGGTAGCTATAAAGGTGGTCTTCGGGTTTGTCGGGAAACATGCTGTGAGACATAGTCAATCAAGATGGAATTGCCCCTCTCCATGAGAGAGAGATATAACTGGACCACTCGAATGATTGGATCAAGAAATGCATGGCCGTGCTTGGGTTAAGTGTTAACTCACGAGTTGGACCAGATATCGTGTGGCAAGGGAATAACGAGTATATGGTTTGTGTGGTTCGCCCGATATGATCATTGCGCACACATGGGAGTTGGCACGCCTTGCTAGAGGCCATTTGTTGACTATTGGTCGAGTAGGAGTACTCGGGCCATGTCTATGTGTGCGTGAGCCCATAGGGTCGCACGCTTAAAGGAAAGGAGGCTGAATTGGGACGAGGCTTAGGTTTTCCTAATACGACTCAGTTCGGGAGCCCTGTTAGGGACGCCTATATAATGAGAGGTGGGCGCAGGGCTGAATAGAGAATCTAAGCCACGTGACTTTGGTAGCCGCCGCCCACGCTCTCGCCTCTTGCATCTCGCGGACCTAGCAGTCAGGGAGGCGCATCGCTTCCTCCTCATGCGTGTGGGATACCTCGGAGGTGCTGCATCACGGAGCACAAGGGACGAACCGCTGGGAGGGCCGGACATGACGGACGACCACGCAACCGCACGCGGCTTGCTAACTGCGGACGCGTACATCTACATCGAGAGTCGGCGTTTCGGCTGCACTGCTTGGCGTCTAGAGGTAATCCCGTGATCTATAACTAGCGGTAGATTCTTGGTTTATGGGTAGCAAAGTTTTGTTTTACGGATAGCGTAGCGATCCCATATTCCTTCGGTGGGTAATTATCGAGCGATCTTTGTGTCGTTATAGATTCGGATATGTGCATATGGTGATATGCGCGGTTGTTGATGAGTCTTTGATCTCGGTTCGTGATCTTGCCGCCTTTGGTCTTGTTCGATCTACTCCTACCGGGTCGAATTCCGCCATCGGAGTTAAGTGATACATGTAAACCCGGTCATGGCGAGTTAGAGATCAATAAGATTGATCGAATCAAACCTAGGTCATGTCCTCGGCTGAGGCGCATGTGATGCGAGTTGCGGTGGTGGTAGATTTGATCTTCCACCGATCGTCGGCCCGAAGTTTGACTAGGATTAGGATTCCTACTTCTAAACGGACTAGGATTAGGATTCCTACTTCTAAACGGACTAGGAATAGGATTCCTCCTTCTAAACGGACTAGGAATAGGATTCCTCCTTCTAAACCGACTAGGATTAGGATTCCTACTTCTAAACGGACTAGGATTAGGATTCCTACTTCTAAACGGACTAGGAATAGGATTCCTCTTTCTAAACGGACTAGGAATAGGATTCCTATTTCTAAACGGACTAGGATTAGGATTCCTCCTTATCCTCTTTACGCCCGAAGTTTGATTTCGGATTAGGATTCCTCCTTCTCTTTTCCTTCTAGGAAAGAGTATGTGTATGAGATGCATGTGTGCAATTAATTCATGACTTGCACAACGTGAGGATGGCATACTTGGATCATGGAGATGGAGATCATCATGATGAACAGAGATTGGAGATGGAGATCCCCAAATGTGATAAGTCACAACTATTTTATGTCATTCTTATCGTGTTTCTACTTTCACGCGCGACTACTATGTTTTTGTCTACATATGATAGTGAAGTAGAACGATCCTCGGCAAATGTTTTAAGTTTTGATGCTCCCCCAAACCTTGCTTGTCATAAGTCTTGTACAATCGATGGTGGGTCTATGAAATTAGGGTACCACCGGTTTTCCAAGACTAGGGGGGTTTGTATCGATACTTACTGCGAGTAAGGTTTGGTTACTTGAACAAGATCATCCTAACGGTTAGGGATCTTGGAGCATGGCAGGTTGGCGTTAGCATAGAGATGCTGCCCAACAACAAGAGTCATATGTGATATGATTAGCAAAGAGTTGCTTACCGATCTACCATGTCTTCTAGCGGTGATGCTAAAGCTCACTAGTTGACTTGTTAGTTGTGGGTCTTGAATCACTAAGTTTCAATTGAGGGATATTGATTTTAGTGGGAGTACATTCTATTAAAAGTTAATATGTTTTTACTCTATCTTGGATACATTGTCATAGTATTTTGCATTATTCTGTTGTAGATAAATGGCACCTAACAATCAACCATTTACTTTGCGTTAGGTTCTTGAGAAAGATAAGTTGAATGGAACAAACTATGCGGATTGGATCTCAGAACTTCGAGAATTGTTCTCGTGGCTGAGAAAAAGGAAGATGTTCTAGACACCCCCTTACCGAGAAGAGCCTCGCCGATAATGCACCGATCTTTGAGAAAACCGCTTACAAGAAAGCATGTGATGCTGATCTTGAAGTGAGTTGCCTTATGCTTGCCCTGTATGGAACCCGATCTGCAGATGCGGTTCGACAACAATCATGCGGGCAAGACGATATGATCGGGCGCTTGAGGATATGTTCCAAACTCAAGCAAGAACCGAAAGGTTCAATGTCTCAAAGGCGCTTTGCCGAGAGCAAGCTAGCAAAGGGTGCAGCAGTAGGGCCACACGTAATCAAGATGGTTGGTTACACTCGAGAGGTTGAGAAACCGCAAGTCGCATTACTTAGCATCCAAGAAGGATAGCGGTGGTAAAGGTACTCCCGCCGCTTGTACACTTGTTATTTATGTTACTGGCACATATTCCTCGCTGATTCTTATATCAATTCTTGGGTATTTGATACGGATCGGTTGCTCATATTTACAATACGATGCAAGGAATGATAAGAAGTAGAAGCGTTGGAAAGGGAGAAGTTGACTTCAGCGTGGGCAATAATGCAAGAGTTCTTTGCCTTGAGCGTTGGGGACGATGCAACTCCACCTCCCGTCGGGATTTATTTTGGAATTGAATAATTGTTATTTTGTTCCTAGCTTGAGCCGAAACATTGTGTCACCTTCATGTTTGATGAAGGATGGTTATTCTTTTAAGAGTGAAAACAATGGTTGTGTGATCTCTAAAGATGGCATGTTTGTGGCTTCTCGCATCCCTTTGTGAATGGGTTATTGTTGGTATTTCTAACGTCACTAACTAGTAATGGCGTTTAGAAAGAATATCGATGTTGCTTGAGATAAAACTAAAAGAAATATTCATTGCGAGTTCATAGCATATCCGAAAAGGTTGTCATCCCTATAGTTAAACTACTAATATGCAAAGAATAAAATATTCATACTATGCCTTGATAACTTCTTAATAAGTAAATAAACAATTATAATCGGGTATCCGCAAGTTTACGGATATGAATATACCATTGTAGCATTTTAACAGGGAGTAAGAACCGTGTGTTGAATTTATATTCTACCACAGGGGAAAGAAGTCTTCTATCGAATTAACTATGCATAGGTGCTAAACATCATAATCATCTCTCGTGTGCAAAGCTTAAGTGTTAAACTTATCAATTAATTAAACAAGGATCAAAGTTCACAATAAAGATAATGATAAAGTTCTTGATAAATAGATTCAACCAAAGTCATATCTAAGTGGGCTTAAAATAGAAAGTGTCAAACATTGGGACGATAGCAATTCATAGGCTAGCTAGCATTAGAAACTCCAATATGTAACTCTAAACTATAAGTTAGGATCTACTCAATTAGTGCAATACATCTAACAATCATTGAAGAAAGACTAATTAAATCCTTACATGAGGACAGAATCCGTGAAGACTAAGGCCGAAACTTAGAACAACCCGAATAATATCATCCGCTAGGCCTACATACGGGGGATGGATTGCAAAAGGACTCAATGGTGCTTTGTCACCACCACGATCTACCACACGACCCGGCACATAGGGTGCAAACGCAGGTAAATAAGATCTAATCACCACGATTACATCATCTCTACCACTCACCCATGATATCAATAGATGAGGCTATACGAATCCATGTATGAACATAACAATAATTCAACTATGCTAAACGTGTAATCAAAGTAAATACTAGAACAAATAATCTCGAATATAAACATGATCAAGATATTCATATTAAGAACGTGTGCGGAACTTGAAGACTACTTACAATGAAGAACTTACAAGAACGAGGCCTGATCTTGAGCGGCCTCCGAAGCGATCCGGAGCGGATTTCTCCCTTCCTACTAGTTCTAGTCTTGATTGCTACTCTTCCTAAAGCGATGTTTCTGGCGTGGGATATGACTTGGATCTTGAAGCGTTGTTGCTGAATTGAGAACTTGATGATCCGAAAAGGGGGGGTCTAGGGGTCTATATATATGGGTCTTCTTATGTCCCTTTAGCTTCAGCAGCGATGTGGTACTAATCTTTGATTCATCTCGTGCTTCTACCGACGCCCTCGGATCAAACCGGCGTTAAACAACCGGGTTTAGATTGCGTCTTAGAGGCGGTGGAGGAAGGTTCCGGAGACGAGGGGCTTGCTTGCGGCCAAGTAGGGCCGATCGGCCCCATTATTGGGCCGTCGGCCCGGGGAGTCCCCGGGTCCCGTCGTCGCGTCGTGGCTTACGGAGTCTTCTAGATGATGTTTTTTTCGGTGTTAAGTTTGGTCCATGTCGAGATTAATCCGGAGCCTTCTAGAGTCTTTTTCGGAGTTGGATTGCGTTGCGTCGCGTAGTCGTATGGCTCGTGAACTCTCTTTGTTTTTTCTGTTTAGTCCCCGCAATTCACAACATTACCAAAACTGATGGAAATATGTTAGTGACCCCCTATTCTAGGTTGTTTTTATTATTTATACCCCTTTCTCATGTTTAATTGATTAATAATTTTATATGATAACAAGTGTCAACAAACTCCCCCCAAGCTTACCCTTTGCTAGTCCCTAGCAAAGCTATATGCTATAGTAGGATCGGGAGTTGCTACTACGCTTTCATACCTCGAAATCTTGTGTTACTCATTAATAAATTCTCCTCTTAACTAGATTGTTCATACTTTTACCATGGGGCGTAGCCTTTTCACGAATCATAAGCAAGATAAAACAATCAAGTTAAGTACCATGTCTCAAGTTCTTTGATCAACTATCATCCGGGGTTTTGTAGTATTTTTCAAAAGAAAACTTCGAGAGATCCTATGTATGACCCTCTTAAGTGGATGGTGGTAATGGAGTTATACAAGTGGCGGAACATACATAGTGGGATGATAGTGGTGAAGTGGATGAGGATGAAAGGTAGTAAATAGCCCTTAGCCTTTTCTAGTATTTTTCTTCTCAAGCATCTTGGACTATATCTCTCTTTCTAAAATTGCTAGGACCTGGGCTGTCCATTCTTGGAGAGGTGGGCTTTGCCGGACTTGTGTCCATTTTTTCTCTCTCCTTAGAGATGTGGGCCCTACTCACCCCTCGGACACGTGTCCATTATTCATCTCTAAATATATTTTTTTTTTATTAGGGAGGTAGGCCCTTCTCGCCTAGTATGACTTTTTTTGTCCGTTACTCTCCCTCTCTCGTCTCACTTTTTCTCTATTTATTTTTCTTTTCTCTTTCTTTTTTCTCTCTCTCTTTTTTTTCGAATGTAGCCCAAGCCTTTATAAAAACATTGAGAGAGACATATCCAAAGATTGCAAGAGTTTATTTTTATATTTATGGCTAGCGGCTTTATGGAGGATGAGGATGCGTACTTCGAGTTAGAAGCAGCGTATTAGTGGAGTGGGATGATCTTGATGATAAACTCTTAAGGGTCATAGCTAAGGAACTCATCATGTAATATTTTATAATTTTTAAAGATAAAATCCAGGAGTCAAGTATCTCTAAGATTATGATAAAACAGCAGCTCAACTTTTCATGTACTTTTATCTTTTAATGCGAAGACTCAGATTAAGCATGTGCTTCCCACAGTGTTGGGTTTAGAGCAATTTAAGCATTTAAAGCTTTAGGAGAATCTAAGTCCAAAGTGTAAGTACTTTTTTAAGAGGAATTATGGCGGAGCAACTATTCATCATTTCCTTAGCACATATCATCAAGATCATAAATAAAAAGGAAGAAAACAATCTAGCAAAGATCTAGCATTTATTTGACTCTTTAACACTAAGACTTTTAACTAAGACTCATTAACTAAGACTCATTAACTCTAAGCAAATATAACTAGCTAATAAATAAGACATAGGATAGTGATACTTATAGTGGTAAATGGGGGTGCTCCCCAAGCTTGATCTTGAAGTAGTTCTTTGTTCATCCTTGGAGCTTGCTCCTCTTTCGGGGTCTCCTTTAATGTTCTCCTGTTAATATTAGTTTTGCACATACCGAAGGAACAAAATCTTAGGATGTTAATGTGAGCCTTCATGTGCTCACTTCTTTTTGGATTTTTTTATATATAAAAGGTGTGGACCTTCATGTGCCCACATATTTTTGAGAATTTTTTTATATGCAATAGGGATGCTAATGCAAAAACATATTTTTTTATGATTTTCTCAAATGCGGGTTTAGAAAGAGTAAATATGCTAAAGGAAATATGCTAATTGAAATGTCTTTGTGCGTAAAATTAAATATCTTGAGATAAATACCCGAGTTACCTCTCGGCGAGAGTTTAGAGCACTTACTCCCATGGCGTGTAGTGTCGCCTATGGGCCCTCGTGTAAATGTTGTACTGGTAAGGGTCCTTCAAGGATTTCAACGGGTGGCGAGACCTAAGTAGCCGAGGAAGTCGATTGTTGAGTTGTTGATGCATTTGGTTGGGTCTCCGAAGGTGTACTCTTGTTGCTCTTCTTAGCGGCAGCTTTCTTTCTTTTTCGGGATTGTTTCTTTGGTGGAGACCTCTCGGGTGTAGCCGGTGCAAAGCATTCAAGATGGGTAGGAGCTGAGTGTACTTTTCCTTGATGTCTTTTTCTATTCTCTCAATGTGCTCCATCTTCGAGTCCAGCTTTTTGTTGTAGTCTCGGAGACGTTTCGCTCTTGGTCTTTTTCTTGGGCTGTTCATAGTTAGTATAAGTATTGAAGAAACAGCGTATCTTTTTACCTTGAATCGGGAAGTGGATCTCCCCCGGCCCCGATGTAGATGATAGCTCTTGTAGTGTTAGGGGAATGGTCTTCCAAGTACTATGGGAGGATCTTGTTCTTCTTCTCCCATGTCCATGACTAAAAAGTCGGTGAGGACGTAGCGGTCCTTGATTTTGATGGGGACGTTTCGTGCAATACCTTCCGGGACTCTCGGTATGATTGGTCCGGCCATCCGTAGCATTACATAGGTGGAACACAAAGGCAGATTACCATATATTAATTGATACGTTACCTTTGACATTAAGTTGATGCCGATCCCGTGTCGCAGACAACTTGCCGGAAGTTCCATTGATTAATGGAGCGGTGGATTGATGGAACTCGTGGTCGTCTAGCTTCTCTAATGGTGGTGGAATCTTGCCGAAGTCTTGCGTTCGTTGGGACTTGATTGATCATCAAGACTCGTTCCACATGTGGTCGAGGTTGACGGTTCTTCTTGTTCTTGCTTCTTCTTTTTTGTCCTCTTCTCGGCAATTGGGTGCGTGTATTTGAGGTGCGGTAGTGGTGCAGTTGGGCAGGGGGAGCTAGGGTCTTGTGTTTGCGGTTGAATCTCTCCCTCTGTCCGTTGGCGGTGAAGGCGATCTTTGCGGTGTCGGGCGTAGATGATGGCCTTGGTGGTGGCAAGGAAGGGGCCCGGAGAATAATCGGGCGTTCTTACCTTTGCCCGTATCGGGGACCACGAAGTCGGTGGCCACATAGAGCTTACCGATGTAAAGACAAACGTCTTTCGGGATGCCTTCGGGATAGCATAGCGCCCGATACGCAAGTTGTAGGCACATGGTTGTGTATAGTAAATACGCATCGGCTCAAGGTTTACCTTAGGCATGATGTTGACACTTGAGCCAAAATCGACAAGCGGCGTCGTAGGTGCGGGCGCCGATTTCAATGGTGACGACTGGTCTCCCTGGATCTCCTTTCTTGGTGGGCATACCCCAGTCAGCACAATTCAGTCCTCCTCGTGCATCCTTGGTCTGAATACCTGCATAGTAAATATCGACAAGGTTTGCAGATTCTAATTCTTCCTACGGCCCGGAATCTTACAGGTTAGGCATAGGGGCATATAAAGCCGGTTGAGACAATTGAGATTCTATCATTTTATTAAAGCTATGCTGGTTCTTTATTGCAGAAGAAAAGCTTTCCATTTTAGTACTAATAGTTTCTAGCATTTTATCATTGGAAGCTAACTTCTTAGGCAGTTATCCATGAGTCTACCTTGGTTTTGTACTAACTCTCTTAAAGGTGGGGAAATTATTGAAAGAGTTATTACCTTGATAGTTACCCGAGTAGTTACCTTGGTAGTTGGGTCTCTGTTGATTCCATCCTTGATTCGGAGGACGATCGTTGTTGTTGTTGTTGATGTAATTCACGTCCTCTTCTAGCTCGGGACATTGGCTGCCCGAGTGTGGTGTTGCCACATTCTTCACATGTCATGCGGGAATCGAAGAGTTGCATGACTTCCTTTTCTCGGGGGCTTTGTCTTCAAGCTTCTTCATAATTAAATCCATTTTTTGTGAAAGCATGTCTACCTCTTTCGCCTGGTGCATTCCTCTTTCTTTCTTGCGGGGTTGACGGTCCTCATTCCAAGCTTGGTTCGATGCCATCTTCTCCACAAGGTCGAGAGCTTGATTCGGTGTAAGGGACAGGGAAAGCACCTCCAAAGGCGGCGTCCATGGTTTCACGGGTGTTGTTGTTAAGCCCGTGGTAGAAGGTCTGCATGAGTAGCCGGTTCTCCATTCCATGGTGTGGGCATTGGTGATGTAGTCTTGGGCGTTCCCACGCCTGCGAACGGATTCGTCGTGTTGCTACCGAAAAACTTGAGATTTTCCCCCGTAAGGCGTTGGTTTTGCCTATAGGGAAGAACTTTGCCAGAAGGCAGTAGAGCAAAGTGCCCATGTAGTGAGTTTGTCTTTGTTGGCATAGAACCCTTTGCCATTTCGTCCCAAGAGTGAGAATGGGAACGCACGAAGTAGGATTGCATCACTTGAGACATCTTTGATGGTGAAGGTGCCACGCATCTCTAGGAAGTGTTGTAGGTGAGCATTGGCATCTTCATGGGCTTTTCCAATGCAATTGGCTAGCTTGTACCATGTTGATGAGTGCAGGCTTGAGCTCAAAAGCTTTGTCTCCCACATCGATCGGTCGGTCCAAAGGCGGATGTTGGCCGTAGTCGGTGCGAGTACTCCGCTGAGGGTCTTGTTTGCCATGACTTGAACACGGGTGCTAAGCTTCGCGACAATGGAGGAGTCTTCGAGGTAGTGATCTTAGGTTGAGACTTCAACTTAGATCTTGCCTCCTTCAAAAGTTTTACGGATCGATTTGGAAGTTTTCAGAAGATTCCTTTTCATACATTACCCTAAAATAGATAAGAAGAATAATAACGAGGGTAAACTTGTTTAAGAAATTGATAAATTTAATACTTTACAATGCGTGAGAGAGATGTATGCAAGTTATTCCTATATTTATATTTTCTTGGGCTAAAGACTTTCAAGAACGGCGGCAAAAATGCTTGTTGGTATTTCTAACGTCACTAACTAGTAATGGCGTTTAGAAAAGAATATCAGATGTTGCTTCAGATAAAACTAAAAGAAATATTCATTGCAGTTCATAGCATATCTCGAAAAGGTTGTCATCCCTATAGTTAAACTACTAATATGCAAAGAATAAAATATTCGTACTATGCCTTGATAACTTCTTAATAAGTAAATAAACAATTATAACGGGTATCATAAAAGTTTAATGTGAGATATGAATATACCATTGTAGCATTTTAACAGGGAGTAAGAACCGGTGTTGAATTTATATTCTACCAAGGGAAAGAAGTCTTCTATCATGAATTAACTATGCATAGGTGCTAAACATCATAATCATCTCTCGTGTGCAAAGCTTAAGTGTTAAACTTATCAATTAATTAAACAAGGATCAAAGTTCACAATAAAGATAATGATAAAGTTCTTGATAAATAGATTCAACCAAAGTCATATCTAAGTGGGCGAAAATAGAAAGTGTCAAACAAATTGGATCTATAGCAATTCATAGGCTAGCTAGCATTAGAAACTCCAATATGTAACTCTAAACTATAAGTTAGGATCTACTCAATTAGTGCAATACATCTAACAATCATTGAAGAAAGACTAATTAAATCCTTACATGAGGACAGAATCCGTGAAGACTAAGGCGAAACTTAGAACAACCCGAATAATATCATCCGCTAGGCCTACATACGGGGGATGGATTGCAAAGGACTCAATGGTGTTTGTCACCACCACGATCTACCACACGACCCTAAGCACATAGGGTGCAAACGTTGTAAATAAGATCTAATCACCACGATTACATCATCTCTACCACTCACCCATGATATCAATAGATGAGCGCTATACGAATCCATGTATGAACATAACATGTAATTCAACTATGCTAAACGTGTAATCAAAGTAAATACTAGAACAAATAATCTCGAATATAAACATGATCAAGATATTCATATTAAGAACGTGTGCGGAACTTGAAGACTACTTACAATGAAGAACTTACAAGAACGAGGCCCGATCTTGAGCCGACCTCCGACGATCCGGAGCGGATTTCTCCCTTCCTACTAGTTCTAGTCTTGATTGCTACTCTTCCTAAAGCGATGTTTCTACAGCGTGGGATATGACTTGGATCTTGAAGCGTTGTTGCTGAATTGAGAACTTGATGATCCGAAAAGGGGGGTCTACGGGTCTATATATATGGGTCTTCTTATGTCCCTTCACGGCCGAAGCGATGTGGTACTAATCTTTGATTCATCTCGTGCTTCTACCGACGCCCTCGGATCAAACCGACGTTAAACAACCGGGTTTAGATTGCGTCTTAGAGGCGGTGGAGGAAGGTTCCGGAGACAGGGGCTTGCTTGGCGGCCAAGTAGGGCGATCGGCCCCATTATTGGGCCCGATCGGCCCGTGGGGGAGTCCCCCCGGGTCCCGTCGCGGCGTCGTGGCTTCCGGAGTCTTCTAGATGATGTTTTTCTTTGGTGTTAAGTTTGGTCCATGTCGGGATTAATCCGAGCCTTCTAGAGTCTTTTCTCGGAGTTGGATTGCGTTGCGTCGGCGTAGTCGTATGGCTCGCGAACTCTGTTGTTTTTCTGTTTTAGTCCCCGCAATTCACAACATTACCAAAACCGATGGAAATATGTTAGTGACCCCCTATTCTAGGTTGTTTTTATTATTTATACCCCTTTCTCATGTTTAATTGATTAATAATTTTATATGATAACAAGTGTCAACAGTTATTTATTTTAAATCTTGATGATGCACCACATGCGTAATATAAGTGCTAAAAGGCCTCGGCTTAATGAGTTAAGTCCTACCTATATGTGGCATTGTCGTTTGGGTCATATAAGTGAGAATCGCATGAAGAGGCTCCATACCGATGGGCTTCTAACTTCGTTTGATTTTTGTATCATACGAGACATGTGAAGCTTGCCTTCTAGGCAAAATGACCAAGGCGCCTTTCAAGGGTTTTCCCGAGAGGGCAGCCGAGACTTGTTGGAACTAATACATACCGATGTATGCGGACCAATGAGTACGGCGGCCCGGAGGCGGATTCCAATACTTCATTACTTTTATCGATGATTTGGTAGATATGGCTATGTCTACTTAATGAAGCATAAGTCCGAGACTTTTGAAAAGTTCAAAGAGTTTCAGAATGAAGTAGAGAATCAACGTGGCAAGAAAATTAAGGCCTTGCGATCCGATCGTGGAGGTGAATACTTGAGCCACGAATTTAGCAATCATCTAAAAGAGTTGCGGAATTGTTCCCACGACTTACGCCGCTGGAACACCTCGAGAAACGGTGTGTGCGGCGGCGTAATGTCGGACTTTGTTGGATATGGTTCGGTCAATGATGAGCGGTCAGACATACCTTTATCGTTTTGGGGATATGCTCTAGAAACAGCCGCTTTCACATTAAATAGGGTACCATCTAAGTCCATAGTTAAGACACCATGTGAGATGTGGACTGGTAAGAGCCCTAGTTTGTCTTTTTCTAAAGATTTGGGGTTGTGAAGTTTATGTCAAACGACTTCAATCGGATAAACTAACACCCAAGTCGGACAAGTGTTTTTTTGTGGGATACCCGAAGGAAACTTTGGGTTATTACTTTTTACAACCGATCGAGGGCAAAGTGTTTGTTGCTCGAAAGCGGTGTTTTCTTAGAGAAAGAGTTTCTCAAAAAGAGACAAGAGTGGACAAAGGGTGTATCTTGAAGAAGTTCAGGATGAGCCAATAGGTCAAGACTCTACGAGTGATGCTAATGTAGCAGAACAAGTTGAGATACCTGTGGCAAAGGTAACACCGCCACTACCACGAAGATCAGCTAGACTCCGTGAGTTGCATGGGGATGTGTTATTGTTAGACAATGACGAACCTATGACATATGCGCGGAAGCTATGATGGACCCAGATTCGAGAAATGGCAAAATGCCATGAGATCCGAGATAGATTCCATGGGAGACAATCAAGTTTGGAACTTGGTTGATCCGCTCGATGGGGTTAGACCCATTGAGTGCAAATGGATCTATAAAAGAAAAGAGATATGGACGGAAATGTTCACGTCTATAAAGCTCGACTTGTCGCAAAGGGTTTTCGGCAGGTTCAAAGGAGTTGACTACGACGAGACATTCTCGCCAAAGCGATGCTTAAATCTATCCGGATCATTCTAGCAATTGCTTTGCTCATTTCGATTATGAGATATGGCGGATGGATGTTAAAACAGCCTTTCTAAATGGAAATTTGGAAGAGGGACGTGTATATGATACAGCCCGAAGGTTTTGTTGATCCTAAGAATGCTAGAAAAATATGCAAGCTTAAGAAATCCATTTATGGGTTGAAGCAAGCATCTCGGAGTTGGAACATTCGTTTTTGATGAAGAGGTCAAAGCTTTTGGCTTTCATCAGAATGAAGAAGAACCTTGTGTATACAAGAAGGAAAGTGGGAATTTGTTGTATTTCTAATCTTGTATGTGGATGACATATTGTTGATTGGGAATGACATTCCAATGTTGCAATCCGTGAAGACTTCACCGAATAATATATTTTCTATGAAGGATTTGGGAGAAGCATCATACATTTTGGGCATAAAGATCTATAGAGATAGATCAAAGAGGCTAATAGGATTATGCCAAGATACATACATTGACAAGGTGTTGAAACGGTTCAACATGGAACAGTCCAAGAAAGGGTTCCCGCCTATGTCACATGGTATGCGTTTTAGCAAGAAGCGTGGCCCTTCTCGACGGTGATGAGCGAGAGCGCATGAGTAAGGTTCCATACGCCTCGGCAGCTTGGTTCCATCATGTATGCCATGATATGTACATGCCCGGATGTCTCATACGCTCTAAGTGTTATGGCGGATACCAAGCCGATCCGGGTGAGAGTCAATGGACACTTGTTAAGAATATTCTTAAGTACTTGAGAAGGACTAAAGATATGTTCCTAATCTATGAAGGTGAGGAGGAGCTCGTTGTAAATTGCTGCACCGATGCTAGCTTCCAAACTGACACAGATGATTCACAATCTCAATCGGGATATTTGTTCACAATAAATGGTGGTACCGTAAGTTGGAAAAGTTCCAAACAGAGAGACGGTGACCGATTCTACGCCAGGTTCGAGTACATAGCAGCTTAAGCCGCAAAGGAAGGTGTTTTGATGAGGAAGTTCCTCATTGAGCTTGGTGTGTTCCCGGATGCAAGCGCCCATTGAAACTTCATTGTGACAATAGTGGCGCGATTGCACGAAGCTAAGGAGCCGAGGATCACCATAAGAACAAATACGTCTCGCGAAAAATTTCACCTCATTCGAGAGTTCATCAAACATGGTGAAATCAAAATATGCAAGATACATACGGATTTGAATGTTGCAGATCCTTTGACAAAGGCTCTTCCACAGCCCTAAGCATGAGGCGCACATGAGAGAGATATGGGTATTAGATATCTTAAAGATTAACTCTAGTGCAAGTGGGAGATTGTTGGGAATATGCCCTAGAGATAATCATAGAGATGATTGTATCACCTTGTATCCATGATATATTATGTGTTCATGAATATCCATTAAAGACAACTTGTTTTGATCAAAGCAATTATGTGAATTGTTTGTGAAACTCTTTTACTTGTTTGGTTATTCAATAATTGTCCTCGATCGGAGTTCATGTGAGAACACACATGAATATTAGATCAGCACATGTATTAGTTGATGACTATGTTTCACAAGTCATAGACATGGAGATGTCAAACTAATAGTGTGGGCACATGTATGACATGGGGCTGGATTAACGACATGAGATGTTATTATTATCTCTTTACACATCATTTACGTTATGTCCTTAGACCTGAGATTGTCGTATGTACTCAAGATGTGAAACGACCTACTTAGGGACTATCAAACGTTACTCCGTAATTGGGTAGCTATAAAGGTGGTCTTCGGGTTTGTCGGGAAACATGCGGTGAGACATAGTCAATCAAGATGGAATTGCCCCCTCTCCATGAGAGAGAGATATAAACCGGACCACTCGAATGATTGGATCAAGAAATGCATGGCCGTGCTTGGGTTAAGTGTTAACTCACGAGTTGGACCAGATATCGTGTGGCAAGGGAATAACGAGTATATGGTTTGTGTGGTTCGTCTAATATGATCATTGCGCACACATGGGAGTTGGCACGTCTTGCTAGAGGCCGTGGCCGACTATTGGTCGAGTAGGAGTAGTCGGGCCATGTCTATGTGTGCGTGAGCCCATAGGGTCGCACGCTTAAAGGAAAGGAGGCCCAATTCGGATTTGATCCGAATTGGACGAGGCTTAGGTTTTCCTAATACGACTCCAGTTCGGGAGCCTGTTAGGGACGCCTATATAATGAGAGGGTGGGCGGGGCTGAATAGAGAATCTAAGCCACACGACTTTGGTAGCCGCCCGCCGCCCGCTCTCGCCTCTTGCATCTCGCGGACCTAGCAGTCAGAGGCGCATCGCTTCCCCACATGCGTGTGGGATACCCGGAGGTGCTGCATCCGGGAGCACAAGGACGAACCGCACAAGGAGGCCGGGACGTGACGGACGACCCACGCAACCGCACAAAGACTGCGGCGACGCGTACATCTACGTCGAGAGTCAACGTTTCCGCTGCACCTGCGCGGCGTCTAGAGGTAATCCCGTGATCTATAACTAGCGGTAGATTCTTGGTTTATGGGTAGAAAAGTTTTGTTTTCGGCTGGCGTAGCGATCCCATATTCCTTCATAATTATCTATAATGGCCAAGGCGTGGTTGCATCCAATGACAAGATGCATAGGCATTCGCAAGAGAAGATCATGTTAATCTATGAAAATCTGCTTTGATCACCAAAGGAGTTTTTCATTGAAGCAGATTTTCATAAATCGATATGATCTTATCCGGAGAATGCCATGTCTCTTATATGGACATGTAAATCCAGTTGTCCGGCCTCTCAAGCACACGAGAACCGGATGACTCCGTGAATCTCACATTTGTTCTAACCTTTATTTGCTCAATCTTCAGGTAAGACTCTTGTAGCACCTCTTGTGTGTGAACCATTTTGGTGGCCTAAGATGCATAAGAACGATATCTGTACGTGGAGGGCTTTCTCCCATAGAGAGGCCATAGATATGTATGTGGAGAGTAGCAAAGAAGATCGAGGAAGAAGAACAGGCAACTGAATCAAGAGTATCAAGAAAGAGGACGAAGAGAACCGAATTGCAAAACCTAAAGGCCGCACTAGCCGTTTTTTATAGGCCGATGCCGCGGGTACGGACCGACACCGCCGGTTTCAACCCTAAACCCCGGCAGTGATATGGAAGTTCACCGCCGGATAATTGGCACCGACATAAACCAAGCACCGTGGCGTGGTATGGAGAACGAGGCAACAGTGCTCCTTCCTGCAATGGTGCAGGGTCAGGCCGTCAGGGCGTACTGTTCGCCCGTTGACAATGCAAAATACTGCCGGTTCTTAGTTTTAACCCGGCAGTGATACTCCATAACACTGCCGCGTAGTGGTACACCGGCTAAAGTGATATATGTGATCACCGCCGGTCTTTGAAAGTGCACCCGGCGGTGTTATTCGACATTGATATAACCCGTTGGACGCAGCAGCCAGGTGCTCAGCCTTTCTCATGGGAAGCGAGACACCGGCTTCGGTTTAATTAAAGCGGAACCGGTAGTGAAGACTAGAGCAACACGCTTCTCAAGGCCGCGGCCGTGACGTATCACGGCCATGACCTACTCGGAAGCCTATACGCTCACGTACTACTAAAATGAAAATTTATAATACGGAGTGTACGTATGTGCTTTAACGGGGTTAGTTGAAATCTCAATGCATTAACGCTGAGATAAAATTAATGATTTCAATAAATCAATTTTTACAGATATAACTATTTGTTTCACCGATTTGTTAATCACCGCCGGTTCATGTGTGGGCTCGACCGGTGATCAATGAAGGTGGAGACTCTGTCGCCCGTGCGCGCCATTGAAAACGCAGCCGTGAATTGGCGCGCAAAACCGTGCGGCGGGGGAAACGCCGGCGGCCAGAGATCGCGGCGAATTCCAACCGGTGATCGTGGGAATTCCAAGCGGTTGCTTTGACGCCGCGTTCGATCATGGGGAAGTGGAGCAGCCGGCTAACTCTATTTAATTTAGCACACCCCTCGATCATGGCATTCATCCATTCCGGTTCTCGATCATCCGGCCACATTCTCTTTGCATTCTTCACGCCATGGCTGCCTCGGGCTCGGGATCCAACAAGCGCACCACGGAGGAGATGGAGGCGGCGGAGGACAAGGGCAAGGAACCGGTGGTGGAGGCGCCGGCGGCCGACGTCCCCCCGCCCGACTCGACTCCGACTCCGACTCCCGACTCCGACTATGTCCCGCCCTCTCCTAAGCGGGACCGCCGCATGGACCTTCTAGCCACCGGCTAGAGGCGGCGGCCGATGACCTTGCCTGGTCTCCGCCGCATGCAGAGGTGATCGAGAGGATTTCACCCTCGATCGTCTCCGTCTTGCCTTCGGGATGCTTGGAAGGAGCTGGCGGGACGGCCATGGTCTTCTTCCAAGGGTGGATCCACCGGAAGAGAAGATGAACCACTACGCCCCAAGGTGGAGCCAGCCGGCCGGGGATCGTCCTCAAGGCCTTGGCCAAGAAGGACGACGCCAGCGGAGGAGGAGGAGGAGGAGGACGAGGACTAGGCCGGCGGCCTTCCTCTTTTTGTTTTTATCATTTTTATTATATGTTCTTTTTTTTTGTTTTTATATATTAATAAATAAAAATTATATATATTATTGCTGTGTGTTGCTCCCTCTCGGCCCCTCGAATCGGTTTCGTTTATAGTTCAAAGAGCGATTAAAATTAAAATTTGATTTGAATCTTAACTTGTTCTTTGGAAAAATAATTAATCGTCGGTTGTGCTTTGGAAAATACAGTCGGCGTTGAGTGCCGAGGAGACGGCCATTGGGCAGCTGTCGCTGGTTACGTTTTTCCTGAGGAACCGTTTTTGAAACGCCACATTTATACCCCGTCCCGGCCCCCTCCCGTTATCCGACACTAACTTCTCTTTCGTGCCCCTCACACTGAAAGCCGGACTCGCCGCCCACGATCGTCGACATGGCCGCCACCGGGGAGGAGATGAAGTTCGGCCGTGGACCTCCTCCGCGCCACCCCTCACCAAGCTGAACGGGCCCGGCCGACGACGTTGGCCGCCAAAGGTGAATCTGCCCCTCGAGGAGAGGGCCAACTTCTACGCCCTCCAGATCGACTCTCTGGCCGATACCCTCGCCGAGGGGATTCCGGCCAAACTGGAGGAGGAGGCCAGGAAGGCGGCCGCCGGGAAGCCGCGGGCTGCCAAGCGGCCAAGAAGGCCAAGAAGGCGCCTAGGTTCTCTTCTTTTATTTGTTTATGTTAATTTCTCGTTGTCCGATCTGGTGTGGATGTGTAAGATACAATGATCCGTGTGTGGTTAATTTGCTAATGGTTCAGTTGTTGGTTAATCATTTGCATGGCAATCTCTTTATCTTTTCGTTAATTTGGGTTCTCTTGTTTCCTTGAATCGGTTTATTATTTATTATGATGCGTGTCAATCTTAATTTTCTATCATTTGTGTTCAACTGCTCCCTCGTGAAACCGCGGCTGAGTCCTATTTATACGTACATAACCCCCTGTCTCCGGTCCGCTCTCCAACACTCCGCTCTCCAAACACACTCCCCCTCTCTACCCGTTTTCGCGATAAGCCGGCGGTCGGTGGCGCCGCCGATGATCGACATGGCTGCCGACCGGGCGGAGAAGTCCATCCTGCATCGCCTCAGCGCCGCCCGCAACAAGCTCAACAGCCTGGCCGACCAACTTGGCCTGCCAACGGTGAATCACCACTTGGAGGAGAAGTCCATCATCGCCCTCCAGATCGAGTACTTGGCCGATAACCTCGCTGAGGGGATACCGGCGGCCAAACTGGAGGAGATGGCGGCCAAGAAGGCCAGGAAGAAGGCTAGGCGGGCGGCCAAGAAGGCCAAGAAGGCGGCTTAATTAGGCCAGCCGCTTTCTTTTTATGTTAATTTTATTGTATCACTTGTTTCTATGACAGTTTAATTTGGTTTGTGTCGTTTGTTAATGGATCGGCCGTTTGTTAATCTGATGCGTGTTAATCTTCAGTTTCTAATTTTTGTTTTATTGTTCCTTTGCTTCCCCTCCCAAATCGCTATCGGTTCCAATCAACCCGGTTGTGTCAATCGTCGAATCGCTATCGGTTCTAATTCAAACCCGCCCGGTGATCTCGTGTCCATCAAGACCTTTGCCGGGGAATGATTCAAACCGGTAGAGATATAAATCTTCACGCCGGTATTGGTCGAGTCCGTGGAGATTCTGGGTTTGTCCAGCGCTGGGACGGTTCATCACTTGCGGGCGCGGTTCATCGCTACCAGTGGACTAAATTTCGGGCGGTGATACCGGCGGTAGTGATGAGCGAATCTGTAGTAGTGATACTAATGTTATGCACAACATGTACCTAGAGCTCAAGACATTTTTATATATCTATGGCCGGTGGGATGTCTCTGGACATAAATGAACACTCCTGGATCTGAACTAAGGCATCTTTTTTCCCCACAGGCACAACGGTTTTATATGCAATAATAATAGTGCTTGAGAGTCTCCAGGTGCTAGATCAAGTCATAAATTAGCTAGGACTCCTGCAACCTTTGAAAGCACATCTCCCCCCGTTCATCACTCAATAATGTGGCACATTGTTGTTTGTCATCTAATGAATTTAGATTAGTTGGATGTGTAGGCCTGAAAAAAACACATTTCATAAATTGATATGATCTTCTCTGGAGGATACCATGTCTCTTGTGAAATGTAAATCTAGAGTCCACACTCCGGAGCACATAGAACCGGATGGCTCTGTCAATCTCACAGCAGCTCTAACCTTCAGCGTTGTTCAATCTTTAGTAAGACACTTTTCTAGCACCTCTTGTGTGAACCATTTCGGTGGACTAAGATGCATAAGAACGATATCTATACGTGGAGGGCTTTCTCCCACAAAGAGGCCATATGTATGTGGAGAGTAGCAAAGAAGATCGAGGACGAAGAACTGGGCAAATAAGCTACGATCGAGGTGCAAAACTAAATGTTGTACTAGTTGTTTTTATAGACTAGATGTTGTGGTTGAGGTCATGGCCGTGGTATGGAGAACTTGGTAGGAGTGCACTTCCTATGGTGCAGTGGTCAGGGGGAGAATTGTTCGCCCGTTCAAAATTTTAATCACTGTCGGGTTTTAGCTGTAACCCGGTAGTGATATGGACGATCACTGCCGGATAGGTGGCACCGCAGTGATCTCCGGTGAACCACACCCAATAGACTCGACAATTGTTAGAATCCGTCAAAGCTGCAGTAGGTGCACAACCTTTTCTCATCGGAAACTGAGACACTATCGGTTGGTTTAAGTGGAACCGACAGTGAATACTAGAGCAACACGATTCTCCATGAGCATCGCATTTGGTGACATATCACAGACCATGACCTATCACTGAACACACAGCAGCAGCACTGCGCTTATACCTACGTACTAACCATGACAGCTATACGTTGTATCTGTTGGGCGTTACATTTTTATATATGCTAAAATGAAAATTGATATTGTATTGAAGTTCAAATTTATCAAAAAAAGTCTAAAACACGCGGGGCATCAAACGGGGTTGGTGTTGACACCAGATTTTGTGCCGATGAGTGTGCACAGGTCCAGCCCAGAAATTGTGGCAAACCAGGTTGTTGACTTGTACAGAAGAGGAAGATTTGCCGAAGAGGAGAAAGAGCTGTCAACTAAGATGACGTCATCAGAAACCGGCTAAAAACCTGAAGAGGGAGGAATCGGCTAAAAGGGCTCGGCAAGATGGTAAAATTATATATGCGAGTATTGGGCACGTCAGTATTGTGGAAAAGACTTTGCAGACTCCCGTAAGAAAGGGAATATTGGATGCCAAGTTATCTTCGATTAGGGTTTTCTGTTGTCATTCTTATTGAGTCGCATCATATTAGGACTCATAATAAGCCTCGGGTATAAATATGTGAGAAATATGTGAGCCCGGCTACTGTAAAGAACACACATCAATACAACAAAAACCCGGCTCTGACCAATATCATGTCCTTTTTAGTTGTGTCGTCAAGTTCTTCGTGTCTTCTCGTCGATCCGCTCTGAGTTGTTCGTAAGTAGCGACAACCTTCATTATATCTTACTTAGTCATTCGGTAGGACTTTGTAATTGATGGCGAGGTAGGAAAGTTAAAGCCACTGGCCTTTGAGACCAGCCGTAACATTGAGTTATCAGCGTCCCTTTTGAACAAGCGCAATTATAAGCACAACCTATTTTATATGTAATAATAATGATGCAGAACAAGCACCATCCAACTAGCTTAGATCAAGTCATAAACTAGCTTACCTCTCTTGGATTGATGAGAAAAATAAATCTTTCTAGAGTATCACCTTTAGAAGTACAGCTCCCCCGTTCAGCCAGTCACATCTGACACACTTCTCTTTGTCATCTAAGGCCAGTCTCAATGGAGAGTTTTACCTCCCGGTTTCCAATATATGAAACTTTGGCATAAAATAGATGTCTCCCTCAATGCACAGTTTCATTGCACAGTTTCATAGGCTCAAGGGTCCCACAACCTCTCTCTCATTGCATGGTTTAATTGCATAGTTGCATGGTGAAACTCTATTTGTGTCTCAATGGGGGTTTCACACGTTTCCAACGCATGTGAAACAAGTGCCCAAAGGTTTCACCATGGTGAAACTCTTTCTTCTCTCTCCTAGGGGTTTCATTCAAAAAGTGAAATTTTACTTATGTGGCGCTGCATTTAATGTGCATGAAACTCCATTGAGACTGGCCTAATAACTATACTAAATGTTCGTTCATAATATGTCCCCCCATAAATGGCCATGTTAATTGTAATTAAGCCGGAGCTGTCATGCATGAGGATACTAATGCTGTGCACATGTAGCTAGAGCTCAAGACAATTTTATATATCTAAGGCCGGTGGGATGTCTCCGGACATAAATGAAATGCTTCTGGCTATGAACTAAAGCATCTTTTTTCCCAGCAGGCACAACGGTTTTATATGCAACAATAGTGCTTGAGAGTCTGGTTATATGGACTCCTGCCAACCTTTGAAAGTACATCCCCGGCACCGTTCACTCAATATTGTGACACATTGTTGTTTGTCATCTAATGAATTTATATGCAATAACAATAATAATAGTGCTTGGGAGTCTCCAGATGATAGATCAAGTCATAAACTAGCTAGGACTCCTACCACCTTTGAAAGTACATCTCCCCCGTTCATCACTCAATAATGTGACACATTGTTGTTTGTCATCTAATGAATTTAGATTAGTTGGAATCTCTAATATCATGCATGCCCCCGTTCAGAATACTAATCATGTGCACAAGTAGCCCAAGAAAATTTATTTCCTCTGCAGGGCCGGTCACATGCATGTATAGCTAGCCTGGCAAGATTCGGTAATTACGGAAAAATGCAACTAACTGGGATTGCGAGAGGCATACAGTACCAATCGGAATGGAATACATCACGTCCAAAAGTTGGCTATAAATTGCCACCTTCACTCCATTCATTTCCAAGAACCCAAGATAGACGACACCACATATCCTAGCTTGCTCAGCCTTTTTTAACATCCCCACGCGTTAGGTAGCTATGGCTGCAAATCCTTCCTACTACTGGGGTAGTGGTGCCTGCCAGGACATCGGGCAGAAAGAGCATCGCTTGCACTTATACATGAACCAGCGAGGGGAAGAATTAGCAGATAGTAAAAAAAAAAGCTGCTGTGGCTCCAGGTCTTCCTAATTTTTGGTTCCCTCGTTGTTTTGGACTGGACCATACGTGATGGTCCTGCCACTAACGCAAACATTGTTGCACGTGCTCGAGGCACGGTCAGTGGTGATGGTAAAGCTGACGAGAATTGGTTACTCACTTACAGCATAGTGTTCACCGACACCAGGTTTAATTACCACATCTTTTAATTTGGAGTCATTAGAATTTCTACGTACTAGATTGTTACTACGCTTTATTGATTTTTGTTTTATGATTTTGGCTATCTTGGTTAGGTTTAAGGCGTCGACCCTTAAGGTGAATGGAGATTATCAAACCGGAAAAGGTGGCCAATGGGCAATTGCAGGTGGGACAGGAGAGTTTGCCTATGCACAGGGTGTTGTCACCGCAAAAGTAATCCAACCTTATACTGCTTCTACCGGGCTTATCTGGGAGCTTAGTATCCGTGTTTTCTGTCTCTGCGTTTCTGAAATGGTGAGATACATATTTGTTATTTTGTGCCAGCACTCCACTTGGTTCATGCGAAAAAGTTTTTTTTTTTGGGTACTGTTTTATCCCAAGTCAATTTGTAGCTATTTTAACCAAATTTAACAATATTATTATTATAGTAGTATATATAGACCATAACACCTCATATAATGGCTTGAATTTAAACAGGAACTATGTAGTAATTAATCCTAATTATTTGTTGAGAGGAGGTAGTATAAGTTTTCTATGATACTGATAAATGTTGCTGCACCACCAATATAATGTGCAGGCAAAGATGGGACCATGGGGTGGGGTGGAAGGAACACTTTGCGACATCCCTATTCCACCCCAGTCTCTCCAGAGTGTGACAATTGGATATGGTGATGTGATTAACTCTCTTATGTTCTCCTACACTGACGAAGCTGGTCAGAAGAAAACTGCTGGACCATGGGGTGGTAATGGTGCACTTACTACAACGGTGAGTGATTTTCGTGATGCTTTGTTATCTTGCTATAATATATTTATGTATTGTATGTACAAAGTAACTTTATTTGCACACCCTTACTGAGAAATTAATGAAAAACAATATATATAATTATCTATGTGGTGATGTGTTTTCTTCCCTAGCAGATAACGCTTGCTCCATCCGAGATTATTAAGCAAGTTTCTGGAACAACACAAACGACCCTAGGAGACATAGACACCGTTGTTATGTCACTTACTTTTTGTCAGCAACCTTACAACATATGGGCCTTTCGGAAAAGCAAATGGCACGCCATTTAGCAGCCAGATTCCAAACGGTAAAGCCGTTACTGGATTCTATGCTCGTGCCGGGGCATCGCTTAATGCAATTGGAGTTTATTATGCCTGAAGAAGTTAGCACCAAGCATTTGTTGTTTAAGAAACCTCATGGCTTGGCTCGACTCCTCAAATCCATTTTGAAGTTTCCAACAATACGTGGAGGGACATGGTGTGCTGTTTGTTTTTGTCATATGCATCTCTATCATGTACTATTTGTTTTCATCATCTGGTGTGCTATTTAATTTGCTTTCCTTTTTTATCACGATCATTTGTCATATCTTTCTGTTCTTCAATATATATTATATATACAAAAACAGTGCTATTTGTCTAGTCTATCATAATGTGATATGTCTGTTCCTGTTGACCTTCACACATATATATTTGTGCGCATCTGCAATCAAAAGTCATCTCTTCTCTTAGGAGCCGTCGGGCATCTCAGCCGCCAGCCTGTCCATGTTAGTAAAAACGATAAGAACCGGTTGAACCGTTGATTCGATTGTTTTGGACGGATGAATTGAACCGCCCATAAATACTTCAGACCGGTGTTATATAATGAATATAATAGATATTTTTGAGGAGAAATATATAATAAATAATCAGCAACATATATTTGGATAAATAATTAGCATACATACACATGCATATTTAAACTAGGTGAATACCCCACGCGTTGCCTTGGGGATTTTAGATAATTTGAAAAGAAATTAGACTAATGATATTTATAATTTTATGAATGAAATCATCTAAAATTAATTTTGGTGAGTGGTTTGATGTACACGTCATTATGGACAACTAAATGCATGTTAGCGGATGAAGAGTAACTATCATAATTACACGTGTTGTTGGTTATAATTGCAGCTTCTAGTGGATTGCTGATGTAGATAGCTTGCATGTTGAGAGAATTCTCTAGTGGGGTTTATCTTTATAGGAGTATAGGTTTCAAATATATTTGGATTCATAAGCATTTAAATCTAGGAAATAGAAAAGGAAAATGAATTTAGAAAAGGCCAACAGGCCAACTTCCCCTCCTCCATTTTGGCCCAAGCAGCATGAGCACCCCCTCCCTTCTCTCTTCTTCCCTCTGCACGGGCTGGCCCAACGTGGCCGCACCAGGCCGTTCCACCCTCTCCCACCTCCCTCTCTCACTGACACATGGGGCCTGTTTGTCGTCATCGTCGTCTCCACCGCGACGACGACGCAAACACCACGTCGCTGTCCAGTGCCTTGGCCACGCCGCTTTGACTGGACTCGAGCGGATAAGCTTGAGCTCGGGACGACCCCACCTGTGCACATGATTAGTGTTCTGAACGGGGGCATCCATGATATTAGAGATTCCAACTAATTAAGCTAGCTTGTACTAAATTCATTAAATGAAAAACCACAATGTGTCACATTATTGAGTGAACGGGGAGAGATATACTATCAAAGGTGGCTGGAGTCCTAGCTAGTTTATGACCTGATCTATAACCAGACTCTCAAACACTACTATTATTGCATATAAAACCGTTGTGCCTTTGGAAAAAATGCCCTTAGACTTAGACCGAGAATCGTTCATTCGTCATGTCCAAAGACATCCCACCTTACTATTCAAACAAAACCGTCAAATTCAAGTATATATATTAAACACGTTATTTTTCACCAACAATATGAATGGGTCCCTAACTTTTTGTTGAGACCGTGTTTGGGTCGACTTTATCAAAAATGGAGGAATGGTATAAAACACAAGAAATAAATAAGGAGTGTTCGGAATACATAAATTCATTGCATATAGGACATATAGGACTTCCTCAAGCTAAAATACGGTATATTAGTTCCTGATAGATGAAAACTAAAAAAATCACATGTTCTTTTTTAATCTTTAGTGGCCCTGGGGCCCTGCGGGACCCATTACCCTTCCACTCAACTCACCCTGTCGACCATAGAATTAACATTGAACATTCTGATACTGGCATGTGACAAAGAAAATGTTCTCGTGTGGATACTCAATAAATCGATAAAAGTTGTCACCTAGCGCATAGCGTAGAGTGGCAAGGACCATCAGAGCTCGATTTGGGAAGAAGGATCTCACCCAAACAGCAAAGCAAGCTGCCCTCTTGGATGCCAAGTTCAGCACCAAGCGCCCAACGAGTGAAGTTGTTGGCACTCCAGGTGCTCCTCTTATGGTTGTTGTGGCTGCCCATCTGTCCAAAATAGCAACAAAATTGGTACATTGCATAAAAAGAAGCCATACAACCGGCCAAACACTACTAAAATTTACTTTTTTTCATGACATTTTAAGAAAATCATACTGTACATTTTCACAAACACATATATCTCTCACTCTTTCAAACATTTTCAAGGGAAACTTTCAAGTTTACACGTACCAAAAAACCTTTTTTTACTTATATTACATGCAGATAATTTTTTACATGTGCTATACTGCATATATGTTTCAATTTTTTCAAATGATTTGCTATTTTTATGGACTAATTTAATTTTTAATACATCAATTTTTAATTTTTTGATATTTTTCTGATATTTTCTTGATCTAGGAGCACGTAACGGGCAAGCCAAAAAAACTTTAACCTAATTAGACTTTTAGGTTTGGCACTAGAAATTTACAAAGATTCGGACAAGTTAATATGAAACACTACACAAAATTTATCATCTTTTGACATTTGATATATGTCATAATACCTGTAAAATATGTCACAGTTCACCATTTATGACACTAGGTTGACGAAAATCAAATGTCAAAAGATAAGCGTCTATAATGACAACTTGTGACATTTAGTGTTCATGTCATAACATTATGACATTGATTTTGGACGTCATAACCGTTATGACATCTGCATTTATGTCACAAGTTCTTTGATCTTGCTCAGTGGCCAATTCCATACAGCCCAATATTTGTAAATCATTCAAGACCCACAGCCACACAAGCAATCCAATATAACATATGTATGCCAGACAATATGTATTCCATTCATGACCATATCCACAGGTTCACAAGTCATACATTAACATATTTATTATATTAATCACAAACACTAGCGGAGGAAAAAGAATGAAAGAAAATAAAAGGGTATTATGGTTATTTCACTTTTTTTAACAATTGAGAGAAGTTAAGGTATTTTATCAAATGCTTTAATTTGTAGTGTTAAGTGTTAAGTGTTGAGCACAATACAGCTGTGTAGTGTTAAGTGTTGAGCACAATACAGAAAATATAATGATTTATGTATAAAAACTCTAGGATTTTGAAGGCGAACTAACGCATGGGTGTGCGCCGAGCCTTTGGTTACCGCTACGTTAAAACTATAATATATATATAGGTTTTGTGGCAAATATGTAATATTGAGTGCACAAGATCTTCTTTTTTTTTTTTTGCATTTTTGCTAGTATACTTAATAAAAGAGTAAAGATATATGTTGACTGTGTGAATCTTTGCTTTGCATCACACAAATTTTTTTGGTCATCGGATCTGCGCCTGCATTGATCTGCCCCATTTGTCTTCTGCCGCCACGCCCGTTCATGTCCTGCCTCCTCCTTTCTCTCTGATTGTCAGGTCCCACATGTTCATTTGCGTTTCACCATTTCATTTTGTCTCTCCCGGCTGGTGGGATTGAAGTCAGTGGCTGGCGGTGCCTTTTCCTCTTGGTATGACCAGCTGGCTTAGGCGCTGGACAGCCGGGCCAAGAGACTGGCAGCATGGCTGCTCTGCAGTGGTCGGTGTTGATTGGCCCTTGCTCTGGTGGATGTGGTCGGCAGCCGGCTGCTAGGTTCCGCCTCGGCACTGTCGATTGACGGTCGGACAGAGTGAGAAGGACGCGGAGGGGCTCTCCAATCCGTTGTTGATTTGTCGTCGTTGGTGAGGTATCCTTCTAGTTTTTTTATCAAATGCCATTGACCCTGTTGCTGTTGGCCCGATTTTGTTTTGATGTTTGCCAGGTTTTGGTTTCCCTCAGTTTATTTGATCTGATAGGTCGCTTGTGTTTGCTTCACTAGTTCACCGCATTCAGTATACGATCTCTGATCATGCTTTGTTTTTTCGTTTTATTTCGTAAATAATGGTGGCTGTTTATGGCACCTTAGTATGAATGACGTGATAATAGGCTAGCATTGATTCGATTTGCTTTTTTGCTAAACCGAGTTTGAACATGTGCGCTCAGTGTTCTTGTTTTTCCTTATCTCAGTGCCTAGCAGTGAGTTGGAAGTGCAAGAGATCTGAATTGGTGTGTTTCTGTATCCTAGTTCATCTATGGTATGTTTCTCAGACTTTTACCGTGCTACTAAGGTCAGAGATATTGTAATGGCATGATGATTGTTGATTAGTGTAGCGCATTGTTGTCACAGTGTGGTTGAACTCTTTACTCTAAAGCTAGCAAAGCCTACTTTCAAGTTTGCACTTTAGGGAACACTTTGGAACAAGTTCTGTGTGCACATAATTGTTAGATTTGTCTTTTACTGACCCATCGTCTTTGTTCTAGATGTTCTGTTGCTCTAAGCAGGTGGATTCCATTGCATCCTAATCCGAGTTTACTCAGTGAGGTTGAAGTAGGGACTTTGGATACTCATTACTGTTAGGAGTCAGTCTAGCTACATTCAAGATAGGTTAACAAGTTGGACTTTATTAACTCGTTTTAGCTATGAGATATTTGTATCTTTATGAGTTTTTTAGTTTAATAATTCCTTCTGATATAGAAAATATTCATCAACCAATATTTTCAGGTTTTAAGTTTGTATTCCAATGTGAAGCTACTTTATGTAACTGAAGAAAAAAAACTACTTCACTACTTATTTGATGCTTTACGGGCTATAATATTATATTTTATAGTTGAGGGGATTATGCAGTCAACCTTTGATGTGTTAGGAGATTAATTGTATAAACATTTTAATACACCACGTCACTACCTTCAAAACCGTCTCAGGCGGTTACTTGACGGTTTTCAATAGTTTGGGTGGTAAAATACCTGGTCTTATAAGTGAGGGGGTACAACAATACTTGAGGGGTTAAGTAGACTTTTTCCTTTGTAGAATCCATGATTTCAAAACAATTATTAATGATTGTTTGCTAATATTTATGCTTAGTGTGAAATATTTTTTAACTATACCGAATAAGCAAGCCAAATAGTATATTGTTAACTATACCAAACAATCGGAAAGCATGCCTGCAATTACAAACCTTTGTGTATACCGAATAATCAAACCAAATAAACAAACATAAGTTTACTGTATAGCACTCCGTCCACCCACAAAGCATTATGTATATAGCACGCCACGGTTTGTCATGTATATGCCTGAATAGACAGAACTTGCATACTTGCACACAATATGCATTGCACATGTAGGAATAGACCACACTGCAATATACGGAAAGCATGCCTGTACATGCAATATTCCTGTAGCCAGCAACTATCATCCTTAATAATGTTCGACACACTCGTTGAGCAGCTTATGTATTGGGTCTGCCACTCCAGAACACTTGGTGTACGTGTCAACTCCTTTGTACATCCCTCCATCACACGCTCGAGGTCTAACACCCGATCTAGCAGCGCAAGTGGTACCCTTGATCCCTTTTGAGTAATTCCTGATTGATGCACTTCCACTGCTCCTCTACAAGGCACTTCAGTGCTTGTTTTGCTTCTCGAACTGTGACACCATGCTCCTTTACATAGCACTCGACTGCAGTAACACACTTGCTTCTTTCTTCTTTCTCATTCTGTAAAAATATATATACACATATATATGAGCCTTGAGAACGTATATATAAGCATCTGGATCATGTGTATATGCTTGCTGGTGTGGGCCGGTGTGGATATGTATGTTCATGTTTGCGTGTTGTTACCTCATGTCCAGCAATATCATCCATCAAGCGGCACATGATTGATGCACTTTCTATAATTTTTAGGATACGAGAGAGCCCAAGTGAAAATTTCATCATCGCTTGGGAACATTCCAGCAAAGGATATGATGGCCAAAGGCCAGTACAATGTGCTCACTGCAGCAGCCTGCTTGAGATATTCTTGCACAGTTGGCACTTGTCCCTCTTCTCTCCATACCAGCTCTTGTAGCATAGCCTTGCTCCCCTCCTTCAGCTAAATTTGAGTAAAATGGAATGAATATAACACATCAGTTGGAAACACAAAAGGTTTGGCAACAACTTTTTCTTAAACAAATTGTACACTAAACCCATTCTTTGAATGACCCAATTCAATTTTGTACCTAGTGATCTAAATGAAACTAGTAATTTTCATAACACTACATCTACACATAAGTTAACTGTCCTCATAATAAGTAAAGAATACATGTGGCTTGATGTAGTGGTAAGTATGGACGACATCCATACATATACAGTTTACAAATTACTAGTTGATTTCCATACGCTTCATGAATTGAATAAATTTACCAAATTTTTTTGGTGAATATTTTCATCTCTAGAGAAACAATGCGATTCTCATTTCTTTCAGTGAACATGGTGACTAGATATATTTGTCCTCAAACAACTGACATATGCATATGGATAATCAAATGTAATATGGATATTCAAATGTACGTAAGGGCTTAATTGGTCATTTTTGATTTGACAGACTTGGAATCTTGTTTTAACAAAAAAAAACATTTTAAATACTGTACCTCAATGGCCCTATTTAATTTGAAGTATATCATGTTTGTGACCAATGTCATTATAGTTAATTGGACTAATTTGATTAATTTGAATATAAGGCATTTGTCTGATGGCAATGTTGAGGTACCAAAACATCATACCATTAATAAAATAAGGGCCAGGATCAGATTTCATGAAGATATGAGAGGAGCAATATGTATGTACTGTACATAAATAGCTAGGTTATATTTCTATTTTTCCATGCTATTTTTGTTCTTGTAGCTCACGGGTACCGGTGTTGCAACTGACTCATGGCCCGTCATCGTACTAAAGGCCCCCACGCCGTCCCTCCGGGCGATTTCGGTCGGCAACACAAGTGCCTCCGTCTCCCACCACTCCATCCCGTCCATGAGAGCCACGCCTCCATGTGAGCCCGCAGACGGAGATCCCACGGAAGCATGGAGGGCGGGGGCGGGGCCTCTCGTGTCCCTTCCTTTACTCCTTCTTCCCCACGGTAGACCTTCCCCCGCTCATCTTCTCCGTCATCGATCGGGCGGCTGGTTGCGGAGCTCCCATTCCTAGGCCGATGATGTCACGTGTTGGAATTGGGCCAGCCGGGGGACGGGCTAGAGAGCCCGACCGACAGCGCCGGCCTAGGGGGGGCGGCAGCAGAGCGCGCTGCCGCCACCTTCA
Source organism: Hyparrhenia diplandra (assembly GCA_015847255.1). Taxonomy (NCBI): domain Eukaryota; kingdom Viridiplantae; phylum Streptophyta; class Magnoliopsida; order Poales; family Poaceae; genus Hyparrhenia; species Hyparrhenia diplandra. The sequence goes on from JADLZK010002075.1 coordinate 244,052, forward strand.
CCACGTCATCATCGTTTTCACCTTCGCTTCGTCATGAAGTTTGGATTAAATTAGTTTGTGTGCAAGGAATATTCCAACTCTATAAGGAAATCTCTTATTAGAAAATAAATAAGATTGCTTGTAAAAGGTATTCCAACTCTATAAGGAAACCTTTAGAGAGATTGCTTGGATTATAAATCGTATAGGAGGGCCATATAAATAGGGAGTGTGTAATCTCTTGGTGGAACAAGCAATACAGTAGTTCCGGGTCTCATGCTCCCTGTCACCGCCCGCCGGCGCACACGCCGCCCGCCCCGTGCGCCCGCGCCGCCATCCCGCCACCAAGGGCGGCCACCGCCACCACCGCCGCCGTGCCCGCCCTGCGCGGCGCCACCGCCACCACCTCCTCCCTCCCTTCCTCTCCTTCCCAACCGCCCCCTAACTCCGCCGCCGCCGCCTCCACCATCATCACCGCCGCCGAGCTCGCCGCCAATCGTGTCACAATCACCGGAGTCCGGCCGGTTTGTGACGGCCCTGGTATCCGGAGACAAGGATGATTCCCACCACCGGATGGCTTCCGATATGCGTGAGTTCACCATAGCGCTCAAGGAGCTCCTCGACGACAACCGCCCCAAGATTGGACGCCGCTTCAATGAGATCGAGACCCGCCTTCGCCGCATGGAGTACCTCTACACTAGCCCCAAGATTCAACTACCACTACTACGAATTGATTTTACGAGGCACTAGGAAAAGATTTTCCGTGGCGGGCATTTAGAAAACCGCCACGGTAAATGGCTTGATTTACCATGACGGTTTTTTAATTAACCGTGGCGGTTATAATGTCCGCCACGGTAAATCGATTAACCGTGGCGGTTTTTATAACTGGCCCGCCACGGAAAATCAGGCTCAACCCGCTAGCCCAATCGGCCCATTTCGAAGCACTTCATATAAATACCGGAGTCTAGGGTTTCTTTTCACTCACTCTCCTCCCAGCAGTAGCCGCAATCCCTCCCCTTCTCTCCCAATCCTGACCCGGCCCCCTCCCCTCACTCTCTCCATCTCCTCACTCTAGCCCTCCTCTCTCCCCACCCGGCCGGCGGCGCGCCACCCCTCCGCCGCGCCACCCCTCCCTTCTCCCCCCCCCCGCGCCGCCCCCACCACTCCCTCTCTCCCACCAGGGGATCCGGCGACCACAAGACCGCATGGAGGTGGTGGCGCAGGGGCGCGTGGTTCTCGAGCCTTCCCGGCGGCGCGGAGGTCATGGCGGCGGGGCGCAGATCCCGACGGCGGCGCGGAGATCCGCGCATCCCGGAGGCGGAGCCGAGGGTCCCGGCCCCAAGACCTTCCAGGCCCGCCGGGCTCCCGGCGGGCGGCCGCGGCGGCTCGGAGTTCCCCCGGCGGCCATGGCGAGGCCGGATCCCGGCGGTCACGGGCGAGCGCCGAGCACCCCACGGGCGGCGACGCGAGATCCGGCGGCGGCGCCGAAGATCCCGCGCATGGGACCTGGCGGCGGAGATCCCGTGGCGGCGCGGGAGAGGAGGCTCCCCGACGGTCGCCCTAAGCTCTGGCGGCGCCACCCGGGCGGTCCCAACCCTAACAAAGGCCGGATCTCGGGCCTCGGGCCCGTTAGGGTTTCTTCGGGCTTTTTTTTTTTTTTTTTTTTTTTTTCTATTAACGGTGGCGGGCAAAATGACCGCCACCGGTTCTCCGATTTTCACGTGACCTTCCGTTCATGGCGGGCACAAAAACCGCCATGGAAAATCATTTTTGCCCGCCACGGAAGTTCATCTTCGTAGTAGTGTACCCCCTCTCCGCTCCACGACGACGACGACGGCGGCGCCGGAGGACAGCCCAGTGGCAGCCGCAGCCGCCGGCTAGGGGCGCCCTAGGCACTACCCCGGCGCCACCTCCACCCCCGACGACGCCATCGACGGCGACTCCAAGCTTGCCATCCTCCCGGCTTGGAAGAGGGCGCTGGCGTCATCCAGATGACACCCCGGCCATCATCGACAACAACTTGGCACCGGTCGCTACTTCCTCTCCATCGACACGTGCACCCACACGGAGAGTTCGAGGCGGCTCAGCCGGCGCCACCCACGGCGCCCCCCGCCTCAGTCATTGGACCACCCGCCCCTAACTATGCGGTATGCCTGGAGGTACCGTAGTACGATGGTAGCGACGAGCCCAACCTCTGGATCAACAAGATGGAGCTGCTCTTCCAGCTGAAGGACAACATCGATCCCGAGTTCTACGCCCAAGTATGCTCGCTTTCCATCCGACAGTCCTGCCCGCGGTCCGGTTCCACAAACCGTCCCCGGAGGAGACCGTTGGTCAAGTGGGATGTCTTCACGCGCCACCTACGACGCGACTTCGGGCCACCCATCGTCAACGACACCACGGGCGAGTTCGCGCCTCCAAAGACAGAGAGCGGGCTGAACGACTACATCGACGCCTTCGAGGCCTATGCTACTCTCATGGACCTTGAGGGCTAGCTTCACCGCATCAGCCTCTTCATCGGCGGCTTACGCGACACACTTCGCCGAGTACTCGAGTGGTTTGAGCCATGCACAATGCATGAGGTCATTGACCTCGCACTTCGATATGACGATGAGCTACCAGCAGCAGTGGCGGAGGACTTCGGTGACAACCGTGAAGGCAACGTCATCAATGTCGACACCGACATCGACGCAGCTTTGGCGAGTGGCGCCGGCCGGCCGCGCCTTGCCTCTACCATGGAGGCTATCGCCGGCTAGACGGAGGCCGACCTCCCCACCGAGCTACACCTAGGAGCAACGACGAACCAGGAGCTCAGCATCATCGCAGGCGCCATCATGCTACAGGCGACTGCACCCGAGTGGACCCTCTACAACGGCATCGTGAGGTACTTCCACCGCTACACGTCCCCCGCGGCTTTTGAGCTACTCTAGGACCTCCTCCTCGACAATGGAGTCCCCCTGCATAGCGTTGCAGTGGGCGCTTCCACCTCCCGACACGCCCCCGAGAGGAGCAGGCCTTCCCGGCAAGTGTCCTGCTCATGATGGTGCACCCAAACGTCAGACCGGATGACGTCACGATGCTCCTCTTCAACGACAACGACCAATAGTTCCTCTGCATCGACAACATCTTTGTCGACGCTGTGGATGTGCCGGCGCCCCAACTTGGGCCGCCCGTCAAGACCGCCAGCAACCTCCTCTACGATCGTCTACTTCACCTCACCTCATCGCCGGTCGTCTCGACTCGACACGTGTTCTGCATGCGCATCCACAATCAGGTACATGTGTTGTGCACCTATTCCTTCCAGCACCCCCCAGCTACCCACCAGACACTCGAGCTGTTAGGCATCCTCAGTGCCTCGGTCATGTGGAGCGCGTGGATGGGTCGGCCCTTCGTGCAGCCTCCGCTGAGTTATAAGTTCAGCATCTACTTCAGCAACCTGCACTTCGACTTCTCCTTCAACGACGAGGAAGCCACAATCTGCAATGACTCCAACGACAAGTCGGGATACTTCATGCTCAACTACGGACCGGGTGTCGCGACTTCCCCGATCGGCATCGCCTTCACTCTCCCCACCTAGTGGGTTGGCCGGCGCTGGGGACGCCGCTCGTCGAACGGTGGGGAGATGTCACGTGCAGAATTGGGCTAGCCAGGGGATGGGCTGGAGTGCCCGACCGACAAAGCATCCGCCGGGGGGGGGGATAGCAGTGCCGCCGCCGCAACGTCATCATTGTTTCGGTAGTCTTTTAAGTTTTTTGGACCTCTGCAGCGTAGGCTGCGGCTGGTAGCACAACTTGCCAGTGTAAAAGTTCTATGCTAAACAGTTCTTATGATAAATGAAATAAAGCTGGGAGAAATTCATAACCAGTTGGTAGCATGTGAGAAATCAAAATGTGCTAATAATTCTTGATATAACATATCTATTCAGATTTCTTAATACTGTATATGAGGTTTAGAGTAAGATATTTTCCAGAAGAGCATATAATCTTAAGATACATCTCAAATAAAGCAAAGTACGAACATTACATAGGTTAGCTCTGCTCAGTTACTATTGATTTGGAGTGCCTACCGTGAATAAATAACAAATTGTGTGTTTTATATGCATCTGTCATGAACTTTGTACTTACAGTTTCCTTGAAGCAATCAATTCCCATGGGTGAAGCACCATCTTTTGACATAAATTCTTCGAGAGTCTTGGAAATATGGAAAATTAGATACCAGTAGCAGTCCCCAATCTGTTTAGCAGCTTCTTCGTTCCAACTATTTGTTGAAAACCATAGCAATAGTAAGTAACGTAGCTGCAATTAAATCTGAAAGACTACTCTATTCGTTGCAAATCCAGCTCTTATTATAACAACTTGGGCAAGAAGTTAAGAGTCACACACTGAAATTACGGTCTTCTGTTGTATATGGGAAGAGGTACCATCTTGACTAAAGATAGACTAGTCAAAAGAAATTGGAATGGATGTCCATATTGTTACTTTTGTAATCATAATGTTCACATGCATATTTCTTATCGGCTATTAATTATATTTGTCATCTAGTACCACTACTACACAGACGATTTCTCTTCTCGAGCCCAAAAACGCGGTTACTCCGGGTTCGAAATTGAACGGGAATAAAGGTACTTTTATTCCCGGTTCGAGTCTCCACCCGGGAGTAAAGGCCACGCGGCAGGCTGCCCCCACGCGTCAGAACTTTATTCCCGGTTGGAGACACCAACCGGGAGTAAAGGTAGACATTTACTCCCCCGTTCTTCACCCCAACCGGGAATAAAGCTCTTGGGCGTGGCCGCCAAAATTTTGCTTTTACTCCCGGCTGATAGTATCAACCGGGAGTAAAGGTCTATCAGCCGGGAGTAAAGGTAAGTGACCTTTTATTCCCGGCTCGTGTTAGCACCCGGGAGTAAAGATCTTTAGTCTCGTGGAGTTGGGAGCCGGGAGTAAAAGTCTATAGTATATTAGGCAGCCCCTGCTACTACCTCCGTCCATGCCTGCTTCCAGCGACAAATCGCCCATCTCCTACCTCTCCTTGTTGCAACAGCTCGTTGGCACTTCCTCTCGGACACTGCAGCCCCCGAATCCGCAGGTCCCTCCTGTGTCGCGGCCAACCCCGCAGCCCCGTCGGGCCCTGCTCCCGTCGCTGCTGCCGTGTCCTGTACAGGTGCGGGCGTGCGTCCACACATGCCGCCGCCGCCATGGCAGCAGGCCTGGCTACGCCTCTACGTTGTGTTCCTGTGCTGGTCAGCGATTAGAAGGTGAGGCGTGTGTTGTATCTAAAATTAACCAGTAGCACGATTTCCTTTATGACTCGTCTCATTTTCCTCCAACAGGGAGCTGCACACATAGGTTTGCAACACGAAGGCAGTAGTTGCCATGAGCGCAGACTGGGTGAACATCGCGTTAAATGAATTAACTTGGTTACGAGCAGTGAAGGACAAGATCGGTTCATGTCTCAGTTTTTTTTTTTTTGAATTAGCACCGATGACTATAGTTGTGATGCTTTGTAAAGACAATCTTCCAAAGCTTGTAATATATATGTTGTGTAATTTCAAACATGTATACTCTAATTATTAGTTAATATATGTTGTGTATTTTTAAAAAATGCAAGCTTGTGATGACAACTAGAGTGCGTTTGCATATATTATTGGCAGCAAAAAATGCGTATTGGAAAACCTACTTAAAAACAAAACAAATCATAAATTGAAATGAAATAAAAAACACTTTACTCCCGGTTGGTAAAGGTCCCCGGAAGGCACGGTGCCTGGTTGGACCTTTATTCCTGGTTGGTATCTCCAACCGGGAGTAAAAGTAGACTTCTATTCCCGGTCAAGAACCTTTACTCCTCAACTTCGTACTCGGTTGCATAACCGGGAGTAGAGGGGGTTTTAGACCGAATAAATGTCCACTCTACACTAGTGTATAAATTTCCATAAACTGCTCAATGTAGCCTTTGTGAGGGTGTATGAACTATGATGATTAAGCTACCATTAATAACAATGAGGTAGAACCTTCTTTTGTTTATTTATTGAATGACATTCCTAAACTTGGTACCTTTTCAGATAAGACAAATAAAAATATGACTAAACATGTTGGATTGAGTCGTTGAATTATGAAAAAAAGCAAGCATGAAAGCTTAGATGGTATTCATTACTGAATCAAACTCCATCTTTGCATGAAAAAAAAAAAAACACTTTTGACTCCCTTGTTTTTTAGTTCTGTTGCGATGCATAAACAATATGACAATTCATAATATATGGTGATGAAGTTCCAAGAACGTACGCACCTTTGGACTGCTTGGTTAAACAGATGAACCTCTTCCATGGTTCCATATGAATCGAATATATCATCAAAGAACGACAATAATATCAAGAGTCTTGCTAACAACATCCGTGCCTTAGCATACTGGGGTTCATAGAAAACACCCAAAGCCCAATAGTAGCACTCAACTGGCCGTTTTCGTATATATGGACCAAGGCTACTAGGATTTAGGTCATTGTGCCACCACCTTCAATAAAAAGTTGTATTAAAAGTCACCATATTGTGCAATTAATTAATCCATGTAATCCCTAACATAAATGCATCTTCCATCAAAAGTATCAAATAGAGGTACGCAGTTCATATTTGTTGCTTTTTGATTGATCCCTCGGCTGCCTATGTAAGATTGTTATTGATGGAAATAAGTTTTCTTTACTCACAGTGAGATGGTCCTGACTTCATCACGGTGCATTTGCTGCAAGATGTGAAAGTTAAGCTTAGCAAGCTCAACTATATCCTGATTACTTTCATCACCATCCTCGTAGATGGAGATGTAGAGCTTGGTCTCAAGCCTCTTTATTCTCCGCTGAGTTGGTAAATCTAGTGCATGCAACACTTCCTGCAGGATGGGCTTCGGCAGTTGGCCACCGTTTACTAGGGATGATAGGCAGTCCTTGGTAAAGATTATTGCCTTGCTGAGCAAATCCTCATTACTTTTACCAAGATGAGCTGCCTCGTACAGACTGAGCAAACCATCAACATTTGATTGCAGAGAGTCTCTGAAGTCGCCATTCTCATCCATGAAGTTGTTGAAAATTTCTACATACAACAATATTATTACAAATTAATTAAATGAATTTGGAATGTTTTGCTTGTATAAACCTATTTTGTAGGTGTCCCTATAGTTGATGTACTATCATTTGGCCATAGATTTTATTGTGTACATTAATTATTTTTTGCCAGGAAGCCTTGATATCACTACTACACAAACGACTTCTCTTCTCAAGCCCCAAAAAACGCGGTTACTCCCGGTTCGAATTGAACGGGAATAAAGGTACCTTTATTCCCGGTTCGATCGCCACCGGGAGTAAAGGCCACGTGGCAGGGCCGGGCGCGCCACAAGATCCAGGAACTTTATTCCCGGTTGGGGGACACCAACCGAGTAAAGGTAGACCTTTATTCCCCGTTCTTCAACCCAACCGAATAAAGCTCTACTCCCGATTTGAAACTACAACCGGAGTAAAAGTTAAGATTTACTCCCGGTTAGTGTTGCAGGAATCTACATGATAATGAAATAATTTTATACATGTTACTTCTCCCTAATACCTAGAACAAGTAAACTCATTGCTTATCCATCTGCAGAAATTAATGTAAGTAATAATATTCATGATATCATAACTACCAGCAGGAACGTCGTAGTGATGCTGTCTCAGGAGACGGAACTGGAGGGCGAGTGCAAACAAGTCGTCTCCCCCCACTGGAGTTCTACTAAGAATACATATGAATTTGGAAATGTCCTCCTCAAAATGGTAGCCAAGGCCAAGGCGTTGCAAAGCATCAACAGTCTTCATTCCTAGAAGCAAATCTTCTGTGTTCCTTATAAACCCTTGAATCATGCATCGAACCTTCCAGACAAGTTCATCCTGCCTATCCACAATCTTATGGTCGGGCTTTTGACACATATAAGAGTTAAAATAAAAGAAAAATCCAATTATGTGAGGAGATAAATATAGAGAAAATTGTATATTTAGATTTACATTTTTCTACCTGTCCAGAGCATGGTAACGGGCTAAGCTGAATGAAGTATCCAGTCCATTTACTTTCCTCCATTATCCTTACTGAGGGCCGTTTAGGGTCCTGGTCTCCCATGACACCTTTTCTTCTTTGTGGAACACATGCATCACATGGGAACCAAATTAAAGATTATCTTATTATCCATGTAGAGTTACGGAGAAAAGGTTATCAAAGAATCATACATATGTTACTCTACAATTAACAAATTATGATGAAATTCTAAGCTATTTAAAATGATGGTTGAAAGTGCTCTTAGTAAGAAAGACTGAAAATAGCTGTAAACTTTAGAGGTCGCTTGAAAATACTGCATTTGAATAGTTGAGCATTTAAAATGAACATCTGGGATTCTAAAATACTTCAAATAAAATAATTTTATTCTTATTCATGATATATAAAGGTTAGTTTCAATATCGCTAATAATATTAGTTTTAAGTACTTTAGTTATTAATATATTACTTTTATATTTTAAACTAGGAGAAAGTCCAAAATTACTACCTCGATATTATTGTCCTCTCAGTAAATATCACTTGGCTCATCTTTTATTTTTAGATACTTCATGTGACCTCGATGCTCTCTAGCCAGAAGTATATACATATATAAGATGTTGCAACAAATAACTTGTCTTTTTAGTTCTGTGTGGAAGACATGCATCCTGCATATCTGTGCAGGCGTGGATATTGTTTCCATCCTTCTGGTGAGATGCTGAAACGATCTGAGGGCCAGAACCTTGTGAACTTGCATCTTGGGTTATTAGTTATGTGGATCTCGTGGTCTCTTTCGGCTCAATTCCATGGGAGCAGTGCTAAGAAAACTAGGAATAGCTAGTAGGTGCCGTTCCTTATTAGAAAACAAATTCAAAACAATATGCATATTGTATGTTTCTTCTTGTCACAGAAGCCCCAAAGAAAAGCAAATATATAAAAAAAACATCAAGAAATAGAACAACATCTAGATTCTAGAATCAATGGAACATATTTTAACTTGTTCACTTTGAAAGTGGTCGTCAGGCAAAGGGGAGAGAGAGGGGGAGGGGGTTTGTGTACTTACTTTGCTTAATCAGAGGGAACAGAATCAGAGCGGCAGTGCTCCTTCTCATCAGTTTGTAAATGAGATCTGAGGCCGAACGCCGAAGACGGGGAGCGAATACATACATATATATATAGTGAGAGCGAGACTCAATTAGTTAAGTGTGCTTGCTTCCTAAAACTATTAATAATTAATGCATGTTTGTACGTGACAAAGAAATGAATAAAACAAGAATAAGGGTCCCACACATCAGATTTTTTGTCGTCTCGGCACGAAAATTTCACACAGAAGTAACAAAGCATATCAGTCATAAAAGACACTCAGCACGTAGTGATATAACAACCGCATGTTGCATATCTAATAATAGAAGAAATAAGCAAACCTTATATACCTCTACTCACCCATACAATGCAAACCACACATCTAGTTCTAGGTCATCTGTTAGCAGTCAGTCAGTCACATGTGACATGTCACTGGTTGTTCCCTGTTCGTGTTAGCTATAGAAAGAGTTGGACACCTCCTATTGAGATATATATATATATATATATATATATATATATATATATATAGTTAGGTGACCCGTGACCAATTCCTTTGCATGCTAACTATTTGTTAGTCCCAAGCTACATATATGTGGGGTATGCTGTCTATAATCCAATGATTGCGCGCTCATCCTATCAAAATGGTTGCACAACGTCACCCATGAAATCATCCCAACTACGTACTAAGAGCGACGACAGTCAACAGAATGGTGAGTGCGACCTGTGACCTTCGAAGGATTAGACTTGGAGTGCTCTATGTGGACTAGGGGTGCAAATTAGTCACAGTTAGGAGCTCCTCCAACCCTCTTTAGTTCAAGTATTTGTACTACTTGTCTAAATTTTTGAAGAAGTAGTACAAATAATTTAAGTAAAGAGGGTTGGAGGAGCTCCTAAGAATACCCTTTGCACGCTTTAGGAACAACAGTGCGCATGGCATGGGGCCCAAGAGCTGCTTGAAAGGTACCACTGAGGTTGGTGGCATATTAATTTCCCCGCCGCGGTTAAATATTTGTGTAGTAGTGTCCTTCATGGACAACTTAGCTTTGGCACATGTTGCTTGACTAAGCTGGGGAACTACCTAATGCATGACTGTTCGGGTGATTTCTCACCATGATCAGAATTATAGCTATATGGCAATACGTTTCGACAATATGTCAGTCTATTAATTAATGGTATTTATAGGAAGGAAAACTGTGAGTATACAAGCTAGCTATTATTCCCTTTTCACCGAGATAAACTATAGCTTGTTCCGTACTTCATTTGTGTTGGGCTTCGTAGTCTGTCTTTGGTGTTCGTGGTTGATTCTTTTCCTAAAGCTTTGGTCTGTTTCCGGAACCTCTAGTTCGTCCGCGAAAATTTCCTTCATTCCCGAGTCTTCAGTTCATCGTGAACCTATGATACGTTCATGAAGCTTTGTTTCATCCAGTGAATCTTTGGTCACTGAAATCATGTTACCCAAAACTGGGAAATGAAATAATAACGAATTTATTAGGTCATTTGGGGTTGTGTTGTGTCGATCGGTTCGCCTCCCCAACAATAGCCTTTTAAGTGATGATTATATATGTACCAAGACATCCATTTGTACAGGACTGGGCTAGAATCCTAGTTAGAAACCCCCTTTAGTTCCGGTTTCCCAACCAGGATTGTCCATTCGGAATAAAGGTACTGGTTATGGCAACCGGGATTAAAAGTGGGACATTTATTCCCCGGTTTCCATTACCAACCAGGATTGATTGGCCACCCAGGCAGCCTCATGATGACAGACACATTTACTCTCAGGTAGGGTATCCAGCCGGTACTAAAGTGTTTTTTTCCTTCTTCTTTTTATGATTTCTTTTTTAATTTCTGAATATCGCATTTATCATCTTCTTGAGCTGCTTGGGAAGTTTTGAGTGGATTTAAATTATTTGAATGGGTATGCGGTGGATTACAGAGATGGTTTCCGTTGGGCGCCTAACGGTGCATGAGCATAACCAACAGGGAAAGAAAAATAGTACTTTTCTAGCAGTTGGACGGTTTTACTGACCGTCGTTTACTGTCAGGGAATCAAAATATAGGATTCCTGACAATGGGTCACTGACATGAAAGGATTCAGAGGGATCAAACAACTCAATAATTGTACAACAATTGTTGTGATGGTGACATGACTGCTCTCGATCACATCGTAATACTCAACATTTTGAAGACATGGATCTGTCTCTCACACACACACTGTCACGGCCAGAATCCCTATGACCCATTGGTGACAGAATGATGTCTTGGTGGAAACAACAACTCATCGGGCCTTCCTTCTCCACGAAACAATTATTGTGAGTCTGTGCCGTGAGATTATGGTGCCCCTCATTATGTGTACTATAGACATTGTTCATTACCTAGGGTTGTTTTGTGCCTAGAAATCTTGATTAGCCCATATTGCAGTGGATTGGTGAATTAATCGAGTTAAATTGTTTTGGAGTGTTTATGATCCCATTTTATCCTTGGGTAATCTTCCTAGAGTTTGGTTGCATGCAGAGTTAGAGTAACTTTGAAGGATGATATGAATTTCTTGTGACCTGTATACTCCTCTAACTAGAAGCATTCTTTGTTGTGCCTGTGACTGAACTTTTGTCATGGTCGTGCGTGCATTGTGCAGGAAGTGTTGATTGCATGGAAGAAAGAGGCACCTCCACCTGTGGAGATTCCTGTTGCAGCAAATGGAAGTTCAGAAGGTCATCTATAACTGGACTTTCTACTCCGTGCTATGTAGATGATTAGTGCAACATTTATGTTGCAGGTTGTATGAGCATGGCCTTTTTCTCTGTGGGCTATAGAATACAAGTGCACAAATGCAACAGAAGACAAGTGAACAGTTGCAGCAGAAGACAATGACAGTTGGAGGGATTAGAAGTGCTGTAGTATTCATGTGTTACTTGTGCAAAACACACACGTTTTTTCCATTCACAGAATTCATGTGTTTGCTTATTAAAATACACACGTTTTTTTCCTTTCCATGCATTTATTCGTTTCCTTCCTGGTCAGGAAGAATTCGTGTGCTAGGTGGCTGAAAAACACACGAATTTCCTTCATGCTTGGAATCGTGTGTTTTTTGTGGAAAAAATCACACATGTGAAGATTTTAAGAGAAACACACGTGTACAACGTAGACAGGCCCTATATTTTTCTAGTAATTTGTTTTTTAGGTTCCTCGGTTTTACCAGGCTTATCAGGCCACCCATCAGTGTCTCGTAGACCATTCTGCCAAGCCAGCTAATAAGCATCTTGTTCAGTGTCAACACCATCTAGTAGACATTGACAGGTAAGCCCATCTGGTATACTAGTTCACTACTACAGATTCGCTCATCATTTACCGGCATCACTGCCTGAATTTAATCCACCGGCAAAGTGATGAACCTCGCCCGGCAATGATGAACCGTTCGTGCACGGAAAATCGAAACTCCACGGACTCGAGCATTTCGGCGGTGAAGACTTAGATCACTACCGGGTTGAATCGTTTCACCGGCAAAGTGGTCTTGATGGACACAAATCACTTGCGGGTTTGAAAAAGAATCGATAGCGATTTAAAGACCATAGAATAGTAAAAAACAAACGATAGAAACAGAAGATTGCACACGCAGATGAATTAAAAACGATCGGTTCATTATATATTACTAGATAATATATTTACAAAATGAAAAAACTAAAAAGAAAGTGGCCACCGCCGCCTTCCGGCCGCCGCCTAGGCCTCGCCCCTATTTGCCGGCCCGTCCCCGCCGCCCGGCCTCGTCCCCCGCCGCGGCGGCGTTCCCACCGGGGCCGCCTCGGAGCCCAAGCGCATACGCCGCCGCGCCGGCCTCGTCGATATCCCCCGTAGCGAGGATGTCGGCGATGGCATCGACCTTGTAGGTGTAGAAGTTGGCCTTCTCCACCAGCGGCCAACCACGTTGCCGGGCCGATCGCCGGCCCGGCCGGCCGAGCTTGTGGAGATCGTCATGGACGCGTCGACGGTGACTGAAGCCCGCCATGTGTAGATGCCAGCCATCTCGCACGCACGCCGATGAAGCTGCCCTGGTGATCGGTTATGGAAAGAGAGAGGTTAATTAGCGATGGAGATGGTACCAAATCAGAGGGTGCTGTATACAATTATATAGTAACAAGCCATAAAATGCATGCAGTCGATTGTTATTTCCCAAGACGGCGCCATGAAAACAGTCAAACAGCGACCGGCCCATCTCCCTGGCACACGAAGGCCGACTGGCGGCTGCGTGTTTGCACGCGTTTTGATCATCTCCAATCCCCACGCTTAGATTCGGCAAACCAAGGGCGACCCGGCTACACGTTTGTGCTTGGCGTTTCCAATGGCCGCTTCCTCGGCTGCCACTGCATTTCCCAAGGCACCCAATCCCGATCCCCGGGTTCGATCCCCCAACGAGGCAGTTTTTGACCATTTTTTCAAGAATGATGCTCGAGTTTAATTAGGATTACCATTGCTATATATGTTGCTCACGAAATCTAATAATATTGATTTGATAGCATAGATAGATAGTTATCTAAATACACTATTGTTATTTTGAAACAAGGAATACATGTTTTACATTATTTACCATTGCTACAAGATCAACCACACGTACCTTTAGAAGACGATGCCGATGGGGGAGGGAGCAGGAGGGAGGGAGGGAGATGAGACCTGGAGACGAGAAACTTCTACTACCTCCGGCTCGAAAGCACGAACAAATGACACTCAACTTGTCAGCACGTCCACAACACCGCCGGGGCTATTTAAAGAATCACCGCCCAAACAGATAGCCATCATTTTTTTTTTTTTTTTTCTTTTTTGACCATGGGGGTAGTACGAGTACGCACAATACTATAGTCGTCACATTCATTTCGCGCGGTTCACATAGGCTTGTGCATGCATGCATGGCGCCGCGATGGAGAACGCGTTGCCGATGAGTATTCACCGCCGGTTAGGAACCGACAAGTGTCTCCGAACCGATGAGAAAAGCTCGCGGGCACCACCTTTCGACGGGTTAAATCAATGTCGATTTAAAACACTACCGGGTGTAGTTTTACAACCCGGCATGATCGATAGATCCGCCGATTGCAAAGCTTTTCGGGGGTGGTATTCGATATCACTACCTTTGTGAAAACCGAGACCCGGCAGTGATTTCGCAATATTCGGCCGCCGCAGTTCTCAACTCGACCGGCTGACCACCGCACCAATGTTGGTGCTTTTGCCGCCACGCCCCTCCGCACAACGACGCCGCCAACAACCACGGCATCTCGCCTATTTAAACGGCAAAGGGGGATTGTGTTTTGCACCTAGTTTCTCCTATCTATTCTTGCATTCTTAGTTCGTCTTGTAGTTCCAACTCTCTCCTCAAAATACTGAGAGGGCATAGTTTTGAATTTTAGTATCATGGGTTTTGGATCTAAGAAATCTTTTTCTCGCTTATTTTCCTTGTTCTTCGTCCTCAATCTTCTTTGCTAGCATTACTTTCCAGTTCCACATACATATGACCTTTCTTTGGGAGAAATCCCTCCATATACTGACATATGCCTAGTCCAAGAAAAATGGTTTACGTAAAAGGTGCTAGAACAGTCTTATCAAGATAGAGAGACACCGGAGCTTGCAGCTTATGTGGGTGCCATGACTCTCACAGTCTGCTAGGATCCGCCCGTTAGGATCCTACTACGGACTAATATTAAGAGTCCGGAGTCCTTGTGTTTTGGGGTGGAAATGTCGAAGCAAAACCCCAGGCGTATGGGCATATAGTATCTGAATCATATGGGTCCACGGAAAAACAATCCTCATTGGACGGTATTCTTTGTGACTTCATCCTTCGTCCAATATTCCAGTTTGGTGAAGAGGAAGCTCCAGTGAATCTCATCCTCCAACCTCCTCAGCAGTTCTTTTAGCGGTCTCGCCGGTTTTTCGACCGACGAGATGTTAGAAGAGACTTACCGAGGTGGTTAAATTTTAATGTGTTTGTACACTTTGATTGATTGTAGCATTGACCTATCTCAGTAAATTGATCTTTGTTACCGTATATTTAGTTTTATGTAAGGCCTTTGTTATGGAAATATATGTAATCAAATTTCTTATCTCGTGGTATTTTTGTTTGTTATGGATGTTGTTTGTCTCTTCGATATCTCTCGAGTTCCTATTTTTTACCCTTCATCGAACATAATAAAAAGACGGTTGCGTCAACGAAATATGCTACAATGTCGAAAAAATACAATGTATATCCAAATCCAATGTGAATGAAATAAAGTTATATATGTAACAAACAAAAATACAACAGATAATAAATTTTATTCACATCCATATGGCCTCAATGTCACTAAAAACATTCATAACAATATGCGGCATAGAACGTGATATGGTATCCAGCTTGCATGAAGCATCTACTTCGTACATATGCAAGAAAGATCGAAACAATGCATGCATACAAAGGCGAGTGAAGTGACAACACTTTGTGAATTCACTGGCGGATACATACAAATAACCGGTAGTGATATTGTATTCACTATTGGCTACATATAAATAACCGGTAGTGATATTGTTTTCACCGTCGGGTATCTTAATACCCGCAAGTGATTTACCCGCACTCAACAACTACTATAAATCAAGGCGCCCACCCGCATACACACACATACCCAAGCACGCACCCACGAGCTCTAGTCACTCGCACGCGAAATCCACTCGGCTCTTTCTCTCTCTCTTTCTAGAAGATTTGTTCATGGCTCGGGGATAATTTATTGGTAAGGATATTTTTTCCTTGTCTAGAATTCCTATATATATGCATATAAACAATATATATATATATTATATATTCATGAGCTTTGTCCTTCTTTTTTTTTCTTTTTATCGTGCGGTAATTTGGTGGTATGAACGGTCCTCCGCCTTTACCACCACCACAACAACCGGGTTTCCACGCCGGCGATGAGCCATTCGCCCCTCGGTGTGGACACAAGGTCATTCCCTTATCCGGTCATCGTATGAAATTTTTTCTAACATTTTTTATTTCTTATTTTACTATAATAAATACATGGATGATTAGTTTAACTTAACATCATTTTGTTGCATTTATATGTGTCACGGACTTTATCCCATTACAATGGCTAGAAACAACACTTAGCTGGTTCTTTATCTCTAGTTTTGTGGAGACCACGACATCTAGAGTATCACATGGTCATCAACTATATACGTGTGAAATAGGTTTTACATCCCTTCGAGGTGTCCGGGACACAACAGCCACCTAATCCACGTAGAGGGGAACCGAGAGAATGTCCGTGCAAAACGCCGAGTACAATATCGTTTCCTTTTTGCTTAGATGCACTTCAACGTGTTTGCTACATTGTGCACGATTTCTCGCACTTCAAGATACATGCTTTGTCTTCTCGGAATATCCCCATGGCAATATAGCGAATATGTTGGGAGTTACAACCATGATGATGTGGTAATAAATTAAATTCATCATTTTGACATCGCATATTAGATAGATTCACATCATCCTCATTCATTTTGATTCTCCCACTTGCAGATTTTGCTCCACGATCTTACTTATGCTGCATGTGGCTTGGCGGCCGTTCTCGACCAAGCTACATACCAACTCGGGAATACGATTGGGACTTACGCGGCACACCTCGGCCAGCAAACTACGGAAGGAGACAATCGCATAAGGTTTCTTGACTTAGATAGTGTTCATTCAGTAGGTTACATCTATGGTCGAGCATTTTTACGGCCTTGGGAGGGACGAGAGAGTGCAATCATAAGGGCATTGACCTTCATCGACTCAGCGGATACTTAATCCATGACATCAATTACTCGATATTTCTACAATCCTACGGTCGGCGTGCATGGATCACAAGTTGGACCGAATATTGATCCCGGCGGCGGCGATGATGATTAGTATGTTTACTATGTTAATTATTTGTAAGGTTGTAGTTTAACGGTTCCTAATTAATTTGTAATGTTCTTGTGCCCCATGTGGTCTCAAACATTTTTCTCGAGCCTTTCACACGCAAATGTGGAAGTAACCACGAAGTTTCGGATTTTTTCGTTGTTGGTTTGGTACTTTTCCCGGTTTTTTATTTGAATTTCTCGCGCAATGCCACCGTGTAATTATAATTTGAACTGGCGTACCCACGAAAAAAGCCGGAATGCTGCTAGACTTTTTCACAAGGTCTCATGTTCGCTAGGAGGCAAATCACTGTGGAGGTCCATGAAAATTTATTGTGTTTCCATGGTGTAATTAGCCTTCTTGTCGCCCGGTTTAGCTCGAAGAAAATCATAGTAATCAAAATATTTATTAGAAAAACCTAAGATCTTGTGTGGGGTCATGTTTTAGGTGTACATGACTGCAAAAAAAAAAATTCAAGCCATTTCCACCAAGGAGGATTACACATCCTTCATAGAGGCACACGATCCTTCCATCGAACCGGGACTATATAGTGTAGTTCTTGTGCTCTATGTGGTTCATATGTTTTTTGTGTTGTAGTGGTCTCAAACTTTTTCTCGATCCTTTCACATGCAAATGGGGAAGCAAACCACTTAAGTTTGAGATTTTTCGGAGTTGGTTTGGTACTTTCCCTAGTTTATTTGAATCTCTCGCGCGACGTCACCGTGTAATTATAGTTTGAACCGAAGCGTACCCACGAAAAGTGCCGGAATCTTTGGTAGACTTTTCCACATGGTCTCATGTGCCCTAGGAGGCAAATCACTGTGGAGGTCCATGAAAAATCTTGTGTTTCCATGGTTTAATTAGCCTTCTTGTCGCGTTTAGCTCGAAGAAAATCATAGTAATTAAAAATATTTATCGAAAAAATCTAAGATCTTGTGTGGGGTCATATTTTGGGTGTACATGACTGCAAAAAAATTCAATCCATTTCTGTCTTGGAGGATTACGCATGCATCACAGAGGTACAAGATCATCCATGAAGTGGTAGCATTTCTATAGCACTGCCGGATGCGGGTAATTAATAACCGGCAAAGTGAATAGGATTGGGGTGAAATTTTCCAAATCTATCTGAACCTCCCGCCATTTCGTTCCCCACCGGCGTCGAAACCAGCCTTGATGATATATATATATATATATATATATATGGTAAATTTTTCCTACACCCTAGGTGTAGTTACTCCCTACTCCTAAACATGCATGCCCACGCGCGTTAGTAGTTTTAACGGGTCCGACTACCGCGTACACAGTCCACCGCCGTACCGGGCATGCAAGTACCGTGTACATTGGATTTTTTAATTCAAGTAATTATCTCTCCGGTCCTATTTTTTAGCTACTGTCGTTGGATAACACCCATGGATCTCGTTTATTAGCGACGTCCACACCCCTCCCTTGCGATGGCGGCGGCAGTAGGCTCCCACACCACCGTCGATGGCCCTATATAGCGGCGCAAGGCGACCCCGCCCCTCCGCTGCGGCGACGCCTCTTCTCCTCGGTCGAGCCGGCTGCGCGAGCATGACAGACTCCAAGGTCCGGCCGTGCCGATCGATCGGCGAGAACATCGAGCAGACGTTTGGCGGCGGCCGCGTGGGCGCGTGTATGCCTCTCCACCTCTTCCTTGCATGTTCCTAATATCTTGATTCGATTAATCTAATCCTAATACAAATCACCATCATGCAGTACAGGCCTCTGTTTTCTTGGTTTCATCGCCGGCGTAAGCTGCGCGGCACCATGAATTTTGTAACTGGCCAGAGACAGCCTGAAGCCAACCAACGATAAGATGAAGAAGATCATGAAGACTAGGATCATGGCAGAAGTTAGTCGGAGTACAAGAGTCAAGACTGATGGAAATTCTCTCCCTCCCAGCGGCAAGCATATAGGAACAAAAGGTGCATCTGTATTAAATCTATTAGCAAAAGTATGCACAGATACTCTATTCTGAAAAGTATGCATGTATGTACGTATACTCCAGGAATAATATGTACGTGAGTATGTCTGCATACTTCTCTTAACCATGTATGTACATATATATACTCCCAGGATTACATGTGAGTATGTCTGCATACTTCACTTAACCATGTATGTACATATACTCCAGGAATAATATGTATGTCTCCATATTTTCTTAACCATTTACATAGACATACTTCACATAATTTTGTCAAGAAAAATATATACAAATACAAATACCCATATATGTTATTCCTAGAATTAGTCTGAATACACCCGCTTGCATAGTATATGGAATGTACCGTCTTATGCTCTTTGTCAAAAAATGAACAGCTAATAAAATAGTATGTACTTATCCTTCTTGTCACGTCAAGTATGTGCAAATATATATATACCAGTATGAATGCATAGACGTCAAGTATGGAATGTATACGTTCATACTTTATTCACGCTAGACAAGTATACTCAGTTTTAAATTGCCGCAAGAAATATCTATACAACTTATGAGAAAACAAGGTATATACACATACGTACATATACTTTATTCACGCTATATTAGTATACAAGTATACTCATTTTTTAATTGCGGCAAGAAGTATCTATACATACCTATGATAAAACAAGGTATATACACAACATATACGTACATATATATATTTAAAAAGGCAACAACGGCCATGCAAGCCCTGCGCAACGAACCGGGATTAACGCCTCGATTTTTAATTCCGATACAGACTATGCAACAACACGCTTAGCATCCTATCCACACCCGTTAGCTCCAGGCACCCGAGCATCACGGGCCCGTTAGCTCGGTCCCTGCGGGACTGCTGGACCTTGGGTACAGTATAGTTTCAGTTGGGTGTAGATACTTCATATATATATATATATATATATATGAGTGGCTCGGAGCGAAATTTTGGCAAGTCATTTGAACCCCGCGTCATTCTCGTTCCCCACCAACGCCGAAAGAGCACCAGATTCACCGACGGAGCACCACCAACTCCAACATCGCCATTTGTCGTCCCCTACGCCGCCGGGCCGTCCGTTCGCGCATCCCCAATCGTTCCACTCCAGCGGAATCGAGGTTTGACGGCGTTCTCCCACGCCACGCTCCTCCACTCCGACGTCCCCAACGCCGCGCCGGCATCCTCTGCCCTTCGGCCCCTTCCACGGTGAGAACTAATTATCCCTTTGGGTGTTCGAGTTTTTACCTATGAGAATGAGAACTAATTCGCCGCTATCCTAGCCTCGCCTCGCCCGCTTGGTCTTCCTCCACGCCGACGGAGGACCGCCGCCACACCTCTCTGCCGTCCGCAGCCTCACACCGTCTTCCTCTTCACCACCCGACGCCGTACCGTCCGTGACCTTGTCCACCTCGAATCCTCCGAGACAAGATAGGAGCGCACGAGGCGCATGAAAGCTTGGTGAGTGCGTCGGTCACTGCCCTTGAGGTGTTCGTTGAAATGCCCGTGTGGATAACTGCAACCTGTTATTTTCCTTTTATATTTAGATTTTGCTTTCAAACAGTTCTGGATCCTTAGTAACAAATGAGCTCTAAAACATTATGGTCATTTACAGCATGATTGAAGACATACTAGTGCTCGAATTGTGATTGAAATTCATAGATTTTGCTTTCAAACAGTTCCGGATCCTTAGTAACAAATGAGCTTTAAAACATTATGGTAATTCACAACATGATTGAAGACATACTAGTGCTCGAATTGTGATTGAAATTGTGAGTTAGTATTGTTCAAAATCCAGTTTGGATATTTTAAATATATGTTTGTGCTTATTGTACATCATTTATGAATAACATAGCATTATCATCCTATTTTGGTTACATGTATAGGCAAGCATGGCGTGGTGCGTAGTGTTTGTTGGTCGCGTCTTGGGGATCTATCTAACCTGGGAAGATTGCTATGCTCAATTCCAAGGCTACGCTAATAATTGTTACTGAGAAAATACAACACCGAAGGTGAAGCTCATCATCGCCTACAATGGTGCAAACTAGCCGGTCCTCGGAGATTGAATAGAAGCCACCCCACATACTTATGAAGATTGCGAGAATTGTTGCTTAATTGGTTTTGGAAAGATGTCATGCTTTTATTTATGTCTATGACTCTATGGTCATTGGTCTTCTTATTTTAAAAGTTGATGTAGGCTTAGTTTCTAGAACATTAGGTGGATTGTGTTGTATGTAACCATTAAATCCTGTAATATTTTGACGATATTAATGTATGATAATTTTTCAGATTTAAAAAGAGCTTAATTCCACGAATAAATTCAAAAAATTTAAACAAAAACGCCGGGTGGCATGGGCCCGACGGGGAATGACAAACAAACCGGTAGTGTAACTACACCAAACACTATCGGTTTGAATTACAAACCGTCATCGATGACGAAACATCACCGTCGGCTGCGTTAACCAACCGATAGTGTCCACTATAATACTTATTTGTCGGGTTGAAATCACCGATAGTGTTCACGTAAAGTTTCGGCGGGTCCAAAGTAAATCGACATTGTTAGGTCTTCGATACACTGTCGGCTCAATCTAACTCTAGTGTTATCCGCTCAGTTCTATTGGTTCCTTAAAGCGATAGTGCTCTCAATATCAACTCTCTGGCTGACTTCGAACCGGCATTGCTTGGATAAAAAAATGCTGCCGGTCCATGGATCACCCGACGGTGTTCATGGGATCTTGGCTGCTGGTTCGATATCAAACCGGCGATCGCTCCTCGAATCACAGCCGGTGTTTTGACCTGGTAGTGTTTCGATCCCCACATCACTACCGCTATGGTTCCGCCGGTTCAGTTTTTGGTAGTGAAGGGGGGTTGGAGCCCGGCAGTGATGGACAATTCTGTAGTAGTGGTTACGCAAACAGAGAAACATGAAAAATTATATTAATCTTAAGGTAAGTCTGCGGCTTTGAGATATATAGGAAACAAAAGGGTAGTAGTTTGAATATCGAGCGTTAACACTTTAATACTATACAAGATTGCTCCTAACCAACAATATGCTTGTTTGTACAGGGCCATCCTAAGAGATAAGAAGATATTCCCTAACCTTGAACAAGTGAACCTGAGGAACCATTCATTCACTGGAGCCATACACGACGCATCAATATTCACCCCCAGCTAGTATATAGCTTTATTCGGATCTGAGCAATGGCAACTTTTTGCTCATCGTGAGGAGTTCAAGAATCCATGTGTGAGCTTGACGGCTGTTTTGTTGAGTTGCTGAATAAAGTGCTTTTACTGTCAAAAAGTATGAAACCAACCAAACAGGTGAATCTCAAAGCTAATGTTTTTCAGTAGTAGCTGGTTTTGTGTAGAACAGTTTTGAAAATACCTTCAACCCCGAATTTTTGGCTTTGTACTTTTGAAAATCGGCGGAAATAGAGAGCTGTTGTAAGGAGGATTTGAAAGAGACAAGATTGTGCCCGCCCACTCAGTGACCGGCCGGCGTGGGGGGCGGGGAGCGGAGTCGACGTGTCCACCTGGACAGGCGCCACGGGTCCAGAGGATTGGGCCCGCCCACTCGATGACCGCCAGTGTCCGTGGGTGTGCGCCTGGCGAGTGAAGAATCTTGTGGCGACGCGACGCCTTGGGGCGCGACGCGAAAACGTCGCGCCAGAACGGAATTTTTCCTTTTGGGTGCGAGACTCAGCGTAATCGAGGGACCGGGATGCAAGATCGCGCGCTGCGTGGTCGGGGGCCTCCGGGGCCTGGGACGCGATTCCGCTGGACTCGGGGGCGGAGCGCGACGCACGGCCAGTCGGAGGCGGGCGGCGCGGGCGCTGGACCCCACCGCCGCTTGGGCTAGGCCCGCGTGGCGATGGCCCGCTGCGCCGTCGCCGACTGGGGCATCCGGCGGCCGGGAGCTCGCTGGCGACGTGTATAGACTCAGGCCGCGCTGAGTCCCTGTGGTTCTCTTATTCTCGAGATATAACCTCCATCCATCAGTCGTTTGACGCAATGTAGTGTGACACTGTGTTATATGTTGGCTTCCTTTCAACAATGGGAAAAAGAATGAAAAATATTAACTACAAATATATAAAGTTTATTGTGACTGACATTGATCACATTGCATTATATCATACAAAAGTTATTTGATGAGATTGATTTCCATATCACCCTTATAGGTTTCTTAATCATGTTTAGTGCCCAAATCATATTTATTTCAAAATAGTGATTACCATGGTAAAACTAGTATTAGTGCATATTTATGAGTGTCTAATTAGTTATTATTATTTTTATATTATAGATATAATTAGTCAACTATTCTAATCTCATACATTTTCATCCATTAAACCAAATAGAAAAAAGGATTCGTCCCATCCATCTAAGCAACATGCATCGATCGTTATACTTATCCCAATATCCATGGATAGTCATATCCCATCCAAGTCCAATCTATCTAACCAACATGCATCATGTCATACTTATCCCAATGGATCGTCATATATCCCATCCAACTTGGTCTCTGAACCAAACACAACCTAAATCTCTCTCTAAAAGGTTATTTTTCTTTAATGGAAATTATTTTCCATTAAAAACAATTTACATGAATGTGAAAACGGCCCGCAGATTCACTGTCCCAGCTTGGAACCTCCACCTCCTGCCTGTTCATCTTCTTCCTTTGCCCGCTGCTTGCTGCGCTGCCTCCCCGAGCCCTCCAGTCGTACAGTATTTCTTGCAACCTGCAATTCTGGCATATCCTTCACCCTGTTTTTTCTTTCAAATCCACCATGGGAAAGAAAACTCGAGTCTTCTCATGGGCCAATTTACTCTGACCAGTGACCGACGGAGAAATTTCGAAAAATCGGTCACCCTCCAAACAGGGTTTGCAGATTTGTCCTTGGACCCACATTTCATAGACACATACGGACCCATTTGTGACACGAAGGGGCAAATCTCCAAACACGCGGTTTGGAGGGTGACCCAAGTTTGCAATTTTTCGCGACACCCGACGTGTCATTCCAGACCGCCTCTGAAGCCTGCGGCAGAGCGGTGAGGCGGCGGTCACCCGGCGCATGTAGACGCTTCCGTTGTTTGCTTCTCTTTTCTTTGGTTTACCAGCGCCCCTGCATCGTCTCGTCGTTTATGCACCCGCAGTATGGACGCTCGCCACAAGGACTCCCCATGGTCGCTCGGCCGTCGCTCAGGCCCGGAAGGCCAAATGGCGGCGCCTCTTGCGTGCACCGGAGCCACGGTCCTCGCGGAAGAGCTCCCGTACTCAATGGTCACTCTCACTAGCGTAATCTGAATTATTATTCCATGGATATAAATAGCATTTCCTTCTTGAGCACGATGTACAGGATGAGACTCAGTGCATATAGTTGTTTGCAAATTTAGAATACGTGCAGAACCTGAACCAATTGGAATGGCTGCATGTGTGTGAATGTTATTTATTTGCACTTCATATTTGGTACTAGATATTTGCTTATATAGCAGGTTTTCTCTGCAGCCCAAACAGCCCAAACAGATGGAAATGGGGAGTGCATTTCCAGGTGAGAAACTATACAATGTTTCCAAACAGTAATACGGTACCCTTGCCGTAAAAGTATAAAACCGCAGTGCAAGGCAAGTTGAAACTCGGTTGACTCACAGTTCAAGTCAAGTAAACTAGGAGCATCTCAAGGAGAACAATACTATCATGGCGCTGCTGAGGTTGGCCGGAATGGACCTCCGGTGATCGCCGTCCGTTGACCTCCTCCGTCCCCCCCTAAATCATGGAGGTGCCTTCCCTCTTCAATCCTCGTCCTGGTCGCGCTCTCTCCGCTGAAATCCTTTGTCGTTTCGGCACCTCGGTTACTTGTTCTTCCCAATCCAAACCTTTCTTCCTTGTTGCTTCCTTTGGTCGTTGCTCTTTTTCGTCTTTTCTGAGCCTTTGGTGGCTCATGCACTCCATGCTGTTCTTGGTGGTCAACCTTCTTCCTTTCATGTTCTTCGTCTCAATGATCGTGTGTTCAGATTTTCTGTTGCTACAGCTCAAGTGGGTTTCCATATTTACAAGCTCAAATCCTTCGAATGCCAATCGTTCAAGATCTTCTTCAATCTACGGCATGATGGAGGCCCGCTTTTTTCAATCAGAATATAGAAGTTGGTTACAAGAACAAGAAGCAGAATGGGTCCATGTCAAGCGTGCAAATGGTCATCTCCGCCATGTCAGGCTAACAGGTGCAAACTCAGTTCCTGTTTTTCATCGTCTTCAACCTCCTTCTGCTCCTGCCATAGCGAATTCAAATTTCAAATCCCTTTCTCGTGAGTTTCAAGCTGGAACTTCGGTTACCAAAACCGTTTAAATCATAATGTCCCCTTAAAAATTCTTTTAATGGGCATTTGCTAAAAAAGCCGTTTCGTGGCTGCTGGAATTTTAGGCCCAATTCCTGATCCTGCTCGCCTGCTTTCTAATCATGGGCCCCGAGTTCGTCTTTTTGCTGGAAATGTCTATCGCCGGCCCATTCTAAACGTGACTGCAGAGAAGATTTTCGTTGCGGATTTGCCTCTGTTCGGTCATGTCACTTCTAGATGCTCTCTCTCCCGCCGATCCTCGCGTTACCAAGTTGGGCACTCCGCCGCTTCAGCTCTTTCACCGGCCGGTGACCCTCCTGGTTCGCAGTCTCTCTGAACAGTGGGCCTGCAACAATTCACCAACCAAGAATTTACTCCTCCTTCTCTGAATATATTAAAGAATTGCGAGGCTTGGCTGAAATCCCTCCCCCTGTTATTGTTCTGTGGATTTTACCATCCACCAAAGCTTGGCGTCTCAAGGCTCCTGAGTTCGACGAGGGTCCACCGTCGTCGGTGGTGCCATCGCCGGAACCTGCTTCTTCTTCTCCGACAACCCCGACTTATTCCTCGTTCGGCGACTACGCCGTCAAGGTACTTGGAGCTCCTTATCGTCCTTTGATCAAGCACATTTCTTGGTTCTTAGAAAACCCTCTCTCTGCTACAGTGCACGCTCCAATGGCGTATCGTTTCATTGATCCAACCCCATTCATGCCGCCTTGGGGTCAGAGGATCATGATCCCTGGAAGACGTCCAATGAGTCGGGTCATCACTGGTAGGCTTCATCAACGCAACAATGATGTCGACATCGCCTTCATTCATCCACCTCACGAAGACCACCTGAACTTCGAGCCTATTTGGGACATTTTAAGGGATTTCTTGAATCTGAATATGCAGATGCCTTACAGATCCATCCAACCATGTCGTTTTGGTCAAGCCTATGTCACTTTCAATCATCTCGCTCACAGGGATTTTCTGATCAATGGTGGTCCTCATCAGTTTGGTCCAGTTCATCTGACTTTTATTCCCCATAATAGAGCTTGGAACAACAGGACAGTGGTTCACACCCATGAAGCTTGGCTGATGTTGCTTGGTTTGAATTTGGACATGTAGACCTATCATTTGGTGGATAAAGCTATTTCTGAATTTGGTAGGCTCATGGCCTGGGATGAAGATTACAGTGAACAGGCTCATACTTTGGTCAAGGTGAGGGTGACTAGCTTGGATGTAGTCCCTTGGTTCTTCAAATTCTTTGAAAGTGATGATCTAGAATCTGATGGATGGTCGGTGCAATGTGAAGTCATCAACACAAGACTCCTAGGTGCACAGCCCCAAGATGAAGATTTCCCACCGAGGACCCACTTGATTTGGATCCTAATCGGTTTGATTTCTTTGGTTTTGGCCACGCGGGGCCGGGGTCCACCCGCCCGGAGGAGGATCGGAACAATCTTGCAAATGAAAATCGGGGAAGGCAATTAGGGTCATTGGCCGGTGGAAAATGGACTGTTGATAACTTGAATAACGCCTTTCGGGATGAAGCTCCTCCTCTCATTCCTTTTGTCCGGCTCGATGAGCCTCGCACCACCGTTGAGGAAGTTATTCGAGAATCTTATAGGTGCACCTATTACCCCCGATCGGGTTATGAACAATGATGTCTTAGCCATGGATGACTTAACTGATTGAGGAGGAATATGTGGCACCACAGGCTCGCCTACCCATCCCTCAAGTTGACATTGTTCCTTTCCCTGATTTTAACAATTTTTGTAGCCCATGATCCCCTGAAGATGATCATTATGAGGACCTTCTCGGTTGGCTTCCTCAAGCATGCTAATGCAGAAATTCCACATGGCACCCAGCTACGCCAACCCACCCAGATTCACTCGGTTTGAAGTTGGCCAATCATCCAACAAGTGTTGGGCTAGATCTCCAAAAGATGAGCTTTTCTGAGCAGCTACACCTGGGCTTTGTGGACACCTTCGTTCCACCAGTGGATCCTTCTTTGCTCCAGCAGGCCCCCACCTTTAATGGCCCAGATCCAATGGCCATCGGATATTGGGCCAAATACTTCTCGGTCGGGGACCAATCTCTCCCAACAGTCACCATTCCAGCAAGTTGGTTTAATTTTTTCACTTTGATGATGTTGAAGCAAGGATCATATCCTTGGGCTAAAGAATTCTTAACCTCTCCTGCTTGGGACATCATGCAGAATCCATTCAAGGGTAACTCCTACTCTTTCTCTCTCCCACCCTCTCACCCTTCTGTTGTAATCTCTGAGTTATGTTGCTCTCATCCTGATTCTACATGTACTTGTTCAGTACCTGATGATGCTCTCTTGGGGTCTCTGGCTGCCCAGATGGATAAGATAGATGATCTTTCCCCGACTTTTTGTACTCCCACCAAAGGTACAGATTTTGTCATATCTTCCTCACAATCTCAACTGCAGCCCTTGATTTCTTCTCCATCTTTAGTTGCAGTTCCTAATGCTCAAAGCCCAAACCCCAAAGGAAAGGGAAAGCAGGTCAATCACATGCCTCCTACCCCAACAAAGAAAAGAGATAAACCTTCTCCCATCTCTCGAATCAGATTTGAGAAGAAGTAGTAGGCTTCTTGATATTCATAAAGGATTTAGACCAACAGTTCAAAAAGAGAAAAAAGTTGTCTATGTTGTGATCCTAATCCTCCCTGTCATTTCATCTTCGGTTGTCGAGAATTAGGATCCTCATTTTGCAAGATCGATCTTGATAAGCTCACAGATGAGAAGTTGAATGCAAAGCCTCACGAAGCAAAGAGTGATCAAGAAAGCAAAGTTGGATCAGGCATTTGCAAGTGCTTCAAACCCACCACCCAAGAAATCTGTTAAGAAGACAAAGAACAAGGCCCCAGCTGCTGCTGCAAACCAGCCATCCCCGGATGATGGAGCAGGAACTTCCTCAGGACCCTCTGCTCCCTAGAACTGCAGACTAGCTCAGTTCTCCTTTTGCCTATTATTTTGTTCCTATGGATGTAAAACACTGGAATGTGCTATCCTGGAATGTCAGGGGGTTTAAATTCTGTAAAAAGTGGAATCTTTGTAAGAGACAGGGCTTCTTCTAATAAGCGTGATGTTCTTTGCTTACAAGAAACAAAACGTGCTACCTTTGATCTTGCTTATATAAGAAATTTCTGTCCTCTTGCTTTTGATTCTTTTGTCTACTTACCTTCAGTGGGTGCTTCAGGTGGTGTTGTTTGTGATCCGGAAAGGATCTATGTTTAATGATACCATGATTTTTTCGAATGATTTTGCAAAGTGTCGGTACAATTTGTCTCCAAACATAACAAATATTTGGATTTTGACAAATATTTATGCCCCATGTACTTACCAAGGTAAAAGAGATTTTTTAACTTGGTTCAAGAATATTTCCATGCCACCTAATGTTGATTGGTTGATAGTGGGGGATTTTAATCTATATAGAAGCCCAGAAGATAGAAATCGAGATGGGGCTGATCATGCTGAAATTTTCCTCTTCAACCAAGCCATCAGTGCTCTTGGTCTCATAGAGCTTCCTATCAAAGGTAAAAGATTTACTTGGTCAAATAAGCAAGATCCACCTTTTGCTTGAGAGACTTGATTGGTTCTTCACCTCTGTTAGTTGGACCCTCGGCTATCCTGCTTCGAATGTCTCTAGTATTTCCATGGAAACCTCGGATCATGTCCCTTGTTTAATCTCCATCTCAACGTAAATCCCCAAATCCCATATCTTTAGATTTGAAAACTACTGGTTTCAGCATGATGATTTCTATGACCAAATTCATCAAGGTTGGCATACCTTGATCATATCCACTATGATTGCTAAGTTAATAATGACCAAGTTTAAGAATCTAAGAAAGGAGCTCAATATTTGGAAGAGATCTCTTTCAAACTTGAAACAGAACATAGATAATGTCAAGCTTGTTCTTGATTTCATAAACTTTCTTGAAGATTACAGAGATCTGTCCTTGGTGGAATGGAATTTCAGATCTATTCTTGAAGAAAAGCTCATTTCTTTGCTCAAACAAACAAAAAGCCTACTAGAAGCAAAGGGGTAATATAAAGTGGGTAACCTTGGGTGATGCAAACACAAAGTTTTTCCATGCTAATGCAACTACAAAATATAGAAGAAACCTCATTACTCGGTTAAATGATGATAATGGGAATCAGCTCTTTGAACATGCTGCAAAAGCCAATCTCATTTGGTTATCCTTCAAAGAAAGGTTGGGTACTAGTAATTTTGTTGATAATCGGCTTGATTTAACCTCTTTGCTTTCGTCGATGGTGGATCTCTCCAAAGATAGTGGATCCCTTCACTCGGTGGAAATAGACAATGTTGTCAAGCATTTGCCTTTCGATAAAGCTCCTGGACTCGATGGGTTCAATACTGATTTCCTAAAAAGTCTTTGGTACATTGTTAAGCATGATTTCTATAATCTGTGTAATGCTTTCCATGCAGAGAATCTTTGTCTTTGAGTATAAATGGTTCCTACATAACTCTTATCCCAAAGAAGGATGATGCAATCAAGGTGTCGGATTTCGAGACCTATCTCTTTACTTAATAATTCAGTCAAGCTGTTGACCAAAATTTTGGCAAATAGACTACAGGGAGCAGTTGCCTTCTCTAATTCATAAAAAATCAATATGGCTTTATAAAGGGTAGAACTATTCAAGACGTATTGCTTGGGCCCCTGGAATATCTGCAAATCTGTCATCAATCAAGAAAGGAAATTTTAGTCCTCAAGTTGGATTTTGAAAAAGCCTTTGATAAATGGAACATGGATTCATGCTCAAAATCATGCAACACAAGGGTTTTCCTCAGAAATGGTTAAATTGGATGAAACTCATCTTTCGGTCAGGCACCTCCTCCTGTATTCTTGAATGGGGTACCAGGTAAAGTCTTTCATTGCAAGAGAGGTGTAAGCAAGGGGAGACCCTCTTTCTCCTCTCCTCTTTGTTTTAGGCTGCTGATTTGTTGCAAACCATTCTAAACTTCGGCTAGACAGAATAATCATCTCAAGCTCCCCATACCCCTTGAATCATGATGCTGACTTCCCAATCTTACAATATCTTTGATGACACTCTTATTTTCATGGAAGGAAACATTGACCAGATTCTGACACCTCAAAACTATTCTAAATGATTTTGCAGAATTTTCAGGGCTCAAAGTGAATTTTGAGATGTCATTTATGGCTCCAATCAATATCTCAGATGAAAGACTTGATATTCTATCCTCTGTCCTGGGATGTGCAAAGCAAAGCCTTCCATTTACATACCTTGGATTACCATTAAGTCTTACAAAGCCAAATGTGGCAGATTTTTGGCCCTTGGTGTCTAAATGTGAAAGAAGAATGGTAGCCTTTTCTTTATATCTCACAGAGGCAGGAAGACTGCAACTAGCTAATTCTGTCCTCACAGCTCTACCCACCTTTGCCATGTGCATTTATCTGTTTCCAAAGACTGTAATCAAGCAGATTGACAAATACAGAAAACACTTAATCTGGAGAGGTCCGGACATGAACAAGTAAGAAACCATCCAAAGCAGCATGGCCTATAGTTTGTTTACCCATAATTGAGGGGGGATTGGGTGTTTTAGATCTGCAAGTACAGAATGAGAGTCTTTTGATGAAGCATCTTTACAAGTTCTTCAACAGAGTAGACATCCCCTGGGTACATTTAGTTTGGAATCAATATTACTCGTCAAATAAATTGCCTGTTTATGGTGCCTTTATCAGAAGTTCATTTTGGTGGAAAGATATTTTAAAGCTGCTCCAAACTTATAAACAATTTTCAGGCATCTCCTTTCAAGATGGAGAATCTTGCATGCTCTGGCAGGACAACTGGAATGGAGGTGTTTTCAGTACAACTTATGCAGAACTTTTCTCCTATGCTAAGAATCACAGGATTTCTTTAGCCAAAGCACAATCAGTTTTGCCTAGACAGAATCTATTTCACCTGCCCCTATCCAATCAAGCCTAAATACAATTCCAAGAAGTTTCAAATTCCTTGGACAACTTGCATTTGTCGGATGAAGTAGATTCCTGGACCTATCCCTAGGGCCACCAATACTCTTCCAAGAAAGCATACAAACATATGATTGGTCATCATCACCCCCATAGGTCACACAAATGGTTGTGGGCTTCTTCCTGTCAAAATAAAAGAAAATTTTTCTTCTGGTTAGTTCTTAAAGATAGAATAAGTACAAGAGAGCTTCTGAAGAGAAAGGGGATGCAACTTCAAAGCTTTGATTGTGTTTTTTGCACTCAGCATATTGAGGAAAGCCTTCTACATTTGCTCTTTCATTGCCCTTTTGCAATGGCCTGCTGGTACTCTGTTAATGTAATTGTGCCAAATTCCAATGATATCTCAACGATCTTGGAAGGTATTAAGGTGCAGCTGAATTGTCCCTTCTTTATGGAAATCATTGTGACTATGGCTTGGACGATATGGATGATGAGAAATGATATTATCTTCAAAAACTTGGCACATTCAATTCAAAGATGCAAGGAAGTTTTCAATCGGGAGTTTGCCTTAGTTAATCTAAGAGCGAAGCCTTCTTACCATCCAATGATTGATCAATGGATACAGCTTTATGTGTAATCTTTTTGATTTTTTTCGTTTCCTTTTTTGTTTCTTGAGCTTTCCATGTAAAGACTGTGTTCAGTTATTTTAATAAATTCCAGTAGGGGCTTTGCCCCTCCTGTTCCATCAAAAAAAAAAAACTAGGAGCATCTTTTTGTGTGTTGTGGTGGGCTCTGCGAACAAACGAAGAAGCTACAAACGCGGTTCAGAGTCTCAGACAAGTGAATAATTATGCAACTGCTCCTGTGTGATGCTCACATATGACTGCTGACAGCGTACGCGTAAAATAATAACTGCACCGTGTTGAAACCGTACGCAGGTAGATGAGCATTGACTCGTAGATTGGACGACGTATGTAAACACATGGACCCATCTGTACGTAGGTCTTCATTCTTCCCCGTTATATTGTTGCCTGCAATTATATATTTTTGTTGACTTGACTTGACTTGACTTGATCTCATGAGAATGAGAGGGTACGAGAGTATGAGACGTGCTAAGTGAACGTGCCTTATATGATAGGCATCTGCGTTCGTTTCACTATCACTCCATCGCCCCATGCATGGTAACTTTCCAAGCTGCAAAGCAATGGCTTGCTGCATCAACAACCACCACACCTGCACCTCACTGTTCTTGGCGCTAACAATACTAGCTCTCCTTGCGCATCCATCCAAGGCTGCATCATCGTGGACAAACAGCAGCACGCTTGGCGGCGGCAGTGGTGGCAGCTTGCAGGTTCCGGCTCGTTGCCGCCACGAGCATGCTGCGGCGCTACTCCAGCTGAAGCAGTCCGTCACCTTCACTTCATCCTCCAACCACTGCCCGTATTCGGCCAACACAACGTTGTCGTCATGGATCGAGGGCACCGACTGCTGCCGCTGGGAGGGCGTGGCCTGTGACCGCGTTGCCGGGAGCGTCACTGGGCTTGACCTCTCGTTGCGGTCACTGGGAATCAATGGCAGCGGCCTCCACCCTGCCCTCTTCAGCCTCACCTCTCTGAAACACCTCGTCCTGGGCGGCAACCACTTCTGCGGCTCCCAGCTTCCAGCTTCTGGTTTTGAGAGGCTGACGCGTCTTGAGGACCTCAGCTTATATTCATGCGACATCTCTGGGCCAATTCCTCTCTCCTTTGCAGGCCTTCGTTCCCTAAAGACCATTAACCTTAGCTTTAATAATTTTAGCGGTGAGATCAGATCCTTGATTGGCTTTAGTTTTGTTGGAACGAGTCCTATGATTTTATATATACTCACTTTGGTTTCAACATGTTGGCAGGATCAAACTTCCCTCTCTGGATCACTCACCTAAAACAACTCAAGGTTCTAGATTTAAGAAGCATGGGTCTCTCTGGAACAATCCCTAGCTCCATTGGGAATCTCTCCTCGTTGACAGAGTTAGATCTTAGTGGAAACAGATTCTCAGGAGGCCTTCCTTCATTGCTCAGCAATTTGACGTATTTACAACAACTATATTGTTCAGGAAATGGTTTATCTGGCCGAGTTCCATCCCTACAAAATTTATCAAGGATGGAATCTCTTGACCTCTCCATCAATAGCCTCCACGGTAAGTGTAAGCCCTTGCTTACATTTGCATTTGTTTGAAACTTACTCTTTCCACCATGACTTTTATGTTTGCCTCTCAGCCCTACCATTATCAGATAACCTCAGTCTTTAGGATCCTTCGTGTCCCTACCAACCTCATTCATTCACTGGTGCAATACGAGCATCCATATTCACCCAGCCAGCATTAAAGTTTTTGGACCTGAGCAGTAACCATCTTTCTGGTCATATTGAAGAGTTCCAGAATCCATCTGCGACATTGCGGCATATTGACTGGTCTAACAATAAGCTCACTGGCGCAATTCCAACCTCATTCTCTCAGCTCAGGGCTCTCAAACGCCTAGACCTTGAGCAGAAACAATTTCATGGGTACGCTGGATCTGTACCCATACTTGATGCTTTCAGAACTTATCTTGCTTTTTTGCCTCCGATAACCCCTTGTTATCTGTTTCCGGGTACGATAGTGATGCAAGTAACTATAGTAGTAGTATTGAGACACTAGAACTTGCATCTTGCGGCCTAACCACGGTACCCAGTGTGATAAGATATCTAAGTAAATTAGACTCTCTTGATCTCTCCAACAATAACATTCGTGGAAAAATACCAGACTGGATTTGGAGAAACATGAGTTTCTTGTCCCTGCAACAAAACCTATTCACCAAGGTGGGACGACTCCCTGCCTACTTATCTATAGGATCCATGAATCTCAGCTTCAATAAACTTAGGGGTTCTGTGCCGTTCCCTTTCGAAGCCAGTACGCTTGATTACTCCAACAACAAATTCTCTTCCATCCGATCGGTTGATTTCAACCGACTGTACAGGACCTTTTTAAAAATCTACCTTGCAAACAACACACTAAGAGGCCCTATTCCATATGCAGAATGTCATCACGATGATACTAGTCTTGAAATACTCGACCTATCTGGTAACAAGTTGAGCGGGCCAGTGCCGCCTTATCTCTTCAATGGAAATGGATGTGGTAATGCCCTAAGGGTGCTAAATCTCAGGGGCAATCACCTCATTGAAACATGGCCTGATGAGATGGGGGAGTCATGTTCTCTTGTGGTTGTAGATTTGCATGGAAATCGGATCCAAGGGCGTCTGCCAAGGTCACTTGCGAGATGCAAAAGATTGCGACACCTTGATGTTGGCGGGAACAAATTTGTGGATGTTTTCCCATCGTGGCTTGGAAACCTTCCTAAGCTTTGGTTACTGGTCTTGAGATCCAATCAATTTTATGGCCCTTTAACTATGCCTAGTGGGAATATGGAGAATAGTTACTTCTCTAGTCTACAAATTATTGACCTTGCAGGAAACTGCTTCAACGGAGCCCTCCCTTCGGAATTCTTCAATGTTTTGAAGTCTATGGTTCGTCCCCAGATGAATCCTGATGGTATCTATATCGATATAAGAGATAATTCGCCCCCAGATTTATATTCTGGTGACTTAGTCGTTCCAGTGCCAGTCGAGGTGTCCACGAAACATCTATATCTGAGTGTGAATAAAATCATATATGGGCTTGTGATGATCGACTTGTCCAACAACAGATTTAGTGGCTGCATCCCCAAGACAATCGGCAACCTGACGCCTTGTCCGGGAACATCCCTGTCGAGTTTGGCCGGCTGTCCAAGGTTGAGTCACTTGACCTGTCATGGAATAATCTCACAGGGAGCATCCCACAGGCCATGGCCTCCTTGACGAACCTTGAGGTCCTCAACCTCTCTTACAACGACCTCAGTGGCAGCATACCAACGGGTAGGCAGTTCAACACGTTCCCCAGCAGCTCCTTCCAGGGCAGGAACAAGGGGCTGTATGGGTGCCCGCTACCTATAAGGTGCAACCTGAGGCAGCCCGTGCCAGCTGCAAGCGCTCCAGCACCACCAACATCGGCTACGGCTATAAACAAAAGCTTTGAAGCTGTCATTCTGTGGCTCTTTTTTGGTTCTGGCTATGGGATCGGCATCGCGGTGTCGATTGTGTTGCAGATGGCCTGCTGTGGCAGGTATATGAACGACACACTTGAAAAGATAGCCAGCTGCATTGCCTAGTTGCCAACTCTTGCACTAATTTCAAGTGGCTATTATGCACTATTCTGCTTTAATTAAAGCATCTATATCGATGTAAAACAATAAGCATTCAGATGTTTGTATCGATTTAGGCTCAAATGGTTCTTACATGTTTTGCTTTCCGTTATATATTTTACCTTGCTCCAAATAAATATATTTTGTGTTTCATTTGTGAACAAAGTATCTCAAAATATTTATATGCTCTCACACTGTGAAGCCAGTTTTGTTGACCTTGACTTCAATCAGTTTGTAATGCAGATGCAAATTGATTTTAGGCAAAAATATTTTGCTCATCAGATGCCACCAGAAAATAGCTGAGATTCCTGCTGATTGGTCCAACTTGTTTACAGTAATTTTATTGCCGGTCTAATTTTAATTGGTCTAAGAATCTTCTATCTGTCATCAAAAGCCTGGGAGTGAAAGACTAAGTCACAACCATATCTTCAGTTCTGCTTGCCACGAGCTAAATATTTAGCGTGGCAGGCATATGAACAAGTGAAAACATAGCGAGCTGCATTGCCTAGTTGCAAACTCATGGAGCAATTTGAACAAGCCACTATGTGTTGCTCCTCGTTCCAAATAAAAGCTCGCCTTAGCTTTATCCTATGTCTAATTTCTTTTAACATTGACTGAGTTTTTAGGAAAAAAAATATTAACATCTAGATGTTTAAATAAATACACTACCAAAACGAAAAGTTCATGGAAAAATGGATAAAATTAATTTAAAGTTATAGATGTTGGAACATTTGCGTTCAAAGAAATAGATGTTGTAACACTTCTATCTATAAAATTATAAAATTAGTTAAAGATAGATTGACTTAGTATAAAGCCAAAATGAACTATAATTTGGAAGGAAGAGAGTATTTTTGCTTTAGAGAACTTATGTATGTAATGAAGTTGTATTCAGATGGTTGGACTGAAGTAGTTAATTGTTAGTCATTTTCCTGCATTCAATCTTTGATAAAAAAACAATATTAGGATTTATTTTGTCAAAACCGCCCTTTGAATGACTTTACAAATCATGAGCAGGAGGTAATGAAAATTAATGTTACAGATAGAATGTCATATGTAGATATTCTTATGTGGCACGTGCACCACGAGATTGTGGAGCCTAGGATTTAGCGTCAGATGGTCTGTGAGCTATCTTTAGCGTCAGATCATCCAACGACAAAAATATTTTTTAGCGTCAGGTGTCTGACGATGATTCGGTGTTGTGGTGTAGTGCCTGAAGGACACAAGTGGTTGTAAATCAAGAAGTTGTGGTTCCTGCTCTACCGGAAAAAAATCAAGAAGTTCACATAATTTCTTTTTTTTTTGACCAAATCAGCAGGGGAGCTCCCTACCTTTCTTTTTTTGCTTTTCAATTAAATGAAAGAATGAACAGCACAAAGGGTTACAAGGCAGCTAGGCCCAAAGGGAAAAGGAGTAAAATTTACATAAAGAAGTTGTCTTGCCATAATTTGAGTTTGTGGCGCCTTGAAGGCTTGGCCTTGATACACACAAGACCAAATTCTTGTTTGAATCTTCTATTCCATGCTGTGAAGCTAGCTTGTTCATTGTCAAATATGATGCCATTCCTAGTTAGCCAAATGGCCAACACGATGTGATGAAAATCTCTCTAAAGATCGCATTACCAAAATCTTGTCGAGCTTCAAGTACCATGTCCAGGGGCTGCAGGTTTAAATTCCAAGAAATCGGTATTGAACTCCAGCTTTCTTGGCTGAAAGGACAATGGAAGAAGAGGTGCATACTTGTTTCTTCAACTCCTGCATTACAGAGGACACATGAATAGTCATCCAAAAACATATGCTTTCTTCTGAGAAGATTCCTGGTAGATAGCCTGTCACGAATAAGAAGCCAGAAGAAAAATTTATGTTTCCCAAGATTGCTTGATGCCCATAACCAAGAGAACAGTGGAGAGGCCTCATTGTGTTCCTGCATAAGCCTGTAAGCCTTCTTGCTGCTATAGGTAGATGATCCCCAACTATAGGTCCAGATATCATTAACTTCTTCTAATAATTCAGCATTTTCAACAATTGTATCAATCTCAACCAACTGGGTGGTGGCAACCTGTGAGAGAGGCAAGCTCAAGGCTTGGTGTTGAGCTTGATCAATAAAGAATTGCACTGAACATTTAGGCTTTTAACAAAGGAGAAAAGCTGGGTTGCAGTGTCACCGATTTATTTGTCACCTTTATTTCACACGTGGCAATAAGTTTGAAACTTGCTGAGAAGATTAATTAAGAGTGTCCTTCCACTAGAAGGAACCCATTGGACATCTCATCTGGGGTGGAGTCTGATTGTTGCTATACAGTTTGGTCCAAGTGAGTTTTTTTTTTTTTTTTTTTTGAAAATGGTCCAAGTGAGTTTGACCCAGGTAAGTCTTTTTTGTTGAATTTATCCAGAAATTTCAGGAGCAGAGAATTGTTCTGAGTTTTGATGTCAATTATGCCCAAACCTCCTTCTGATTTAGGTTTCAGAGAATTTCTTCGTTGACTGGATACCTAAGAACATGCAACTGGACCATATGCCTTCTTCTTCAGAAGAAAATCAATTATCTGATAGAAATATATCAAAGCCAAACTCCATTGCAGAATTGATAACAGAGCGAAGTTACCCTCATAACCCCAATTCTTAGACATACAAGTGTATGATTTCCCACAAGCCATACAAATACTGGGATTGATGGGCCATAAAATCGCAGTGCAAGGCAAGTTGAAACTTGGTTGACTCACTGTTGAAGTCACGTAAACATAGAGTATCTGCTTGCGCCGTGACCTGCCAATCGACAAACGAAGAAGCTAGCCAGAACACGTTTCAGAATCTCATACAAGCAAGGCTAATAATACAGCTTGTTGTTGGCTTTATGCATTTTTGTAACCTGTCTCGTAGCCCATATATATATATATAGTAGCTGTTAGCTCTTCATTGATAATACATGGTTCACTTTATTCTCACAAAATTTCTTTGTTCTTGTGAATAAGCTGGCTGTAGGGATATTGGTGTACTTTAAATTAGATCAAGACATTAAAAGTAGAATAGGGACTACTAGAGTTCATTACATAAGTAAAATAGGGACTACTTGTTTTTCTATTTTTATTCTATACGATATAGCTTCATGCGTCTAACCAAATAGTATACTCTCAGTAAGGCTCTATACATATAGACAACCAAACAACAACAACTTGCATCTCCATGGCCTGTCATCTGAAAACCTGGTTCCCAGATGCGAGCCACGCTCCACTCACCAACTTAATAAATTGTAGTTGATTGGCAAAATATTAAAGGTATATAATACAATAGCCTTGTAACCCTAAATCCTGAACATATACAAGTGCATGATTTCCAACATGCCGTACAGATGGTGGGGCTGATGGGCCATATAAAACCGCAGTGCACGGCAAGTTGAAACTTGGTTGACTCACTGTTGAAGTCAAGTAAACTAGGGAGTATGGATATACTTGTGCCGTGCCCTGCTTGGCTGCCAACAATGCAACACGGTTTAGAGTCTCAGCGAGCAGCAGACAAGACAATAAACAATAATTATGCAGCTGTTGGGTGATGCCTGACATGACTGCATAAACACATGGATTCATTTATTTGCTTGACTTGGTTTCATGAGACGTACAACGTGCCTACACTAGGAAGGTAACTGCGTTCATGTCATTATCACCCACATCACCCACCCGCGATCCCTGAGACCATGTATTATAATCGGCGAGATGCCGGCGAGATCCGACGCGTGAGAGAGAGAAATCATGAGAGAGAACAAAGCAGACGAACTGTGAAACACCGGCAAACAGCGGGCGAAATGACACTGTAGCTACTCCTCCTCTAATCCGATTCTTCCACATCATAGTAAAGTATTAAAGATCAGTGGGGTCCACCACTAGCTTGGATGACCTGGGGCGTCTTGCAGCCGGTGAGCCGGCGTATCCATAATACTTGCTCTGATAGTTTTCCATGCTGCGAGCAATGGCTTGCAGCGTCCACAACCATCACACCAGCTCATGGTTCTTTGCACTAGTAGCTCTCCTCCTTGCTGAGACCCTGCTAGCACAACGCTCCAATGCAGTGTGGACAAACACAAGCAGCACGCCGGCCGCCGTCGGTGGCAGCAGCAGCTTGCAGGTTCCAGCGCGTTGCCGCCCCGAGCACGCTGCGGCACTACTCCAGCTGAAATGGTCGTCCTTCACCTTCACCACATGCTCCAGTTGCTATCATTTGGCCAGCACAGCGTTATCGTCATGGAACGAGGGCACCGATTGCTGCCGCTGGGAGGGGGTGGCCTGCGACCACATCTCCGGGAGTGTCAGTGGGCTTGACCTCTCGTCCCAGTCACTGTGTATCAATGGCAGCGGTCTCCATCCTGCCCTCTTTAGCCTCACCTCTCTGAAATACCTCGTCCTCGACGGCAACGACTTCTGCGGCTCCCACCTTCCAGCGTCTGGTTTTGAGAGGCTCACACGTCTTAAGGACCTTAGCATAGACGAGTGCCACTTCTCTGGGGCAATTCCTCCCTCCTTTGCAGGTCTTCGTTCCCTAAAGACCATTAGCCTTGCATCAAATGGTTTTAGGGGTACAATCCCTAGCTCCATTGGGAATCTCTCCTTGTTGACAGAGTTACGGCTCAGTGGAAACGACTTCTACGGAGGGCTTCCATCATCGCTGAGCAAATTGACATATTTACCACGATTGGAATGTTCTTCCTCTGGTTTGTCTGTCCAAGTTCCCTCGCTACAAAATTTAACAAGGCTGGAATTTTTAGACCTCTGAAGATCTCTAGTTTGGTTTTGGCTAAATAATGAAACCCTAGGACTAATCTCTTTGCTTAAGTGTTTGATCTAGCTTGAGATGGTCCTAGTCAAGTTGAGAAGCATGGTGATCATGGTGGATGCATGGAGTGATCCAAAAGATGATCAAGTGCTTGCACTTGGAGAAAATGAGAAAAAGAAAAACAAAAATGGGCTCAAGGCAAAGATATAACTATAGGGCCATTTTTGTTTCACACTCAAGACATCATAGAGGATGTGAGTGATTTAGATTTGATAACCGTACTATGAAGAGTAGAAAACTTCAATCACTTTACTCACCTAGTGCCACTAATTTGAGTTCCATTTTGCATATTCATTTGGGTCAGTGACATGGTGATACGAAGTGAAACTCTTTGAAAAAGGCTTGAGAAATGTCATCTATTTACGCTTAAAAGGTTTAACATATTTTAGATATGATGGCATATTATTTGAATGAGTTTTGTTAAAAAATGAAAGAAGAAAGGAGCTGTTGTTGGAATTTCCGGTTCAACCCAGTTTTTATTCCATTCGGGTGCTCTCTGTTGTTTGGAGCAGCTGCCTCCTTCGGGCGTTCTAACAGAGAGTGTCGCTGGAATTTTATCCTAGCCTAATTGGAAATTGCTGCTGGCTGCCTTCGCTGCTGGGCCGAGCAGCTGCTGCCGTTGCTTGCTAGGCCTGCTCGTCACTGCGGGCCGCCCGCGCTCGTGGGCTGGCACTGGCACAGCTGCGTTGCTGGGCCGCCCGCGCTGCCACTGCTGCTGGGCCGCCTTGGCACCAGGCTGCCAGGCCACCGAAGTGCGGGCCGCTGCTGCTGGGTGCTGAGTGCTCGCGGGCCGCTGCATCGCTGGCCCATGGCAGCGAGCTGGACTGACTGCTGCTGCCTTCTCTCGCGGGCCGCACTCCTGCCTTGGCCCAAGAAGAGAAGCTGCTGCTGCCTGCTTGCTTGATGCAC
Organism: Hyparrhenia diplandra; assembly: GCA_015847255.1. Classification (NCBI taxonomy): domain Eukaryota; kingdom Viridiplantae; phylum Streptophyta; class Magnoliopsida; order Poales; family Poaceae; genus Hyparrhenia; species Hyparrhenia diplandra. The sequence goes on from JADLZK010002075.1 coordinate 285,271, forward strand.
TGGGCGTCGGTGTGCCGCCGCGTGCGCTGCTCCCCATGGGATGCCTTGCCAAGCTGCTCCGCGTGCGTGTGCTTGTGGGTGTCGGTGTGGATAAGCATGTTATTGGTTGTGTGTTGTTACCTCGTGTCCAGCAACATCGTCGAACAGGCGGCACAAGGTTGTTGCAGTTTCTATAATTTTAGGATACGAGCGAGCCCATGTGAAAATTTCATCATCGCTTGGGAACATTCCAGCGAAGGATATGACGGCTATTGGCCGGTACAATATGCTCACTGCAGAAGCCTGCTTGAGGTATTCATTCACTGTTGGCACACGTCCCTCTTCTCGCCATACCAACTTTTGTAGCATAGCCTTGCTTCCCTCCAACTAAATTTGAGTAAAATGGAATGAACATAAACCCATCAGTTGGAAACAGAAAAGGTTTGGCATCAAGTTTTTCTTAAAAAAATTGTAGACTTTATTCTTTGCATGACCCACGCAATTCAATTTTGGGTCTAGTTAGTGATCTACTGAAACTAGTAATTTTGAAAACACTATATGCTGAACAGTCTACACATAATTTAACTGTTCTCATAAAAGGGAACAATACATGTGGCTTGATGTAGTGGTAAATATGGACATCCAGACATATACAGCTTCCTGGATTTGGATAATATGTTACCAGTTTGACATGGCAGTGTTCATGTATGCGTAATGAAATTTGGCATGATTATAGTGTCATGGAACTGGTGATACTGAAACTGTAGTTAAGAGGAATCATTGTTAGATGAGGTATTTTCCAATTCAGATGACAATTTGGTACAAGAAATAATGTAATAAAACATACAAATTTATGCATCACTAGTCACTGGTAAAGTTCCCATACTATTATTATGGGACTCTATTAGACTGAAGTCAGAAAATGTGTTGTATAACGTCAATTATTTTCACCATGTGACAAAGAAGCAAGGACGACTATACGGATTCTGACAAATATCTGGCAACGCAATGGTTAAATTAGATACAATTGTGAACCAAACATATATAACCTGGAAACCATCTGTATGCATAGTTTTCAATACCACAAAATTTATTTTAGGAGCCTCTCTAATTAATAGAGGCGGGTGTATCTACAGACCACCTCAATAAGTGGCTAGATGGCCTCTAGGCATGACCGCTTTTGAAAATCATTTATGGAGGCAAGCGACCTATGGTGGTCATCACTGTTAATTCCCAATTAACAGAGGCGGTCGTCTTAGGATGCCGGTCTCTGTAAATCAATCTTCAGAGATGGATATCGATATCCATGTCTTTGAAAATCGTTCTGGCCATATGTTTTAAGCATTGGTCTCTAAAAATGAATTATAAAAATACTTTCATTTAAAACAATTTATTACTTTTTTTTTTCATAAAACTCGGATGAACACAGCTAGAAAAGATTTTGTGAGACAAACTAGTTTTATTAACAGAGACGGTCACAAAAACTAAGTGTCTTCTAAAATACTAGGGGATTTTCAGAGGCAGCCATTTTATTGTTAGAGGACAGCATGACTTGACCGTAATTATAAACAATATGTTTCATCACAAACGGGTTTCAGTAAACCATGTGTGTTTAAACAACACTTTTAGTCAAATTCAATAAGTGAAGACTTCTACAATCAAAATGAAATTCGTGACCAGGCATATATTTATTAACACATATATTCAAATTTTTAATACTGTATATGAGGTTTAGAGTAAGACGTACACGTTTTCCAAAAGAGCATACCATCTTAAGATACATTTCAAATAAATCATAGTAGGAAAACTACATAGGTTAGGTACTAAGTTACGGTTTGATATGGAGTGCCTACCCTAAATATATAACAAATTGGATGTTTTGTATTCACATGTCATGAACTAGCTTTGTACTTACGGTTTCCTTGAAATCAATTGCCACGGGTGAAGCACCATCCTGTGAGACAAACTCTTCGAGAGTCTTGGAGATTTGGAAAAATAAATACCAGTAGCAGTCCCCAATCTGTTTAGCAGCTTCTTGGTTCCAGCTATTTATTGTAAACCACAACAATAGTAATATGTAACATAGCCACAATTAAATCTGATGCAATCCATCTCTTATTTGAAACAAAATGGGTAGGAAGTTAAGACGCCCTGTAACATAGCCCAGCACTTTTAGTTACCTTTTAGCCCTCATGGATCCAAACAGGAAGGATAAAAGTTGGGGCTAAACTTTAGCCCACCACTTTTGCATTAGCCCCTCCGAGGTGGACTAAAGAGGGCTAAAAGTAGTCCTATGGGGCAAAAGACTCATAATACCCCCACCCAACCATACGCATGGCTGTGCAAGGGTATATTAATAGAGGCAAATGGGTCATGGTAGGGTGTACATGGCTAATCTTAGCCCCTAGATCAAAACAGTTCTACAGTCTAAACTTTAATTTAGCCCCTTCATTCTAAGGGCGAATCTTTGGCCCAACATCTTGACTAAAGATAGACTAGTCAAAAGAAATTGGAATGGATGTCCATTTTGTTACTTTTGTAATCATAATGTTCAACATATATTACTTATTTATATGTTATTTGATAGTAACTATAATTGTTATGGATGTAGTTAAAATTGCCATATAGACCATGCTTAATGTAGCCTTAGTGAGGGTGGCTGCTCTCTTTAGGTCCATATGGTTATGTGAAAATGATATTACTTTTAATAATAAACTGATAATCACCCTAGGGGCACGAAGAGTTTCGACATTTCTGATAATCATTGAATTATAAAAATGCCAAGCTTGAAAGCTTAGTTGGTATTGATGATTCAATCAAACCATCTTTGCATGAAAAAACATTTTTGACTTTCCTTCTTTTTTTAGGTCTGCTATGATGCATAAACAATTTGAGTAGTCATAATATATGGCGATGAAGTTCCAAGAACACACCTTTGTACTGCTTGGTTGAACAGATGAACTTCTTCCATGGTTCCATATGAATCCAAAATGTCATCAAACATCGTCAATAATGTCAATTGTTTTGTTAACACTATCCGTGCCTTAGCATACTGGGGTTCGTAGAAAACACCCAAAGCCCAATAGTAGCACTCAATTGGGCGTTTTCGCATATAAGGACCAAAGCTACTATGATTTAGGTCCTTGTACCACCACCTTCAATAAGAAGTTTAATTAATCTATCTAATCTCTCACATTAATGCATCTTCCATCATCAAAATGTCAAATAGGGGTACGCAGTTCATATTTTTTGCTTTCTGATTGATCCCTTGGCTGCCTATGTAAGATTGTTATTGATGGATAGAAGATTTTCTCTACTCACAGTGAGATGGTCCTGAGTTCATCACGGTGCATTTGCTGCAAGATGTGAAAGTCAAGCTTAGCAAGCTCAACTATATCCTGATTACTTTCATCAACATCCTCGTAGATAGAGATGTAGAGCTTGGCCTCAAGCCTCTTCATTCTCCGCTGAGTTGGTAAATCTAGTGCATGCAACACTTCCTGCAGGACGGGCTTGGGCAGTTGGCCACCGTTTATTAGGGATGATAGGCAGTCCTTGGTAAAGATTATTGCCTTGCTGAGCAAATCCTCATCACTTTTACCAAGGTGAGCTGCCTCATACAGACTGAGCAAACCATCAACATTAGATCGCAGAGCGTCTTTGAAGTCGCCATTCTCATCCATGAAGTTGTTGAAAATTTCTACATACAGCAATATTATTACAAATTAATTAAATGAATTTGTTGCTTGTATAAACATATTTTGTAGGTGTCCATATAGTTGATGTACTAATAACATTTGGTAATAGATTTTATTGCATACATTAATTATTTTTGCCAAGAGAGTGGGAAGCCTAAAAAAATATAATATAGATATACCTGCAGGAATCTACATGTATGATAAGTAAATATTCTACCTTTTTATAGGTACTTTATTAGATATCTCTAATACCTCGAACCAGTAAACTCATTGCTTATCCATTTGCAGAAATTTATGTAAGTAATAATGTTCATGATATATATCATAAATACCAGAAGCAACGTCCTAGTGATGCTGTCTCAGCAGACAGAACTGGAGGGCGAGTGCAAACAAGTCATCTCCCCACTGGAGCTCTACTAAGAATATGCATGAATTTGGAAATGTCCTCCTCAAAATGGTAGCCAAGGCCAAGGCGTTGCAAGGCATCGACAGTCTTCATTCCTAGAAGCAAATCTTCTGTGTTGCTTATAAACCCTTGGATCATGCATCGAACCTTCGACACAAGTTCATCCCGCCTATCCATGATCCTATGGTTGGGCTTTTGACAGGTGATAATTAACAATTAAAATACAAGACACAGCCAATGCAATTTTGTGAGAAGATAAACATAAATAAAATTGTATGTATAGATTTACGTTTTTAATTTCTACCTGGCTAGAGCATGGTAAAGGTCTAGGCTGAAGGAAGTATGTAGTCCATTTACTCTCCTCCAGTGTCCTTGTCTCCCATGACACCGTTTCTTGTCTATGGAACAGATGCATCACATAGGAATTAAAGGTTATCTTATTATAGGTATAGAGTTTGAAAGAAAAGGTAATCAAATAATCATACATATCTTATTGTGCAATGCACAAATTAAAATGGAAGGGCTCTTAGCAAAATAGCTGTAAGTTTATTTTTTTTGACTGATATGATGATAGCTATAAGTTAACCATCTTCAAACTAAATTGAGTTCAAAATATTTTAAACATTATACAGCTGCATCATGTTTGTCAAGTTATTTTTAGATTAACCTGATTGATTGGTTGCTTGAATGAATTTTGAAATTGAACACTGTTCCAATAATGGCAATGTATAAGGATCAGAAAAATGCACTATTGACAAACATTATCTTATACGTTGACATATAGCTAAAGTAAAATTGATTAAGAGCTCTATCTCGGTTAGCCCTTCTGTCGCTAGCACAGGGGTAAATTATTCCTAATGTCAATGTGGTTTATTTGTCAGAACCAATGTTCTTGTATGGCTAATTGTAGGTATATCTCACTATATCTAAAGCCACAACAAGATCTAGCATTAGAATCATGGCCGTGCCAGCGGTTAAGAAGGGTGTGAACAAGGGGAAAATGAAACAGATCTTGATGGTAAATAGTAAATACACAAAGAATATCAGGCGTGTTCACTGCAGCTACAAGCATCTGCAGCCATTGTTTCTTCTATACAGTAATTTGTGAGATGGAGTTGCAGCCAGAGCTACTACAGTACGTCACTGCAAAAACGGCTGCCAAACAAATCACAAACAAGGTAATATGTCCTATTATAATTTTTCTTTATGATAATCAATATTACTTTAGCATTGTAGGAGATATTGTTCATATTTGCCCAATATTTGTCTCTAATTGAATTGTTGCTTGTGTTTACTATCGTGGTCAACATTCATTAGTAGATACAAGTCCAACAAGTTTTTTTGTTGCTCTTGTTCATGCATTCTAGTCAAATTTGATTGCACTAGTTCAATAGAGCTTGTTTTTAGAGATTTAAATATGGCCTATGATGGTTGTCATTCTGGCTAATGCTGATAGATGAATATTTGACCCTAAATTTTGCCGATCTTACTTAGTTATATAGCCAAAGCTGATGTGGGCTAGATAAGTAAAAGGAATACAAATACCAAGCAAATCTGATCAAGATAAAAGTAATGTCTTAACAACCATAAAGACCGAGGTCTTGTGTTTCTACTTTTGTTTCACTATATATGTTGTTGAGACATATCAGACTCTGTTCCTAGATGAGGCAAAGAATAGTGGGAGCTCATAAAGCATTGAGTTCTCCATGTGGCTGAAAAAAAAAAAAGTTGGTAGTATATTTCTTAGTTTCTTCAACTATTTCCAACATCTTGTTCTTAAAAGATAGAAGACAATTTTGTATCAGGAATTCTGAACTATAATTTATAAATCACTTCTCACTTTTATTATTTCATTCTCTCTTTAACATCTGCAGAATCATTTCCTTAATCTTATTTTTGCCCACGTCCTTTTGCCTCCAGATTGGCCGATTGATAAGTGCGCATATATTTCCGTGCGATTGGATTGATTTTGTTAAGTAGAAAGATTGGGAGTTGAGATAGGAATTGTTGGAGGCCAGGTTTTTTCAATCTTGTTTTTTTTCTCGAACAGCGCATGGGAACTGCGTGTCATTTCATTAAGGTAGAGAAAAAGTTACAAAGGTCCAAGTGACCCAACACACACACCCCACACCCCAGAAACTAGGTTACAGACTCGCCACACAAAAAGGAAAACAACGACCAAACGCCTCCAGGAATTAAGCTCCAGAATGCATCAACCTGAAAATCAGCTCCTGGAGTTTGGAGGCCCCGCCGAACACCAGAGCCCACCCTCCGAGCTAATAGCCCTAAGGACTTCCTGAACACATGGCCTCTTATTATCAAAGACACAAGAATTGCGATGCTTCCAAATCTCCCAAGCCACCAAAATTATCAAGGAGTTGAGGCCTTTACGCAAATCCTTAGGGACAGCCGCAATTTTTTCAATCTTGTCAAAAATCAAATATTGGCACACAGAGTTAGCAGCAAGACAATTAACTTGTCAAGACAACCGGATCTGCCATTATGTCCCCTTGGCAAGTTCAGCCTGATTTGAGTTGGCTGCGTGCCTGGCCACAGATGGTTAATTTGTTGTGGCATGTGGGACACTCCAATGGTGGTATTTAATTTGCTGATAGACACAACTTAATGTTGTCTTTGTTAGAAGACAGTCTTTAAATGTGTTAACGGCTCCTAGACACTATGGTTATTAAAGTAATAATATCTAGGAGTAGATGGGAGAGAGAAGATAAAAGTGATCAAAATATTTCTGACTATTTCGATAAAAATAGTTATCTAAAAAATTCATAGCTTTTGCAGAACTTCAGATAAAGAAAGCATAGACCAAAACTTTAGAGCTCGACAAAATCTACAAATTTGTAGTTGACAAGTATTTTATTTGAAACTATTTGATTATCAAAATTAATTTCACTTTGAATTCAGATTATGAAATTCAAAATTAAAAATTTGAAACAAGCTGACATGATGACATGGAATATACAAAAGTTGAATTTATAAATACGATCTATAACTTCATAGTTGATAATTTTTCATCTAGAGTCATTTGGAGTCCTAAATATCCATTTTGTTTTCTTTAGATTTCACAATTTATGAATTTCAAATGATCGCTAACCGACACGATCTGTACCACATATGTTTAAAAATTTTAGATTTGAATTTGAAAATGTAAATAATAGAATGAATTTCTTGGATTCTAAATGACTTCATAAAGGTCGTCTTTTTCCCATCCACACTGTCAAGTACAAAGTCTTAGATCTCACTAAACACTGTATGTTTTTTATATAAAGGTCGTCTTCATCCGATTTCCTACCGATTTTGGTTGGGTCAATTATGTAATCGATAGCAGCGGGATCGGATATGGGCTGTAGAAAGCCGATACCATCCAACTCCCAGCGTCAACTGATTATGTTTGCGTTCCCCCTTCTCTACTTGGACTGAACCAAACAAATGCTGGTTTGCCTTCCACTGCAATGAATCCCACCGCAACCTGATTCCATGTAAGTAGTGTGGTGTGTCACTCTGTTAGAGTACCGTGGGCACATATATATAGCAACATCGTTAGTACTGAAAAGTATGTTAGATCAGGTAAAGAATATGTACACGATGATGCTACAAACACGATGCTGCCTGCAGGTCAGAACGTTATGAACATACATCTTGCGTTACGCGCGGCGTGGATCGTGCGACCAGTGCACAAGCAGGATCCAGGCCTGGCCTAGCTCGATTGGCACGTGCGAGAGGCAAGGCAGTCAGCCTGGGCGCTGGCCCAGCAATTTTGAATATACATCTTGTGTTAATTGGTCTTCGGGTGAATTCCGTGCGTGCGTGCTCAGGAAGCTAGGTAGCTAGTGTAGGTGTTGTTCCTTATTAGACAACAAATTCAAAACAATATGCATAAGTTTTCTGTTTTTACGGAAGCCCCAAAGAAAAATAATAAATACAAACATAAACATCACCAAGAAATAGAACAATATCCACAACTGTAGAATCAGGGTTACTATAGCACTATCCTATATTCAAGGAAAAGGCATGTTTGGGGGGGGGGGGATCGGACATACCGTGCCCGATGCGTGGGAAGATTGGAGAATCAGGGTTTCTATCTGCAGTGCTCCTTCTCAGTTGTAGGAGATCTGAGGCCCAAGAGGTAGGAGCACGTACATATATATAGATGTGAGAGCCAAATCTATATCTATCTGCTTTGTAATATAGCGGGCAGCTAGCTGCCTAGCTCTCCTGCCGGTTCATTTTAAAAAATATATCTATATCTATCTATCTATTTATATCTATTTTATATCTATTTCTATCTATCTATCTATCTATCTATCTATCTATCTATCTATCTATATTATATATATATCTATATTTATATTTATCTATCTATATCTATCTATCTATCTATCTGCTTTGTAATATAGCGGACAGCTAGCTCTCCCTGTCGGTTCGTTTAAAAATATCTAAATATCTATCTATCTATCTATCTATCTATCTATCTATCTATCTATCTATCTATCTATCTATCTATCTATATCTATATCTATATCTTTCTATCTATATTTGTCTGTCTGTCTAAAAGAGCGAAATAATTACTACTACACAAAATCATTTAGGACGTGTTTGGTTTTTGGCCTCCGAGGCGGGCGGGGTGTGGAGACACCAAAGGCGGTGCCCGTCCGCGAGCACAAAGACAACGAAGGCGTCTAAATCTAGGGCAGCAATGGGCCAGGAGGAGAAGATAGGCCTTCTGCACACCACGTCGTCACCGGTGGAGGGCCCTCTCAGTGGCAGATCTTGCGCGGTACGACTACGATGGCGGTGGATCCGCACATACCGAGTGCATGGGGCTCTCTGGGCGACGGCAGCTAATCGGCGGCAGGCACATACGCAGGGGCGACTTGGCGATAGCGGCGGCGCGGCAGATGGCCTCGTGAAAGCGATAGGGCATTGACGGGCTTGCTTCACGGCGGCGGCACATGAACCATGATATTGTTGATCTTGAAGAACAAGTGGCCGTAAATCAAGAAGTTGTGGTTCTTGCCACTGTATGATTTGTTTTAGGTGGCGTTCTCAAAATTTTAACCGTGATGGGTAAATACCCAGAAACCGCTTCAGAAAATCGAGCTCGGTCGAGGCCGGGCCGCAGGGCAGGCAACCGCCTCGGTTAATGTCATTTACATAAGGACCATCCTTCCATTTACATAAGGACCATATCCACGGGTCACAGGCATTTGGTTGGATGGATCACTGGGACCAACAAATCCTTGGATCGGGAAAATACCTCAAAGCTGTTGGATTTCCTGGTTCTTTAAATCTTTCGAACTAGCTCACCCATGTCTTCTAATCTTTGTCATTAGTAAATATATTAGGGATAATTGCTATACTGCCCTTATTTTAAAGTCCAATTGCTCGTTCGCCCTCATTTTTTTTAACTTTGCATGGTTGCACCTGTTTTCCCCTGTTTTGAGCTCGAATTGCACTTTTTGAGGGGCAACCATACAATTGGAAGACTAAAGACAGGGGCAAAACATGCAAAGTTAAAAAAACGAGGGCAAACAAGCAATTGGACCTCAAAACAAGGACAATCTTGCAAATGGCCCAATATATTATGGATTATTAGTACGTTATATTATTACTTAGTAATTATGATGGTAGGTTTAGTTTTGATAAGTGCTAATACATTGATTAGTGCATGTTTTGTGTGCTAATTAAGTTATTAGAGGTGCTAATTAACATATTTATTTCAAATTAGTGATTACCATGGTAAAACTTGTATCAGTGCATATTTTTAAGTGTCTAATTAGTTATTATTATTTTTAAATAATAGATATAATTAGTCAACTATTTTAATCTCATGCACTTTCATCCATGCAACCCAACCGAAAAATGGCTCGCTCCATCCAACCAACCAAACATATATCATGGATATCTTTATCCCAATATCCATAGATTGTCATATCCCATCCAACTTCGTCCCCGAACCAAACAAACCACCTAAGTCTCTCTCTCGAAGGTTATTTTTCTTTAAAGGAAAATTTGCATTAAAAATCAATTTACATGAATGCGAAAACGACCCCCAGATTCACTGCCTTTTTTCAGCTCGGATCCTCCCCAGCCCTCCACTCGTGACTCGTACGGTACTCTTCGCAACCTGAAATTCTTGCAGATCCTTCACCCTGTTTTTTCTTTCAAATCCACAATGGGAAAGAAAACTCGAGTCTTCTCATGGGCCAATTTACTCTGACCAGCGACCGACGTGTCATTCCAGACCGCCTCTGAAGCCTGCGGCGGAGCGTTGAGGCGGCGGTCGCGCACCGGGCGTAGCGACGCTTCCGTTGTTTGTCTCTTTCTTTGGTTTACCCGCGCCCCTGCGTATGGACGCTCGCCACCTGCTCAACCGAATGCCTCAGTGGAAAAATGGTAAGAACCTGCCTGTGGCTAGCGGCAGAGACAGCATAGATGCGCTCCCGGACGGTGTCCTTCAGCACATTCTTGGCTTCTTGCCAGCAGAGGAGGCCGGCCGGACATCCGTGCTTGCCCTGCGTTGGTGCCACCTGTGGAAGTCAGCAACACCCCTGCGCATCACGTGCATCCGGGATTATTGGATGCATCCGGCGTACGTAAAGGAGCGACAGAAGAATGTTGATGATATGCTGCACCTCCACGGACATGCGCCTCTTGAAGCATGCAAGATCACTTTTGGTGACATCGATGAGGACGATGATGTGCTCTGTCTGAACCGTTGGGCTCGGTATGTTGTGATGTGTCGTGTTCAGAGGTTCAGGTTCGAGAACATTTACTGCGGTCAGCCCTTTGAGCTGGAGGACCTGCCTCTCGTATCGCGGCACATGACTAAGCTAAAGCTCGATAGTGTTGTGTTGAAAAATGATTTTTGTGGCTTGTCGAGCTGTCCATCACTAGAGCATCTTGTGATGACCAACTACTATTTGGGGAATGTCAAGAAACTCTCTTCGGAGTCCGTGAAGTACACCTAAGCATGACAATTTGTGATTTCAACACGGAGTTCAACACTTTCATACTTGTCCCATGCCTGGTGTACCTAAACCTAGATACCCATTTGTGGAGGCCTCCACTTCTTGGGAGGATGCCATCACTGAGAAGGGCATTTGTGAGATTCCCCATTGAGAGTAATTACTCATCAGATTGTGAGGAAGAGAATTGTTATTCTTGTCATAATATTACATATGGTAACAAGTGTTTTCTTCTAGATGGTCTATCAAATGCTGAGGATTTGGCACTGCTATCTGAATCGACAATGATATGTTAAACTTTTTATCTACCTCATTTAGAGCCATGTTATTCCTGCTGTACTATCTGTATCCACTTCTGGATATTCACAAAGTTGCTCAGAAATTGACTTCATCATATTCACACTGAGACTAATTATTACTTCATCCTTATTTTTGGCTGCATTTCGTCCAGTTTATTTTTGAATAGGATTTGAGACAGTGTCCTACATTTAGCTACTTAAAGACTCTATTACTTGATGATCATTGGTGTGTGGCTCCTGATTTCCTTGCACTAACTTGCATTCTCAAGCAGTCACCAGTTCTAAAGAAGCTCACACTTCAACTTTATTCCAAGGTATGTATGTTTCTAAATGCATTACTTGTTCCTTTTTGAAGTAATAATTCACTTCTTTATTATTTGGGAAATTCTTTTGTTTGTTATAGTGGCCCAATCATAAAGTGGAAATAATCGGAATGTACTATCCAATGGACAGATCAACTACAGTGCTAGAGCACCTCAAGGCAATAGAAGTCAAATGTGAAGTGGTTGATGAGAAAATTCACAAGGTTTTGCAGTTCCTATGTACATTTAACTTTTGTATGTGAACTGTAGACACTCTTGATACTATCCATATTGCTGAAATTTCCTTTAGTATATAATGGAGTGGAAACAAGGATTGGACCAAATCAATACTTAGAAATTGGAACCCAATCTGCATTTGGTGGCCATGGTTTGTGGATGGGAACAAAAGGAGACACAATATAATCCATTTTATTTGTTGGGCTGTTTTCTCTGTGAGAGTTGTCCAAACAGGTGTTTAACTTGTTTTCCTTTGTATTACCTGTAACATGATATCTTCACGTGTTGACAGTTCAGAATACCTGTTTTTGTTACTACACCTGCACACTAGCACCCCAAATGACGTGTGATGTTCTTGTTACATACATACATGAATGCATACATGAATCTTACACGTGTAGTCCCGATTCCATCGTCCGATCTGTAGGGAGGTGATCCTATAATAGAGGAAAAAATTATGAAGGTCCAGCAAACACAGATTATGTATTTGATTATATGGGCTCATGACAGTAGTGAGTACTACTATAATGTAACCCATATAGGTCTTATTCCACTTGAAATCAATGTGTGATGGACTTACCGTAGAGGGATATCTGCCAATGTTTTAGTTGTTTGAATTCCATTTACATTGGTTTTGTTGCAGCCCTATTGAGTTGCATTGCACTTGATCGTCAGATAGCCTCAGTGGCGAATCCCTTGCCAAGCCTTCTTCCCTACAACAAGGGTAACAAACCAAAACCTCAAAAGAGATGCCGTATCTCCTCTTGTTCCTTCAAGACGGAGAAAATTGTGGAATGGTCATATGTATTAGCCATGGAGTTGAAGAGCATCGGCAATATCACAATAAGTTGGACTTCACCTGAGAGAAGGGTTGTCAACCACCCATATAACCTTGTACCTATACTGTCCTTATTATGTGTTTTAGTAGAATTTTTTCAAAGTTATATATGTTAGAGCACAGCAACGCCATCACACAGCACCAATCCTAGACATATGCATGTTATCGAAACCAAGCGTAGAAAAAAAAAAAAACTAAGGAAGAGTGTTCTTCACTATCTTAAGGTACCAATGGAAGCTGCCTTATTAATTAGCTGGCTTCCACATCGGATTTTCATTGAGTTACATCCATGCATTGTTCATCATGCTTGCGCTAGTGCTAGATTTATCTCAAAATAAAAGTAAGGGATGGGAACACTAGCCATCAAGAAGTGCATTTCACTCGAAGATTATTAAAAGTAGTGCAAATTGTTATGGTTCATATATGCAAACTTCTATGAAAATGGTAAAAAGGAATGGTAGCTATAGCTGAGGTAAATTTAACGTCATTGCAAAAATTTTGATGGACAATTTCAGTTATGGCAAGGCTAGTATATGTTGTACTGCCTCCATTTTTCTAGAATGCATTAGGACTTCAAAACATTGTTTAATGATTTTTTTGCTAAAAATAATGCTTAGTGTGAAATATTTTTGAACTATACCAATCCTAATAATAAAACAGAAAAGGTGCATTTCAATACCACAAATAATCCACATATCTGCTTGACCCTCTGAACAAAATATATATCCGATGTGTACCCAAGCCACATCATGACAGAGGAGAGGAGTTCACCCAAGTTAATCTATAAATGCATCATGTTGTTCCTCGAAAATTCTACAAGAACGAATAGTCAGGTCTGTAATAAATCATGTGACATCCTTTTCACTTATACTCCACAAAAAAAATTATAATGGTTTAGATTCTAAATGCTTATACCAAAAAAGTTTGCTGACATGTTACAAAATTTTACTACAAATGGATACAGACACTATATATACCCGTCCATAAATTTCAAAGACAAATCCAACTTAATTAAAAAAATGAAATAGCTTTTAGCGATACAAAAGGACTGGCCTTTGAAAATGCCATGTCCATGCAAGCGGTTAAGCGCGTATGAAAACCCTTTCACATATGGTTCAAATGGAGGTTTTGTTGTCATCAGCAACCATTATGTAGTGGGATTGTAACACCCTAAAATTTGCACTTTTGAGAGTAGACCTAAAACGATTTAATTTTGAATTTATGTGGTCATGAAGTATAGGAAAAACAATATTTTCATTAAATTAAAATTTATTTTAGGCTTAGCAACATTGTTGTGCATAGATGCTGGTGCAATTATATTTTTGTGCTGAGTGATTTTTGTTTCAAAGTCCAAATTATTTCAAAATGCTTTTGAAATAGCTTTGAAATAAAAGAAAAGAAATTGAAAAGGAATTTCAAATCTCATTTGAAAAGCTCATTGAAAAAGGTGTTTCAATAAAAGAAAACCCATTTACTTCACTCCCTCCCTCCTTCCTTCTTTTCTGGCCCAGCCAGCCTTTTTCTCCACCGCAGCCCAGCAAACCGCAGAGGCCCGCTCGTCCTCCCTTGGATCGCTCTAGCCCCGTCTGGCCTGCTCGCTCATCTCCCCTCCACTCTAGGCCTGCTGGGCCACGCGCCATTCGCCTTGGGCCGAAAGGCCGAGGCCCGCGCCAAGCCGCAGCTGCGCAGCTGCCTTTCCCTTTTCGCAACACAAGGCCCGCCTCTTCCTCTCTTTTCTCTGTGACTGACACCGCGGACCCACTGGTCAGAGGCGCCCTCCTCCTACCTCGTGACCGAGCCGGACTCTGTCCGACGCCGCCACTGCACCCAACTCACGCGGGTCCTTGGCGTGCGCACCACGCCTACGCGCTATATAATCGGGCCGGTTGCCGCGTAGCCTCTCTTTCTGAACCCTAGCGCAGCGCCGCCTTCACCACGCCCATTTGCATCGCGAAGCCCTAGCAGCCATTGTCAAGCGGCCGCCCCAAGCTCGGGTTCGTCGTTCCATCGCCTCCCTGCCCAAGTAAGCCATCTACCGAACTTTTCGTTGAGCTCGCGAGGTCGCAGGTTTGTTTCTTCCTCTTTTTCTTGCTCTCATTCCCTTGCTAATCATCGCTGGACCTTGCAGTTCGCCGCCGTCCGCCATCCCGAACTGCTCGCCGCCTCCGTCCACTCACTGACGCGTTGATTCACCTTGGTGAGTTCGCCTTGACCTCCTCTTTCGATTGGTATAGGAATCACGTGATTTGGTGGCTCTAGGGCCCTGTTCGCTTTTGCCGACGAGCTTTGCTCGCCGACGCCATATCTGCCGCCACGCCCGACCACCGTTCCGTAAATTTTGTTCTCTCTCTCCCCCTTCCAATCTAATATGAGCCGTTCAGATTTAATCCAATGGTTCGAATCCATTGGTACCCCTTTGCCGTGGCTGTTTTGCTAAAGAGTCCTTCTACTTCTTCATAATTCTGTCCGTAGTCCCTGCTCAGATTTAAAACCTGATTTTTTTATTTTATTTTGAAAACAGTTCAATCAATTTACAGTTTTGCCACTGCATTTGAAAGCTCATAAAATCCACATTTTAGCTCCGATTTGATCCGTTCAAGTTGTGTTAAGTTCGTAATTTCATAATCTACATTTTTATCTTACTGTTAACCATGTTTTCAACTTTTGAAATTCAAGTTTATATTTAATCTATTATTTTATTAAAGCAAATCTTGTTTAAATCATAACTTTGCCGTTATAGCTCGTTTTTCGGTGATCTTTACGTCCGTGTGATCGTAGTGACGTATAGATTAGTTTTATAAGCTTTTCAACTTGTTTTTCCACTATTGGTGTACTATTCTAATTGTAACCTTGTTTGTTATGCATGATTGGATCCATATGTTTTTGTGTTTTGATTGGAATCAAGTAGACGGTGTGCTTTACGTTGGTAATCCAGAAGAAGTTGATGATCAACAAGAAGTTCTTTTTAAGATTTGGACTTGAAGACTGATCTATATTTTAAGGTAAGTATAGCATGGGACTATCCTTGTTACCTATACACTTATAATTACAATTCATGTTGCATGTGTCTTAATTTGTCACCCTAAGGATTTCCTAGATGTTGATAACTTCATACCTTGTCTCCTATTGGGTTTAAATGCATATGGGGAGTTCTTGCTAGTGCTCTAATTAAATAATTATGATATGAACTTTGACTTATGGATAAATGCAATGAAGGACAAAATATGCTTTTTAGCATCATGGACATAGGGCGAGAGAGCTTATGTTTTTACATGATGCTCCTGGCTCTCCGTAAGGACTTATCTATTTGTGAACCTCTGGGATACACAGTACAACTATGGGGGCTACATGGCTCTGGCTCTAGTCGGTCAAAGGACCTTGTCTAATATTGTTGGTGGTTACCGAAAGGCGTTAGGGTAAAACGGACTGTGGATCCCAGGTAGGTTGTATCACACGGAACTGCCGCAGACTGTGGATCCTGGGAAGGTTGTATCACACGGACCGATGGAAGAAACCTATCGGCTACTACGTATTAGACAAACCTTTGAAAAGCTTTATATGATTCTCGGTGTTTTGGGCCTTGTAAACCCATGCATTTGGGAATCATGACTCACTGTGAAAGTGTACACCTCTGCACAGAGTATAAACTGTTATAACAGTAGTGTTCGCGGTCATGAACGGCCTTGGAGACATCTACGGAATAGATGATCACTGGAAAATGAGAATGTTGATGATGGTTATGGAACTGGATGTTGATGATGGACCGTCCACGAGAATGTTATAATAATAATGATCACGTGGGTTATTGGGTTAAGCATAACTTATCGCTAAATAAATGCTAAAACTTTGAGTTATTAAAATGCTAACCGCAGCTTAAACCAAGTGTCTACCTTTTGCACCTCATAACCCCATGTTATATTTCTTTGAGTTCGACATGAACTCACTCTTGCTATTTTCCCACACCTCGGGAAGAGTTTAGGCTTGTGATCAACCAGTCGGTTGGTCCCTCGTGGAGTCTACACCGAAGATCGGAGTGCTTTTTCTTTGTTTCCTATCTAAGGTTATATTCTTTTTATATTATGCATGTTATATATTAAGCATTGTTAATTGATACTACCCTTTTATTTGTAGCTATATGTGAGATTTGACTTCCAGAGCTCACATATGGTGTGCATCTGGTTTTGTCCTTAAAACCGGGTGTTATAGGGATGCTAAGGAAGGATCACACGAGGGGCATATGGTGGGGTGGGGGTGGGGGGCATATGCACTTTTAAATCATCTACACACATCTCTATGGCATACACAAAGGTTTGTAATTGCAAACATATGTGTCTTATATAGCACTCCACACAAAAGCATTATGTATATAGCATGCCACAGTTTGTGTCATGTATACGCTGAATAGACAGAACTTGCATAGATACACAATATGCATTACACATTTGGATAGACCACACTGCAATATACGGAAAGCATGCCTGTACATGCATTGTTCGAGTCACCTGCAATCGTCTTTAATGTTCGACACACTCGTTGAGCAGCTTAGGTATTGGGTCTGCCACTCCGGAGCACTTGGTGTACATGTCAGCTCCTTTGTACACCACCTCCATCACACGCACAAGGTCTAACACCGGATCCAGCAGTGCAACTGGTGCTGCTTGATCCCTTTTGAGTAATTCCTGATTGATGCACCTCTAGTGCTCCTCTACAAGGCAGGTCAATGCTTGTTTTGCTTGTTGAATTGTTACACCGTGCTCCCTTACATAGCACTCGACTGCAGTAACACACTTGCTTCTTTCTTCTTTTTCATTCTGTCAAAATATATACACACTTGAGCCTTGAGGAGGTATATATAATATAAGCATCTGGATTGTATGTGTGCTTGTGGGTGTCGTTGTGGATAAGCGTGTTCTTAGATGTGTGTTGTTACCTCGTGTCCAGCAGCGTCGTCCATCAAGCAGCACAAGGTTGCTGCACTTTCTATAATTTTAGGATACGAGCGAGCCCATGTGAAAATTTCATCATCGCTTGGGAACATTCCAGCGAAGGATATGACGGCTATTGGCCAGTACAATATGCTCACTGCAGCAGCTTGCTTGAGATATTCATGCACTGTTGGCACTTGTCCCTCTTTTCCCCATTCCAACTCTTGTATCATAGCCTTGCTTCCCTCCTTCAACTAAACTTGAGTAAAATGAATGAATATAAAAACATCAGTTGGAAACAGAAAAGGTTTGGCATCAAGTTTTTCTTAAAAAATTGTAGACTATATTCTTTGCATGACCCAATTCAATTTTGGGTCTAGTTAATGATCTACAGAAACTAGTAATTTTCAAAACACTACATGTTCAACAGTCTACACATAATTTAACTGTTCTCATAATAAGTGAACAATACATGTGGCTTGATGTAGTGGTAACTATGGACAATCAGACATATACAGTTTACAGATTACTAGTTGATTTCCTTAAATGCTTCCTGGATTTGGATAATATATTACCAATTTGACATGGCAGTGTTCATGTATGTGTAATGAAATTTGACATGATTATAGTGTCATGGAACTGGTGATACTGATACTGTAGTTAAGAGGAATGATTGTTAGATGTAAGGTATTTTCTCCCCGTTAACATCAGATGACAATTTGGTACAAGAAATAATGTAATAAACCTTTCATTTCCATACAAGTTCATGCGTCACTGGTCACACCTTAATCGAGCAAGTAAGAAACTACAAGTGCTGCATTCATGATAGGAATTGCAAAGGGAAGAGTCCCATAATAAATGTGTATAGTATGACCCTGTGATAAAGATCTCGAAAGCACAGTAGTACTAATTTTGTAGCCCTATTAGGCTGAATTCAAAAAACGTGTTGTATAAGGTCAATTATTTTCACCATGTGACAAAGAAGCAAGGACTATACTGATTCTGACAAATATCTGGCAACGAAATGGTTAAATTAGATACAATTGTGAACCAAACATATATACCCTCAAAACCATATGTATGCATGACCGCATTTGAGAACCGTTTATGGAGGCGGGCGTTCTATATGTGGTGGTTGTCACAGTTAATTCTCTATTAACAGTGGCGGTCGTCTTAGGACGGCGGTCTCTGTAAATCAATCTTTAGAGATGGATATCGATATCCATATCTTTAAAAATCATTATGGCCATATATTTTAAGCATCCGTCTCTAAAAATCAATTATAAAAATAGTTTCATTACTTTTTCATGAAACTTAGATGAACACTGCTAGAAAAGATTTTGCGAGACAAACTAGTTTTATTAACAGAGACGGTCACAAAAACCACGTGACTTCTAAAATACTAGAGGATTTTCAGAGGCAGCCATTTTATTGTTGGAGGGCAGCACGACTTGACCATCCCTCAATGGATTTACAGAGGCAGTCAAAAACTATTATGTGCTAGTGGAAGACAAACTGTAGTAAAACTATAGGTCTCTATGCGATCTATTACTTTGTAGTTGAGAAGTTTTTATTTGAAAATATTGTTTTAAGCTTACATATTTTAAAAAATTAAAGTTTTCGAACACCTTAGCATATTGACATTGTCTATACAAAAGTTGTAGTTCTTAATACGATCAACGACTGTGTAGTCTAAAAGCTTTTACTTGTAATTTTTTTAGTCTCAAATATGTGTTTTAAGTTCATTGGTTTTGAAATTAAGAATTTATAAATGACCTTAAATGTTCACCTAGTTTATATCAAAGTTATAGTGACCGATGCTATCTACATTTCTAGTTGATAAGTTTTAGATTTGAAGCTTTTTAGTATCTTGAATATTTGTTATAAATTCACATGTTTTGAGATTCAAAATTTTGAATTTCTCAAACAATCTCCGATGTAGACACATCCTATACCAAAGTTGTAATGCTTTAAAAGATTTAAAACATTGTAGTTGATTTTTTTAATTGAGTTTATTTAGCAGCCAAAATATTTAATATAAGATTACAATGTCTTCATGTAAAATGGTACCATCCTATATATGTATAATCATGAATGAGTGTGTGGGGTAGTGGTAGAGAGGTGTTGGTTTGATTCCTCAAACACCCTAATAATTTCTTTGTTTTGGAGTTTTATGGTAGCTAGGCTCACCTCGCTACACATCTCTGTTCATACAAAGTGTCCTTCTCCAAAAATGTTTCATATAGTAGCGTTTGACCAAAATATCTTAATTACACACCAATGTGTTATTACAACATAAATTGGTTGTTATCTAAAAAACATAAATAGGTTGTAATAAAATGGCATAAATCATAAAATTGTATACATAACTAAAACCCCCGCAATTATAAACAATACATCACAAACGGGTTTCAGTAAACCATGTGTGTTTAATCAACACTTTTAGTTAGAAGATAGTAATTGTGTTAACGGATCCTAGACAATGTGGTTATTAAAATAATAATATCTAGGAGTAGATGGGAGAGAGAAGATAAAAGTGATCAAAATATCCCTGACTATTTTAGTACAATAACTCTTAATAGTTATCTAAAAAATTCATAGCTTTTGCATATGAACTTCAGATAAAGAAAAACTTATATCAAAAATCTAGAGCTCAATTAAATCTACAAATTTGTAGTTGACAAGTTTTTTTATTTGAAACTATTTTGATTATCAAAATTTCTCTTTGAATTCAGATTATGAAATTCAAAATTGAAAATTTTCAAACAAGCTGAGATGATGACATGGAATATGCGAAAGTTCAATTTATAAATACGATCTATAACTTCATAGTTGGTAATTTTTTCATCTAGAGTCATTTAGAGTCCTAAATATTCATTTTATTTTTTAGATGTCAAAATTCAAAATTTAGGAATTTCAAATGACTGTGAACTTCGACATGATCTATACCACATTTGTTTAAAAATTTTAAATTTGAATTTGAAAATGTAAATAATAGAATAAATATTCTGGATTCTAAATGACTTCATACGATAAATAATTTTTAATCAAAAACTTTTCAACTACAAAGTCACAGATTTCATTGAACACTGTATTTTTGATATAAAGGTCGTCTTCATCCGATTTCCTATGCAAAAGTTTTTAAATTGGTTGTACTATAATTGTCAAGGGCATTTCAGTAACTTTTAACTTCTTTGTCCCATCCACTCCTAGATAATGTTATTTTAAAATTAATAGCCACAAGGTTTAGAAGCCAATTACCACAATCGAAGAGTGTCTTCTAGAAAAGACAGCATTGAGTAGTGTTCATCAATAAATAGCACCGTTGAAGAGAGTGTTCTGAGGCAAATTTACGTGGCCACACATGGCCAAGGGTTCATGAGAGAGAGAGAGAGAGAGGAGCCATGTGCTGGAATGAATCCCACCGCAACCTGATTCCATTAGCGTTACCATTGTCAGGATTAAACCAAACAGCACCTAAGTAGTGTGGCGTGTCACTGTTAGAGTACCGTGGGCACATAGCAACATCGTTAGTACTGAAAAGTATGTTAGATCAGGTAAAGAATATATACAGGATGATGCTACAAACATGTGGTTTAGTTGGATGCTTAGACGTGCTGCCTGCATCTACTCAAAAAAAAAAAAAAAAAAAAAAAAAAAAAAAAAGACGAGCTGCCTGCAGGCCAGAACGTTATGAACATACATCTTGTGTTATTTGGTCTTTGGGTGAATTCCGTGCGAGCAGTACGTGCTCAGGAAACTAGGTAGCTAGTAGGTGCCTTCCCTTATTAGACAACAAATTCAAAACAATATGCATATGTTTTCTCTTGTTACAGAAGCCCCAAAGAAAAGCTAATAAATAAAAATATAAACATCACCAGGGGGGGGTCCTTTGGTTGGAGTTACCTTGCCCGATGCGTGGGAAGAGAATCAGGGTTTCTATCGGCAGTGCTCCTTCTAGTTCTAGAAGATCTGAGCCCCAAGAGGTACGAGCGAGAACATATATATTTAAAGAGAAGATTGGCTGTGGAGAAAACCGTCGGCCGAGCCATCCACGCCGTCCCCGAAATCTGTGATTGGTCCGTTTTTTGCAAAAGAGTCCCTCTGTTTGTACGAAATCATGTTCCAGCCCGCTAAGGCCCCTCCTCCACAGTAACTATGCTTGGATTTCTTTCATACAGACCCCTGTACTATGTGCCTTTTGCAAAAACACCCCGCCGGCCCTACCAAATATATCATGGTCTCTCCCTCTCTTCTCGAAAAAAAAAAAACAAACCGCCTCGCCTCTTCCTCTCCGACACTCCTCCGCCGGCGCCGCCCGCTGCCGCCGCGCCCCGCCGCCGCGCCCGGCCCGGCTGCGGCGGTGGCGCATACCAGCGTCCGTTCGCCGGGATCAACCCGGGTTCTTGCAGCGGCGGCGCGGCTAACGACGCCTGCACGGCGGTCCCCGGCGGGCGCCTTTGCGTGGCGGCGACCACGGCGCCGCAGTGCTCGGCGGTGGCGGCGGACGCGGCGACTTGCCCTCCCCTCCTCTCGGTGCGATTCGACGGGTGCGAGGTGTGGGCGTGGTGGCGAAGAAGCGAGGGGCGGCAGCAGCGGCGGCGGTCTTCCTTGCCAAAGGTCCATGCCGGTGGATTTGGAAGATCCGGTGCCTCCATGGCAGGATCCATCCGTCCTCCCGTCGGATCGCACGCGAGGCCTCCGGTCCCGAGCGCGGGGGAGAGGCTCGCATCACGCGCGGTGGCACCGGCGCGGTGCGGCCCCACGGGCGCTCCTTTGGCCGGCGGTGCGGGGACGAGGCGCTCCTAGCCCCCGCGCGATCGCGGAGCGGTGCGCCCCTCAAAAGCGGTGGTGCGGCGGTGTGGGTGGGCGCAGCTCGACGCCGGCGGGCGCAACCGGTGCTCCCCGGCGTGTGCACGGGGCCGTGTCTCCCCTTTCCCTCTCCGTCCCGATGCGGATAGGGCAGCGGCGGCTGGCGTGGCGATGCGCGGGCGACGGCGGCGGCGGCCCCTGCTCCTCCTCCGTCTCCTCCCTCGCGTGGCCCCCAGAATCTCCGCCCCGCCCGGCCTCCCCTTCCCCTCTCCCTCCGGCGCCCGGCACGGGCGGGCCGCCCGGTCGGGCCCCCCACTCCAAGGCGTGGTGGTCTCCCCACACGCGGGCATGCTCCGGCGGCGGCCGCAGTCTCGTGGAGAGCGCGCCCACCTCTCCTAGCTTCCTCCTCTCTCGCTGCTCCTTGCCGGGTTCAAGGCCTCCACGACTGGATCCAAGGCGTCCATGGCTAGATCCATTCATTCCCCACCGGATCTTGCCTGGTTGCGTCATCTCGCAGCACCCTGATGCTCAGCTCGTCATCCACGTGTGAGTCCTCGGCCACCCCTCACCTTCTGTGCCTCTCGTGCTGTCAATCTGCTCGATTCCAGGTGCAATGTCCCGACATGACCATGATGGATTTCAAAAGCAGGCACAACGAGAATGTTGAGGACGACGAGCTCAACCAGGTACGCCTCTGATTTTTACTAAAGGAGCTTGGCCACGGAGGCCAGCGCCTCTGTACTTTTTTTTTTTTTTTTTCCTTACATCTAAAGTTATTTTGCCTTCAAATCTGTTCTATAGGTTATTAGCTACTGATACACACTGAGATTTGCTTGGTTAAAAGCCGTCATGTTTGTTCAATCCGATTTAGCCAGGTAGCAGACCACTCAAATGTTGGAAATTTTGCCTTCATATTTGCTTGATCCATTTTTTTCTGTTGCTGTTTGCTATAATTGCAGGATACAGTACTGGAATTGGAATTTCAGGGCATCAAAGACAATTTACTATGCTCCAGATGAGAGCATGGTATTTAGAGTAGTTGCTGATTGCTGAAAGCTGACTTGGAGAGTGGATTGGTGACTATTGTCTGCTGGCTAGATTTAGAAGTGTGACTGTGTGAGACCAGGGGAAGCAGCTTTCCAAGTTTATTTGGGTGTATTGAATCACCGTCACAAGTGGCTTGAGGATGTGTTTACATGCATATTATAGACAGGTAATCAGGTTCCTGCTATTCTTCATAAGTTACTTGCCTGTAGTTGCTACCCCCTTAGAACTCGGAGTAGAGAACAGAAATCTAAAGGAAAATGGGGAGTCATCTTAGCCCTGGGTCATAAGGCTTTGACCCGCAAAAAGAGTCAAGTGGACTGGAAATTTTGTTTTTCCCTATGTGAGCTATCTGATTTGCAGCCCTCTGCTTAGTACAAATAGTAGGACCCCCAGCTCAGCCTCTCTTATTGTTGCTCATTACATGAAAATATCAAGATGCCTGTTTATGTTATGGTTCGAGTTCCTTCGAGCCATACGATTAGCATGGATGCTATTAGGTTAGCTTCTATGGTTTGTTTGTAAGTACCTGTGTTCTGAAGGATAGCCATGCAAGGACTATAACTCTACTAAAGTGTTTCGTTCTGTGTCTGTAAACTTTTCGTACTAACAATATAGCCATTGCAAAACGCAAGAATGGAAAGTGCCATGTCCTGAACTAAAGCTTCCAGTTAGTAAATAATATGCTCTCCTATTTAGTTCCATTGCAAGCGCAGGAATTCAAATTTGCTTTGCCTGATTTCATACGGATTGAAAAATATATAGACCATACTGCAGTTCATATATTTGCTTCGATGGAATTCCACCCTGTTTTGTATTTTGACATCATTTGTACGTAGGCTTCCAAAGCATGCTGCTTTTCCTGTCTGCGGGACAACGGTAGCATATGCGTGTCTACTGGACATTGCCGGCGTGCCTGCCGATGCAGTGTGCCATGGCCTTGTCACTGGGAAGGTAGCTAACCAATATAGTATACCAACCTATGAGATTGTGATACTCTATTGATTTTAATTTTTTTTAGTTCTAGCACAGGAAAGGATGGAGGCAAGCTGGCAGGAGCATTGCTCAAATACAAGTAGGCACCCCGCACAGCTGTAGCAGTATTAAACTATTTTGATTTCCATTCTTTCTTTCCTCCCTTTTCTTGGCTTCCCTTCTTTCTTCGATTTGTGTTTGCGGCTTACCAGGATTTGTTGGAATGGTCATGTTTTCCTAAATAGGACCATATTTGATATCGTATTTGGCTTCTGCTCTACCATAGCATAACACAGGACCTACATGATAATAGCTGCTCCTGTTGAAAGAAGGTACAAAGTATTGTTTTGATCGACAACAGTTAGCTTTAGTATTGTTTGATTTGTTTCTATAAGAAAAGAAAAGAAAATGAAACTTTGGTTATCGTACTGAAGCATACCTGAATGAACTGTACCCTGTAACATATGCATCATGCAAAACTGTAAATGTTGTAAATTTCTGTTGAAAAAATGTTACAGAGGTTGGCTAGATTCAGCAGGTACTGGTGGAAAAATGCAAATTTGGTGGAGCAGGCTGCTGAGGAATCAGGAGAAGCCATAGCTCTGCCCTGAGGGATTCAGATCTTGTCTCCATAACAGCTGGGATGGAAGGGGTACTGGATCCAGTGCTGCTCCCGTTATTGCCCAGATATCAAAGGGAGCTGATTATCTTACCGTGTTGTAGCAGATATGCAGTTTATAGTCACCTGTCTACAGAGCTCATTGAATAGGACAATAGGACTGGCCTGTGAAATGACTGAATGTATATACAATGAACTATAGCTACAACTATCTCATGTCACCACGTCGCTGAACAATCTTTTCTATTCATATTCAGATTTTTTGTGTCCAGGTGCTACCTCATGAAGAACAATGGACTGTCAATGTTGGCTTATTGTGAACAAGTGCCTACTGTTTTAACGCTCTGTTCCATATATTATATACTATCTGAGGATACAGCGTTGGTCAGTCAGTTGCTTCGGCGTTGCAGTACCATATCTTTTCTTCGTTAGTGTTGTTCCATGGCACTATCTTTGCTTCCGCGCGCGAAGGACTCTGATGGCTAGATATCTTTACCCGTCTATCAATTACTCCAGCATTATGATTGCATATGTTTTTAGGTCCGTTCTGTTTCAGTGATCGTAGACAGAACCGGCCAACGCCCAGCAGCGCATGGGCGCCAAGCAAAAACACTAGTATATATATATATATAGAGAGAGAGATGATTTTCTACTCAGGGGGAGTAGTTACTCCCATGTGTATATCTCTCAGATTTAGGGCATATATGACCGAACAAAGTGTATGTAGACCTAAGTATATAATCATACTAGACCATCTAGGGTGATATTTATGTTAAGTATGCATACATACTTAGAGTATGTGGATATACTTTTTTATATACAACAGTAGTGGCATTTTTGGTAAATATTAAAAAATATGGGTTCCTTCAAAAAAAATTTCAGTAGTAAGATTTGAAGTATCTTAATATGAGTATATAAATATACTCAAACTGCTAAATTAGTATGAACACATATGCAATGTGTTTTTTTTGAAGATGGGAGCAACTACTCTGAGTATAAAACACTCACTTATATATATATATATATATATATATATATATATATATATAGTGAGAGCCATATCTATATCAAATTCTGTATCGACATCTATATCTATATCTATATCTATATCTATCTATACTATAAAAGAAGCCAAATAATCACTACTACACAAAATCTTTTTCGAGGCGTTTGGTTTTTGGCCTCCCGTGGATCTATATCTATATCTATACTATAAAAGAGCGAAATAATCACTACTATACAAAAATCTTTTAGGAGGCGTTTGGTTTTTGGCCTCCGAGGTGGGCGGGCCAGTTATGCGCTTTCGGTTATTCATTGGCAGGGCAGCCGGCCCAAAGAACCCACATTAACCGAGGCGGCAACCTAACGCGCATCGCTCTTAGTTAAAAGCGTCGGGGGTCTTTTCAATCCATGGACGTGTAGTAGGAGTGGGAGTAGGGCCCACGTGGTCCTGGTCCTGGTGAAGTGCACCGCGTGGAGCGAGTGGGGATTGGCTTGTTGGGGACAGGCTAAAAAGCTATCCAGGCTTAAAAGCTAGCGGCTAGAAATATATAGGCCAAAAAAACCAAACACACTCATAGTTTCATTCCTCCAGTAAATGTGCGATTTTCTCTCCATAGACTTATTAATTAGTTCATTATATGCCTGGTTTCTAATTAGTTGTTGGATTCCATTTACATTAGATTTGTTGCAGCCCTGTTGCCTCACGTTGCACTCGATCGTCAGATGCCCTCAGTGGCAAATCCCTTGCCAAGCCTTCTTCTTAACATCAAGGGTAACAACCAAATCCTCAAAAGAGATGTACCTAGCCCTCATTTTCCTTCAAGGAGACA
Organism: Hyparrhenia diplandra; assembly: GCA_015847255.1. NCBI lineage: Eukaryota > Viridiplantae > Streptophyta > Magnoliopsida > Poales > Poaceae > Hyparrhenia > Hyparrhenia diplandra. The sequence goes on from JADLZK010002075.1 coordinate 312,220, forward strand.
AATGTCGAATAATTTCCTATTCACTCACTTGAAGTGTACCAGCTCTACGATGATTGAACTTTTTTTTAAAAAAATGCGTTTTTAAAAAATAAGTTGGACTTAAAAACAATAAACGGACTAAGTTGAGGTTCACATGCCTTCAGAGACAGAACGATTGCCAAACATCAGTATTACATAGTGGTCTTACGGGTGCCAAACGATATGATTTTTGAAAAAGTTCTGTTAAGCTTTTTCTTAAGCACCAAAAGGTAAATTGTCAGTCATCTACCATTTAGCCATTAGTCGGACTAAACATGCATTTGAATGGGATAAATGCCTTTAAACGAAAATACCATACCACTGTATACTGGTTACATGGTCACGGTGTTTAAAAGAGCTAAATGACCATTTAGGCAAATAGTTAAGTTAGCAAAACCCAACATGGTAAAGTGTTCTTTGATTTACACCCCTGCTTATTTTTTAAACAATGCAGTGATGTTCGGGGCAACATATAAGGACAAACATTTTCACGCAGGACAAGATGTATTGTGGGTCAAGTTTAAGGAATAGTATCAATTTTACCAAAAAGTTCGCTCGATATGCACATCACGAGCTTGTAGACCATGTAAGTTTTGTTACTAAATGTGTTGAATGTCTAACTACATTGTTTTGTAGGATGGAGGCACACACATACAGGTTGAGAGAGGGATTAGCATAGGCTTCTTGAACCCAGTGATGTATAGTGACTAGTGAGAAGACAATATGGGACAATAGTGTTATCGATTAATTGATAAAGGGGTTCTTGTCCAACAAGACAAATCCTCCATACTTTTGGCCTACAACTGTATATAAGTGTGTTGTAAATGCCTAATTTTTTTACTATATTACATATTTCAAGGTGGAGCCTGATTCGTATCGGGGTATTGTAAATGCAACAACCATTATGTCCTTCTTGACATCAACCTAGGGAAATGCAAGCTCACCATTTTCGACTCTTGAAGAAGAGAACACCAGCATATCCAACCCTTCATAGACATGCTGAACATGTAAGACAAGCTACTCACTACATTCCACCAAATATTGGATTATTATTAGCTTTATTAATCATTATATTCACTCTATTATTTGTCACATAGGGCCTCCGAGAAGTACAAAAAAAGAGCAAGAAATATCGGCCTTTTTGGAACTTTGGATTCACTGTACATAAGACTGATTCGATCACAATGCAGCCCTTTAGCAATGATCAATGTGGGTTATATGTCATGCATTATATGTGCACCCTCATCCGAGATGGCTACTCCGGCACATAGGTTCTCCCTAAGTCAATTGACAACCTAGATCAGAGTGTAATGCAATACATGTCTTAACTTTGTTTCACCTTTTCTTGTGTTGCAGAAACTAGGGCCAAGTACTGTAGAGTTGACTGATTTTGAGATATCCGGATTGCAAGAAGAGCTTGATGGATTCAATATGGACCAATTCGTGAATCCGGATGAAACCATTGCCTTATCTAATCAAGGTGCTACTCAGATTCATCTTCACCTAGTAATGCCTGTTTCATTATGGACCAAGTCATGTTATATTTTGTGTGTTAGATTAGACTTGTGTTCTCAAACTTATGTATCATGTTCTTGAGAGAGAACATTGTTTTTTGCTCTCAAACTTATGTCTCATATTCTTGAGAGAGAACATTGTGGTTGGATTTGTTGTATGGACTCGTGGCTTGGCAAGTGAAGTATATTTTTGATGCATTGTAATTCAAATACTAATGGTATTATTATTATAAAATATTAAAAATTATATGTTGAAAATGTAGTATCACCGCCAGCCTAGCCAAATCGTTGGTGATATGGTAAAACCGGTGGTGATGATCAAGGCAACACCACGGGAAAAAAACACGCACCGGCGGTGATGGACAAGACATCACCGCTAGATCAAATTCCAAGGGCAACGCGGATGTCTCGCTCAATCGATGGATCATATGCCGTAACCGACGGTGATGTCTGCATCATCGCCGCCGTCTTGTACAATCGAATCGCTATGGTGTTCACTATATCACCACCGGATCGAAGGCTAAACACTAGTGATGGTAACCGCATAACCACCGGATCGTCAGATGCTAGGCGACGTTGATGTCTCCATCATCACCGCTAGATCATATGCCGGACTAGTGTCAATGTCTCCATCATCACACTA
>JADLZK010002076.1:0-13909 GCA_015847255.1 Hyparrhenia diplandra
GAGTTGAAGGCTCCAAAACTTCAGAGATTCCATTTGGTTCAAATTTTAGAAGACAAAAATTTCTCCAAAGTATCCGGGTTCCCCTCCACCATAAACTGAATTCATTCATTCATAGGTGTCCATTCAAAGAAATAAAATTAAAACAAAACAGAACGAATTGGTAATTCCAATGCCTGTAAACTGAACGTTGCTGTTGGTAACAGAGGAAGCGAAACCCTTTTCAGGATTTGACCTAATCATAATCAAACGTTGTTTACTTCCCTATGGATTGGATGGGATTAAATCTACTAGTAGCATAATAATAGTACAATTTGTCCTCTAGCTACTGATCTGGATCATTAGTTGACAAACTAAACCTTAGAAAATGTGAAGCTCAACAGCAGCTGCTAGAGAAACCTTAGCTGGAAGATAAGGTTGGAGATGCGGTGTTAGCAACATTAAAGTTTGGACGAAATCAAAGGTCAACCGTTGTTGCAGGCAAGCAAGGTTGCGAAACGGCGTCGTTTGCACGAACGGTACGGTCGTGTCAAATGTCAAAGAGCTTTGTCTTTTGGGGCACAGCAACGGACACAGTATGGCTGGCGTCCATGTGTTTTGACATCTCGTTTGGGGGCTGCTTCCGTGGTATTCAAAGGCAAAAATCACGGCTTGGTGTGTGTGGCATTCTATAATGGAATGCTAAAGTACAAACAGTACGCCCGTGCCCATTTGATTCTGAATTGTGTGAGCCGGGAAAATTAGTCAGGATTTGACTGGAAATTCGACTGTAACGTACGTACCATTTCCTTGTCCAAATAAGTTGAGTGTACTACACCTTTGTATAGATAATAATATAAATAAGTATCTGGAGAGAACTTGCTATTTACTTGTGCAACATTTTAATCTTGTTTTTTTTTTTTTTTTTTGGACTGGTTCATATTTTGGAATTTCTTAGGTATCACAAAGATTCTACTAAAGTTGCCCACTAATTTTTTTATATGTATAAAAAAAAAAGAATCCCCAAGCATACATGGAAGAAAGCGTACTGAACGCCTAGCCCACTAACTGGTAATTCCATATAGAAAACTAAGCAACTTCAGAAAACTTAATGGGCACATGCCATAACGACCTCATGCATTACGTTACCAACGGCATCCTACTATGCAATGCGTCAATCTCAAGCTCAGTACATGCCACAACGACCTTAGGCAAACCACAAGAATGTGTACTTTCATAGGTATATATGTCTATGTTTACAAAATATAACAAACATCAATCGATATTTTGATCCGAAAACTAACAGAATAGCATACTTTTTAACTAAACAACAATAAAAAATACAGCAACACTACTGAAATTCCATGCTAACGCCTGTCAGACCATTTTAAAGATAGCATTACAAGTTCCATTGTTCACACAATCACGACTGGTCCCCAAAAGAAAAGGTTCCATACTAGGAGAAGCTCTTGCCTAGTCTGCCTTATGGTTCCCATTGCTGGTGGGTGATCTGGACCGATCTCGCGCCTTCTGTCATGGGGTGAACTGCCCCTGCGGTCTCTTGAACGCGGCGCCCCTTCTACGGTCCCTTGAACGGGGAACGCTCCCTCCGGCGGTCCCTTGAGCGAGACCGCTCTCTCCGTCCTTTGAACGAGACCGCTCCCTCCGGGCGGTCCCTTGAGCGAGACCGCTCCTTCGATCCCTTGAACGGGACCGCCGCCCTTCTGCGGTCCCTTGAACGGATCGCTCCCTTCTGCGAGGTCGGTATGGTGATGGGCTCCTTTGAGATCCTCCTGCATTTTTAAGAAAAAAAAGTTAAAGATGTAGCTGTAACACAAAATGAGGGGCAGGAACAGTCACAAAACCCATGTTTTATCCTTACTGATGGTTTAAAGCACACATGGATCACAAGACAGTAAACGATATATATATGCAACCAAATTTGCACATACTCACTATCACACAAGTTTCCCATGGCTATGCTTGTGATTTTCACTACTTTGAAAGTGTGATTTGAATCAAGGAAAACAATGACCTAGACAATAAGTGTGTACTCAAAGCTTTGATAGTAGCTAAAAATATAGAACACCATACTACAACATAGGTGTGAACTCAGAGCTTTCGTAGTGTGGAATTATGCCAGCTAAAACTAGAGAACACCGTAAAAGCTACAACAATCACAGGTTGTAGGAAACATAACACCCCATTGAGGCCGGTCATTAGAATATTTAAAGATCACTTGATAATACACTAAGTAAGCAAACAAATACAATATGAGTGACACAAAATGTTTAGAGTGTATTAATGAACATAGCATATCTGACAGCTGCAAACAAATAAAGTGATATCCATTCAACTACAATGTATGCAAGCTGAACAACACTTGCAGAAAGCAAGTCAAATGATGCTTAATACAGAAAGTGTTGTGGTCATATCATGTGGAGGTGTAAAATTGGCCAACTTTGGTTCATACCTCTTCGACCACAGTATTTTCCAGGAGTAGGGTCCTTTTCACGAGTTCTTTTAGCCTGAAATGAAATCATGAACAAATGTATTAGTTGGTAAGCAATGAAACAAGCAATAAACTTGGCACGCCAAATAAAGGGGAACCCAAATTTCATCTTAAATTCGAACAGAGTGGTTAATAGAATTGATAAAGAAACTAAGCTTTGCCCTTTTTGCTGAAAAAAAAATAGTCATGGTTCATTAAGCTTGTCAACTCTTGATCAAAATTCTTGTGATACAAGTAGATTAATAACTTTACGTTTGCGTGCCAGCTCAACCAAAGATGACTTTGTGCGCTTGTTCCGTGGTCGGTGTAGCCATGGTCCAAGGAAGCGCAACATTATGCCTCTTGTGATGTCCCTCAAATCAAGATACTGGTCGACGAAGTTTGCATCGGACTCGATGGTTGGTGTGTCGTGACATGGCATGCACCATGTAAGCTTAGTCGAAGCAGACCAATCGTGGAGCCTGTTGGATCATGAGCGTGATGTTGGCGATGGCGGTTGTGGTAGAGGTGGCGGGTGGCGATGGTGGTGGCGGCGGCGGTGGCGGTGACGCAACGCGCACAACAAGACTCCACGACGCTCTATGGCGACAGCCCTCATGTTGATGTAGCATGTATGCATTGTCGGTGAGGAAGGTGTAGGCGACAAGTGGTGATGAGCTCTGAGGGTGTGGTGATAAGCACCATCACGTCAGCTGCACATCCTTTGGAGGCAACCATGGTCAAGACTGCACAGCCTGGACCAACCAGGTTGATGTAGAGGCAGCCCAGCACCATGTTAAACTGGAAGGTCAGGAAGTCAGCACGAGACGAGTTAAGACCCCAGTTGAAGAGCCACAGAAGAGGTTTTCCCCATTCATTCACCACACTAGGATTGCATCAGAACACATCACAAATGATTCCCATTCAATTTAGTCTGGCACATTTCACCTGAGTGGAATTTCCAGGCTTGGTTGTTCCAGAATATACTCTTCCATAACATGGAAAGAGCATAGTTGTAATCTGCTACCCATAACATACCTGATATCAAGGACCCTTCACCAAAGCTTTAAACTGAACAGAGCATAGCATCATTGAAGTTTTAATGTAATGGAATATACTTTCCATGGTGCACGAGATTAATGAATTTATGTTACTAAGACATCAGTTATTTTCAAGATTGAAGTGGGAGGTAGGAGGGACAGACACAAGACCAAAAAAAACATGGTTGAAAGTATTGTAGCTTTATTCCCTATTTTTAATTGTAGTACAGTTAGTATTAGACTACTTGAAATTAATAAACACAAAGATAACATGACAAAACTAGCACCATTCAACAAAAATGCAACAGAAAAATGCATAATGGAATGAATCCGTACAGTTAGTATCTAACCTTCTCTACAGTGACCAGGCGACCTTCAAGTACAGTGCGGTGCAGATACTTGATGCAGCGTCTTGCATCTTCAAGTGTATCCATAGTCACGAATGCAAAGCCACGGGATTCTTTTGTCCTAGGATCAAGAACAACATGACAGTGTTTTACCTGCATTGAAAGATGGAGCTGATTAATTGGATTCCAGAAGGTTAGACAAGATTAACTGACAAACAGATAGAGATAAAATAGAGACGATAATAATTTTCTCGAACAACACATGAGAACAGTATTTCATTTTATTAAGAGAAATAATACGTAGGATAGACAAGAGTCTACTCCTAGTACAAGGTAGAGAAACTCCCGAACTCAACACTCAGCACAAAACACTAACCCAGCATCCATATCTCTGTGCTTATGATAGGATTCCTGGTCCTACCGTGGATCTCCCAAAGGGAGTAAGGGTGGTTGATCGGTGGTTGTGGTCGGCAACGGCACTGGGGCGCCGTGCCTGGGGATGGTGACTAGATGAGATTGCAAGGGAAAGGCAGGGGTGGCGGCTAGGGCTGGAGAATCCCGGCTCCCTAAAGGAAGCCGACAACAATTAGGTTGCAACTTGCTTGATTCCATTGATCCAATGTTTACAAGTATTTATAGGTCCTCTCATAATTCTAATAAGTAAATAAATAATAGTGCAATTGATAATTTGGGTCTTTGCCCCTACTGCGGCGCCTCCAGTTAGCCACTAATGGCCTTCGCGCTGGTACTGGACGCAGATTATAACAGCTTAGGCTGAAAAAAAACATAACACCCCAAGAGCGAGGCTCCACCCGTGCACCAAAGAACACCCCAAGAGACCATCCTGATACCGAATGCGTGAACTAATAATTTTGAGACCATACCTTTCCTTCTTTACTAAAGAACTTCTCAAGATGCTCTTCAGTTATACGAGTAGACAATCCAGTCACATAAAGGTTATTCCCTGGATTTCTATCATCTGGGCTCCTGTGCATGATAAAGAACTGAACATCAATACTTGCAAAACTGGAGTTTAAAACAAATGATTGCCTCATTGGAACCAATAAGATTTGATAAACTATCAATTACAAGTGATATACTTGCCTGGACCGACTTCTTTTTATCCCTTGACCTTGATCTACCACGTCTCCTAGGAGGAGACCTTGAAGGGCTGCGTCTCTTTGGAGGAGGCGAGCTTGAAGTACCATTTCTATCAGCAGGAGGTGTAATAGACCGTGCAGTGTACCTAAAAGCAATATTACAAAAACCAGAACACAGAGATTATGAGAATTTGGTCTGAGTGAGAAAAATAAGAGAATTATAAAAAGTCCACCATGCAAGGATACTAACCTCACTTCCCTGGCTTGTGACATCTAATAAAAAAACACAACAGAGTGTAGTGTCAGATAAAGCCAATAAATTGTACAGACTGCAATATAGATACTTATCATAGGAAGATAACAAATTTCACAATTAATCCTAAAACTTGAAATATGAACAAACACATATGACAACAATAGGGCTATGGAAATAGGGAAGGGAGCAAAATGGATCCCCCCTCTTCTTTAACTGGTATACACACTTAAGCAATGTGACATGAAAAGATACACTATTCTAACAAAAGGTAATAGAATTTGGCAGCTCAAAGACCAAAACAAGAATGATGATAGAATCCACCTTCAGCTCATAATATTCTATTTCAATAACCTGAAACAAAGTGTAGCTAGCCAATAGTTCTACACTTCATAGTTCACCTATCCAAATACTTATTTTTCATGTTTAGTTTTACATTTTACCAAGCTATTCATATTACTATAGCAAAAATCAGTTGGTGGTTCTATGAAACTTCAATCACATATGAGGAACTCAAGTGATGGCAGTTTTATGAAACTTCAATCATGTAAGAGAAACTCAAGTGATGGCACACATCATGAAGTTGACAAAATGTAACTGTAGAACACATAGCAGAAATACAAGCAGAACTACTGTATATAGAAAATTCAATTCTAATTACTCACATACACCAAACCATAAATTATTAAAAATGATGATTTTATTATACACTACACAGCAGAAGCATCCACAAAACTAATAAAATGCAAAAGGGAACTATATAATAAACGATGATATGCCAGAACATACATTACAACGATATTGCATGATCCAGTGACACCACCTCAAATGTTTATACCAAAGCAAAACATCAACCAAGTAATGATCAAATTCAAGGAGAACCTAGCTTTTGACGCCTAAACCAACAGATATAGTGTTAAAATAGAATGTGGGGTTTGTTGGGATTGTCGGACATCTCCCCACTTCGCAGTAGGTTAGATTTTCAAACAGGAAATTCCCTAGGGCCTAGCAGTGATGTGATCTGTGTACCTTAAAAATGGAGCTGCAAACTGAAGCAGCAGGTGTAGACTTGAGGAACCAACCAAAGATGGTCGACCTGCAAGACGGAAAGAGTAAATGAGCATAAATCAGTAAACAAACCATCAGGAATCATAAAGTGCAAAGCACAAGTATGTGGCTTCCAACAATTTTAAGTTCAGCAGTTCAGCTTCGTGGACTCTTCTAGGTGCCCCGATTAGGTGTTTTTTTTTACAGTTGCTCATGACAACTCTAGTGGCAGATTTGTTGATTTACTAGTTCAATTAAGAGAAGCAAGAAAAATAGTATAGTACCCCAAAATTATAAGCTAGCAATTAGTATAATAATAATAATGAATAAATAAAGATTTACAAATCTGTCTCCAATTTCCGGTATATATGCTCATCGGCCTGAGACTACTCTTGAACCGAAGAAGAAAACACAAATCGGAATCAAGCAACAAGTCATCCACGGTAGCAGAACGACCAGATCTGGCTCGAGGCCGGCAACAAAGTCAGCCACGATTCCCTTTCTCGGCATCCCGCAACCAGCGGAAGAAAAATCGAAAAAACACGCAGCCACACGAACCCCTATGAGAACTCGAATCGAACAGAATTTATTAGCTCATTTCGTGCGCGGCGTTTTCCTATCCAGATCTGGCGCCGCAAGCCCCGGAGGCTACGCGAAGCCGCGACCGAGCTCGGCAGCTGCTTGGTACAGCGACTAGGCCAGACAGATCTACCACCCGACCAGAGCCGTGTGGATTTCACGACGGAAATGCCAGATCTAGAGGAACGAGCAGAACTACGAGGAAGAGGAAGAGGAACGGCGGAGGTAGATAGAAGCCAGAAGAAGGAGAGGGGAACGGCGGAGGTAGAAGCCAGCACCTGCGGGCTCGAGGAAGCAGCCACCGTCGCCGCCGGCCGATGGCGAGAGGGCGAGGAGGCGGCGGCTCTGGCGCCGTCTGCGAGGAGGCGCCGCACGTCGCTCGGGTCAGGTCAGGGTCAGGACAGGGCAACCCGCTGCCAGAAAAATCAGCTCGCACGTGACCGCCAGCTTGTCGTGCCGTGCCGCCGTTGAACGGGCCCATATGGGCTGCAATTCGCCTAAGCACGGCCTGGTCGAAGTGCTTTTTTTTTTTCCCGACCAATCGAAGTGCTCTTTGTGATGTAAGCCAAAAAGTCTTTTCACCTAAAAAAGTCTTTTGTTTCTAAAAAAAAAAAAATCTAAATAAGTCTTTTTGACCTCAACGCCCCATTTTCTTCTTATCTACGAAATTGGTTTTGTTTGACTTCAACTTTTAGAACTATTTAATTTTACATCTTTTTTATTATCTTTTTAGTATGGTAGCATTACATCATTGATCCAGGGAGGACGTACATTGATGTGCCCCTAGCATCATTGGTATTTCTCGTTCGAGACTATTCCCTCCGTCTCAAAAAATAGATGTCATTCTCACTTCTCGAGAAGTCAATGTTTTCAAAATGCCGGTAATTATATATTAAATTATATAAATATTTATACTAAGTAATTAGTATTATCGGAAAGATCTTTAAGTCTAGTTTTTTAACAAATTTATTTGGAAATTTAAATGTTGCACGCATTTTATACAAACCTAGTCAAAGTTAAGAAAGTTTGACCTAAGAAGGTAGCCGCCTCCATACTTGACTTCTTTAAGCGGGTAACGTATCCCTCTTCGAGGTACAAGGCCGCCGTGGGCTGGATTCATCAGCGGGGATGGTGGAGTTGGATTTGTACGCACGCAGAGGAGGTGGAGGTGCGGGTGGAGGAGACCTGGCGACTGACGATGTGAGGCAGGATTGTTGATGCTAACATAGTTGCCCCCTAGTTTCTTAATGTTGTTGTTATTTTTGTTCATTGGCGGTGTATTCTCGTTTTGTACGGCTTGAATGACGGTGATGGCATCTAGAGCTACTAGAGGTGTTTCTCCTTCATTTTTTTCTTTATAATAATTGGCCTAATTTAACCCGTTGGTAGATGAAAACCGGTATGAAACACTAATCATTATAAAAAAAGACAAAACATGCATGTTAGCACATAGTTGAAATTTCGAAACACTAATCATTATAAAAAAAGACAAAACATGCATGTTAGCACATAGTTGAAATTTCGATGTGAATCAAAACCATCTATTAAAATTTGGATCACAGCAGACCTAGTACTATGCAAATCCACTTCTCGAGATGAGGAGATAGGCCAGATGAAGCAAGTATTTCCTAACAATGTGGTGCCCCATATATATATTGAATTTATTATTAAAGTTGTATGTTATTTGATAGTGGCACAATGTAATTTCTTGCCTTCTATTGATTTTTCTATATAGGGACATATGGTCTCTAATGGGTAAAGGGCATCCTATTTATAGTGTTATATCATATCTAAGACGTGTCATGTGACACATTCCACACCCTTCTAACAAAATATCATACTCTAAAGATTTTGACATTCTTGTCCAATTTCTAAATAATATTTAGTTGTAGAATCTTCTCCACTTTTCCATGAAACATGGTAGTTTTGCTTCCTTTGACATGAAACTAATCCTAAAATACTCCATGGAAAATATTTAACATGTATGTAGTACTCCCCTTCACTACATGCTTGTGTATGGTGTTTAGGTTGTTGTCCTTAGATCTTTTGTGCACTACCATTTCAGGTCTCGACTTCTTGTTGTGTGACATATAACAGTCTCCTTCAACTCGTACACCCTATTTTCAACAAAAGTTTGCTTGTAGGTGTAATGCAACCATTGTCCTTTTCTTTCTTCTTGTTTGTTCTATTTATTTGCCTTCTAGATTGAAATCTCATGTTTGGTTTTGATAATTGATGACACTTTGTTATGCTAATCCTTTGCTCTAAGTGTTCTTAAGAGATATGATTGCATGGATGACGTGGAGCAACATGATCATGGACACGGATGTTGATGATGAACATGGTGGATCATCAAGCTCACGTGTTGGAATGGAAAGGACCCGGAGATCAAGGCAAATGTATAACTTGATAGAGTTTGCTTTCGGTGATCAAGACACTATAGAGAGTGTGATCACATTTTGGATAGATAGCCGACTATCAAGAGGGAATGTCACGGCTAATCCAATGATGAAGTGCCTCTAGGTTCATATTGACTTGCATATGCATTTAGAATCTAGTGCAAAGTTTTACATTCCTTGTTCTTAGACTCAAGCATGATATGAGTTTGCTGAAGCATCTCTAGAAGATTTTCTCTAGTAGGTTCATATTCATCATCATCATCACCACTATCATCATATTTTACTTCATTATCATTTAGTTCTTCATGCTCATGCAATGATACCTTTGTGGCTTAGCCATGAAGCATGATGGTGATGAGTCGAGAAGAGATGGCTTCTTGTGTTGGCCAATTGCACTCATTGCCTTGGTATTGTCTTCCTCTTCATCGAAGGAGCCATCACTATTCCAAGAATAAACAAAAGCACCATCATTTGTCTTCTTGAATGTTATGGTCTTGCTCTTCTTGTTTGTCTTGCCACTCTTGTATGCCTTCATCTTGTCTTTCTCGTTCTTGATTGGGCATTCGACAATGACATGATAAGGGCTATCACATTCAAAGCACTTCCTTGGCTCTTCATTCCCCTTGGATGAATCATTTCTTCTTCTTGAGCCTTGTCCCATCTTCTTGTTCTTCAAGACTTTGCTAAATTTTCTCACAAACATAACAAACTCTTGATCAATCTCATCAAGATCAATGTCCTCATCAACTTCTTCTTATGCCTTGGACTTACCCTTAGCCTTGGATGAGGTGGTGGTGGCTTTGAATGCCACAACCTTCTTGCTCTTGTCTTCTTCCTTCTCTCCTTCATCTTCCATTCCATCACATTGTTCATCGGTCAACACTTCACCAAGCAAATCACTAGGTGTCATGGTGTCCAATACTCCTCTAAATAGAATCTTCCTCAACATCATGAACCGCTTGGGCAAGCACATCAAGAATTTGTGCCCAAAGTCACGGTCCAAGGTCTTCACACCCAAAGCCTTGAGATCATTCACAATTACTTGTAGCCTATGGAATGTGTCTGGTATGCTCTCATCTTTCTTCATCTTGAAATTCTCAAATTCACTCTTGAGAACATACAACTTGGCACTCTTCACCATCTTGGTGCCCTCATAGGTCTCACATAGCTTCTCCCACACTTCACTTGCCTTCTCAAGGTCCTTGATGCCTTCAAACACCTTGACATCCATGCCATTGTACAATGTGTTCAATGCCATGGTGTTGCATTGCTTGTTTGCCTTGTCGGTGGGAGTGAGGTTGGTTGGATCAAGGATCACATAATCCTTCTCGGTCACATCCCATACTTGGTCATTTATTGATCTCAAGTACATCCTCATGGTTCTCTTCCAATAATCAAAATTCTTGACCCCACCAAAAAACAGAGGCTTTCCCCCAACATGGTTGAACACAACATGAGCCATACTTCACACCGGAGGTTGTTAAGCCTTCTAAAACGGTGACCACGGTTCCGATACCACTTGTAAGGTCTAGATGGTTAGAGGGGGGTGAATAGCCTATAAAATTTTTCTACAAACTCAACTAAACAAACCGGTTAGTATAACAAATGACATTTAAGCGGTTTGCACTAGCTCTAGTGGTCTTGTAAGGCTTCTAGTGACAAGACTAAATATTGATATGATTTCTAAATCACACAAAGGCTATGTCACTACTCTATCTAGTGAGCAATCCTAAATATGATCCTTGGGCTAGCAAGAACAACTACACAAGCAAAGCTAGCTCTCTACACAATATAAGCTAGGAATGTAAATGCAAGAGATGGGGCTCGATATACCGATGTGTAAAGGCAATGAACCAATCACCGGGAAGTGGATGAACAATCAAACACAATAAGATGATGAACCAATCACCAAGACAAAGACACGTCGATGTGTTGAACCGGAGTTCACTTGTACACCGACAAGCTAGTCTCCGGTTATACCGACCAACACAAGGATGGTGCTTGAGCTAGGCGGTGCACTTGCTAGCCCCAGGCCACCACTCACAAGTGAGGTACCAGCAATGTATTCCTTGCACTTTGTCTTCCCGACGAGGAGTGCGTGATCCTCTCACAATCACCTAGGAGGTGGCTGGGGAACAATCACCTTTTCTTGCCAACGCCTCCACCAAATCACCAAGCCGGCTAGGAGCGGTGTCTCAAGAGAAACAAGAAACCAACCGGCTCACAACGATCCCCAAGTGCCTCTAAATGCAAGAACTCGATGCAAATGCACTTGGATCGGCTCTCTTCTCTCAAGAATTGAGCTCACAAGCAAGAATGAGAGAGAGGGAGTTGTTGCTCAACTCTAGGATGTTAGGAATGATTCAAATGACCAAGAGAGAGAGAGAGCAAGAGGCGACCAACCAAGTATATATAGCCCCCATCACGAAATCCAACCGTTGGGGGGCAAAATGTGGTTTCTGCAGCCCGATTGGACGCGCCGACCGGACCGGACTCACTAGCGAGTTCGGTCGATGGGTCCGGTCAGGGGTGCAGTCACACCGGACAAAGCGGCTGGCCCACATCGACCCCGGCTCAGCGTCCGGTCGACCCACGAACTCGAACCAAAAAACATGCTCTCTCAGAACTTCATTCGAAGCATCGGCCAGGACCGTCCGGTCGATTTCGCGTGCTTCCGGTCGAGGGTCCGGTCGCCGAGTCCGGTCGCCTCTGAGCTGCGAAATTCTGTCGCTGTGTTGTCGTTTCTTTGCCTTTGTTCCAAACCGACTTCCGTCACTTGATTCTTGTTGCCAACACGTCGAAGAACACCCCCGACACCAAGTGTTAGCATTTTGAAAACCATTTTTCGTCAAGTACGGAGTTAGCTCTTTAGGTTAGAATGCATGCATATGAATTTTGAATCTAAAGGCTTTGGAGCATGGTATGAGAGGTTGAGAGATTTTCTCCTCTCTAAAGGGTTGACACCACTCTCTTCACCAAGAAGCTTGAGATGACTTGTTTGTGTTGCAAATCTATGTTGATGACATTATCTTTGGGTCAACCAATCAAGAGTTTTGTGAAGAGTTTGCAAAGATGGTGACCAAAGAGTTTGAAATGTCAATGCTTGGAGAGCTCACATTCTTCCTTGGACTTCAAATCAAGCAAATGAAGAATGACACATTTGTTAGTCAAGGCAAGTACATCAAGGATATGATCAAAAAGTTTGGCTTGGAAGATGCAAAACCAATGTCAACACCAATGGGTACAAATGGAAGCCTAGATATTGATGTAAGTGGCAACATGGTTGATCAAAAGCAATATCCGTCTATGATTGGAAGTTTACTCTATGCAACCGCTTCTAGACCGGATCTATCATTTAGTGTGGGTATGTGTGTAAGATATCAAGCCTCTTCTAGAGAGAGTCACCTCAAGGCAACTAAGAGAATTTTGAGGTACTTGAAGGGCACACAAAATGTTGGACTTTGGTATCCAAAGGAATCCAAGATTGAGCTTATTGGATATTCGGATTCCGATCATGGAGGATACAAAATCAATAGAATGAGCACAAGTGGCACATGTCAATTCCTTGGAAGATCACTTGTTTCATAGTCTTCAAAGAAGCAAAATAGTGTTGCTCTCTCTACCGTCGAAGTCGAATACATTAGTGCAGAAAGTTGTTACACCCAATTGCTTTGGATGAGGTCTACCTTGAGGGATTTTTGGATTCAAATTTGATAAGGTACCATTGTTTTGTGACAATAAAAGTGCAAGAAAGATGACACAAAATTCGGTTCAACATTCAAGAACAAAACACATTGATATAAGGCATCACTTCATTAGAGATCATCAACAAAAGGGTGATATTTGCATCATGGCCATTGGCACTGAAGATCAACTAGCCGACATATTCACCAAGCCACTTGATGAGAAGAGGTTTTGCATGCTAAAGGGAGAATTGCATGGATGACGTGGAGCAACATGATCATGGATATGGGCGTTGATGATGGACATGGTCGATCATTGAGCTCACGTGTTGGAATGGAAAGGACCCGGAGATCAAGGCAAACTCGGCGGGATTCGGCGCTTTTGAGAAAATGAGATGCCTATTTTCTATTGCATACCTGGATGCAATTTGTCGGAGAAATCTTGCTAACCCTCGTGCTCAAGTTGGTATAATTGTTGGGTAGCAAGTTGGAGTAAAAAAGCGATGACAAACGACGGTTTTGTAGGAAACCGTGGAAATTTGGACCCTTGGACCCTCGATTCGGAACCTCCCTCGGCCGGAGCATTCGGTCGATTCGATCGAAATCCGGTTTTGGTCGACCATTGCGTCGGCCTCGGACGCCGGCTCGGTGTTCGGCGTGTGGGGCCATGACTTTGTTTTTATCGCCCAGGGCTCGCGTGGCGGAAGCGTCGGTCACCACGGCCGGGCGTCGGTCGAGCGCGCGGTATGTGGCTTTGAACCTCAACGGCTCTATTTCGTGGTGGAGCCTATATATATGTTTGTGGTCGGTCATTTGAGCTCTCTCTTGCACATTTGATTATTCTAACTCTCTTGTGGCCGAGAAAAACTCCCCTCCACTCATCTCTCTTGCCTAACCGATCTTTGGTGAGATTGAGTAGAATCAAGTGCATTCCATTGTTGATTGCATCTAGAGGCCGCGATCCTTGGAGGAGCTGCGGGATTCTTGTTATCTT
>JADLZK010002077.1:0-46634 GCA_015847255.1 Hyparrhenia diplandra
TTCCTTTTATGTTCTGATACTATTTATGTTGGCGCGATTACAACAACTCATGTGTTCTATTTGCTCTCACATCAAAGTTCTCTCGGTGGACTCTACCATACTTGCCCTTTTGCCTATAAATAGGGGCACCTATCCCTTTACCAATCTCACTCAAGGCTCTTCCCCCCTAGCCCTTTAGTCCAAGCTTCCCCTCTCCTTTTCGCCTTTGCAACCACCACCCACCAAAGATGGCGAAGACTCGGGCCAGCTGACTCTTTGCTGAACATCGAGGGTTTTCCCAAGGTTTGACATACCACCGCAAGAGCTTGGGGAAGGACCGCCCGTCGTGGAGTATGGGAGGAGCTCGCAGGTATGAGGGCTGTGAGGTCACCGCCTACATTGGGAAGAGTGAGAAGTTCCCCAAAAGCCACTGGCTCGAGCGCGGATCAAGAATCGGTTTGGGTTTCATCGACACCTATCAAGTTGTGGTTCGCATAGGCCCCGCGCACCTTGGGCAAGTCCTATGAAGAGCCCATTGCCCATTCTCCCATGCGGTTCTTCCCTCCTCGGGACAAAGAATCCCATTTGGTTTGGGAAGCTCAGTTCCGGGCGGCCTTGCAACTTCAAAGGTGGTCCGGTTGTGGTGCACTCACTACATACTCTGGATGATGAGCAAGATATGACCCAAGCAGCCCTCGAAGCTAAACAAAGTAATGTCGTCGAGCCCTGTGAGGCCGAGATCTTCTCTCCGTATCGCTAGAGGGTGCAAATTTTGGTCAAGCGCGCATGCCGATACTTACCGACGCAGCGTCGGTTCCGCTTGAGAGGACCTCCAGAGGCTAAAGACCGGCATGTCCGGGGAGTTGAAGGATGCCTATCTTGTCACTGGGGACAGCGTAGGGCACTCGTCATGGAAGGGTTGGCGCCCAATCTTGGAGGGAAGTCCCTATCCACACAACCGGAAGGGAAGAGGGTTAGTTCCACGATGCCACCAAAGACGCCACCACCGAGAGATATAAGAAGAGCCCCTGTTGCCCTCACTCAACCACCAAAGAAGAGGGCAAGGGATGGGGATGGAGCCCAGAAGGAAGTTGGTGGTTCCGGGCAGTTAGTTGTCTCGTGGAGGTGCATCTTTAGCTAGTAGTGCTTTCGCCGTTGTGTTCTAGTGTTGTAACTTGTCCTTGTATCCCGCTCGTAGGCCGTTAGATTGCCTTGCCATGGAGGGCTTTGTGAGGAGAAGCGTGAGAGCATGTGCTTGAGTGTTGTTTCCTATAAGTGGAGGTTTGGAAGTTGTTTTGCATAATCCATCGTGGTTTGCACTGGATAGAGAATACCGCGGTTGACTTGTTGTGGATGTCCCGATAGAACATTTGAATCATTTTTAAATTAAATCCATTGCTGGATTTGAATTCCTTGTTCCTTTGCTATAAAAGGCGCCCTTGTTGCCCTGAATCTTCCCTTGCAATCCTCTTCTACTTCGTGGTCTCTCACCCCCATTGCTTTTTTTTGGTAAATTGATAATTCGCCGCCGTTAATGGTCTTATGGTGCCGCCGAAACCGAGGGCCTATTAGGGAAATGCAAATTTGCCCACTGAGGATGGCGCCGCTTGGGTACGCTACCGTATCGAGAGGGGGCTGCTATGGGTTGTCTTTACCAAGTTACGCCACCATATTACTCTTATAATAAAATATTCTCCTTGGTAAAATATTCTAGTGTTCAAAACAGAAATCCAAATGATGGTTGATGGAGTAGTGCTCTTTCAAGTGACAAGATAATATAGTTGCCGGAAAAAGAGAGGAGCATGATTCGAAAAAAAAACCTTGATGGACGGAGTAATTGAAGCGCTGTTTTTGGGCCTCGGTTATCGTGGATCGCTGGCCACCGCGTCTGACCTGACGCCAATGCGTCGTGGGGCCCTAGTGTTCCCGCTTCGTATTGTTACAAATGTTGGCCGCACTTTCGGCCCCGCAAGCAAGAAGGCCCCTCCCTTTTTTCCCCCAAGATTCTCCGCGGTCGGTTCTCGACACTCGGCTGGGTCCCGTCACCGGACCCTGCCTTCTTGTCTTTGCACAGCCCTGACGCCCTTGCCTTGCCGTGAATCCACTCCTCCCTATCCTCTCTCTCCCCTCCCTCTTTGTTCGAAAATGGAAGCGTGCCATAGCCAATCTTGTCCAGCAGCACGCATGATCCTCCTCCACGCCCTACTTCCCCGCGTGTTGTGCCCCCACTACGCCCACCCTGGCTATAAAATCCCCGCGATGCCCCTTTTCCCTTTCCATTCCGGATCGGAGTAGAGGCCCTGAAGTTGTTTCTCCACCAGTTCTGGTCAGGAGGAGAAGATTGGGAAGCCACCAAGCCGGAAGGAAGGAGCGGATGGACATAGAGCTAGGAATATGTATGCGTTGGAAGTATTTGTTCTCGGGATGCTTTTCATCTTAGCGCCTTTGCAATGATCGAAGCCGTGACTCATGTTTGGATCTGTTGGTCTTTTGCCATGTACGATAATCATTATCCCCAAGTTGTTCCTTCATTGCCCTCGCTTTACCGAGGTCAATTAGATTAGGTGCTTAGTTGTTTGATCCCCTCGCTCTTAGCCGTGTTGTTCTAATCGGCGGTTTAGTATGGTACTCATGTAATCTCTTTGTATGTACTTTCATGTTTGTGTAATTTAGTTGTTTTCCTTCCCTCTTGATTCTCGCCTCGAACTCCGGGATGAGATTCTTTTAAGGGGTTGATTGTTATCTTTTTCCTTGAAAGTATCCGCACCATTGAATGATTAAGTGAATATAATGTAATGCTACTATACACAAATTTTTTTTGATGTAGATCTTGGGATACGACACGTCCACCTTATATAATAGAATCCATGGCTCGCCTCACCAAATAAGCGAAAGGGGGCAGGATGTATAAAACTGCGTGTGGGAGGCTAAATGTATAGGAACGCAATTAATTATTAGTGATGTAAAGGCCATGAAATACAATTGTACAACCCAAACTAACTACCTGCATTACTTTTGTAGAACAAAAGAATATTCGGTCAAGGCTTGATGCAAATAAGAATGACAAAAGCATCCCTTGTCTTTTTGTAATTTCCTATACATCGTTAGATTGAACAAGTTAAACCAAAATAAGAGTTGTAGATTTAGAAGAGTTAATGCTTCCACATTTTCTTTCTAAACATCGTTAGATTGAACAAGTAGTTTAACTTGTATTATTTCTACTTTACAAATAAAAGGGAAATGAAATGTTTATTTATATTAATTCATCTAAGAAACCCTAGATTGTATACCGCATTTCTTTTTATAAACATCGTTAGATTGAACAAGTAGTTTAACTTTGTATTATTTCTACTTTTTACAAATAAAAAGGGAAAATGAAATGTTTATTTATATTAATTCATCTAAGAAACCCTAGATTGTATAACCGGTTCCCTCTCACTCATTTCTCTCTCCCTCCCTCAGCCGCATAACCTCTCTCTTTCTTTTTTCTCTCTCGCAGCTTGCGCTAGATCCAAATGAGAGATCCACGGTAGGGCATGGGCTAGCCTCCGGCGCGACAAGCGCGCGCAGACATCCAGCAGTGGCGTGAGGCCTGAGACCTCGGAAGAACATGGGGCGCGGCACTTCCAGCGCAGCTAGCCGCCGGGGAGTCGCCTCCGACGGGCGAGAGGGTCCTAGAGCCCTCTCGCACGCGAGCATCGCGCAGCGGCGGACCACCCGATCCACCGTCGGCCGCGACCGCGTGCAAGAGATCCCCGAGCCGTGGTCCTTCGTGAGTACACAACCCTTCGAAAGTGCTATTCAAGCCCAAATGTTTGTTTTTCTCTCGTGTGTACGTGATAGTCAATTAGCCATGGATTTCTTGTCACGAACTTGTGTTGTGGTAGTAGCACCTGACTCCGAAAGATGTTATTTTTGTGGGGGCCGAGAGGGGGGGGGTGATTTAAGTGAACATGTGAATCTAAATCTGCTCCACTCCGCGGAAGCAAAGCAGACCATTGACAATCATCGCTCGCCAGGGGCGGCCATGCCTCAAAGCGTAAAACCAAAAGGCATGCTTTTCCCCCCTCTTTCCCCAGATTCTAAGTGTCAAAGGTTCGATTTTTTTCTGCGGCACGGATCTACAATGGCCTATTAGTAAATCGCGGATAACCGAGATCCTGGGTGGATTTGTGCCCGCATATATGAAACTATATGACTAAGTTACCCGCTTGTCGGGCACCTTATGTAGTAATTCTTATTGTTATTTTTCCCTCCAATCCATGAAGCGCGTGTGTTAAAGGTTGGCATTTTGTATACGGCACTAGCATTTCGGTGTGTGATGACCCCTATGGTCTCTGCTTTCATGCCCATATTTTTGGTCAGTACCCTATGGTTAGTTGTAGTTCCATGTTTCTTCCGTTTAGTATATCAACGCTTTGCGGTGGATTTGCGCCTAGGCTGCTGTTTATTCAAATTTGACAAACATGAGCTTTAAGTGTTGTGTTTAATTAAAGTTGCCCTGTCTAGTTCGAAGTTGTAGCTATCATTTTCTTAATCCTTAACGGGCGGCGGTCGCGATATGAGAAAATAAGTTTATGGTTTATTTATTTATTTAGGCGATTTCTCGTAAATATATATTCCTCCAACTAACATTGAAGATGCTTCCTTAATGTTTACATAAATATTGCCAAAAAAAGATGTTTTTAAATTAAATCAAAATGAGGGAAGGTGTCATTGCCTTGGGCTCATAAAAACCTTTGTTTTTATGCGTTCGAAAGAGAGACAAGAACTAAAGAATAGTTTGTACGACTCGAAAAGGTAAGGAAGGATGCTTCTAACTCAACATTCATAAATGCGTAATAATACAAATCAAGTGCTAGCAACGACATGGAACTCAACTTCATTCGATTGCCAATGTGAAGAATTGAGAAGCATAAAGTTCATTATCGATCTCTCGTTGTTTTATATCACTTAAGGTGTTCGATGTACCACTTTCCCGTTTGCATACTATGACTAAATCTTTTAGTGTTCGCCAACCTTCGGCGTAAATGATTCTATCACTCAATTTTAATTCAAGTTCTCGAATTAGTGCGGATAATAGTTACAAGTCTAAAGTGCAATCTATTAAACCTAGATGTGTATTTTCTCACGCGTTATCCCGAAAAACCACATAGTTGGTAAACGTAGTAAATACAAAGTGCATTCTAAAGTACATACTGTTTATCCACTTTGTCGGGTTTCATCTTTTGGTTTATGTTTGTTTGCTTTAGGATATACAAAGGTAAACCACTTTGTCGGGCCTTTCGTCCCTCCTGGAGAAGACCGTAATGTGAACTCTCGTAAGGGGCGTGGCCAAGGGTTTGGGGTTGCGTGGATTCTTGGATCCACAGGAGGACAAAGCACCAACGACATGGCTTTGATTTCTTCTCTCGGCTGGATTAAATGCCTTCGCCTTCCAATCCTGGGTACATGCATATAACCTTCATCCCGACAACGTGTTCACCCCAATCCGATATGTGCTCATATGCTTGTAAATGCTTCCGTGATTTTACTTGTATTTTGACCAATTTTATCACGCCATGATTTTTGTTGCTTGACCGCCAACATAACTAACCGATGAATTTTGCCGCCGGTGATGATACGCCGCTAGCTCGCCGCTTCCATGAATTTTGCTTCTAGCAATATGCCATGAATTTTGTTTCTTGCAATATACAAAGACATGAGACTACAGACCTTGCTTAGTATGTCTACATATGACCAAGACTGAATGTAATTGTGTATTACTATGCAGATGGATAATGGGACTGAATTCCTTCTAATTGATAATGTCGATTCATTAGTTATTGACTATCTTTGGTACATATCCAGTATCCACAAACATATTTCACTTGTTTACATGTTATGCTCTTTGAATAAAATTGCAAATATTGAGATTTTGATTCATGGATGGATTTTTGATTCCTAAACAATCTTGTTGAACCCTAGTGCAAACAAGTCAAAATAAGAGATACAATGAGATCTAATTTGCATACACATTATTTAACATCCAATTGAAATAATGTAAACGAAGCATAGTGACCTTACCGAAAGCATGGATCTATTTTAACATGTTTTTTGACCAAAAAGGGGGGGATCTATTTTAATCGTTATCGTTGCATGTCGCCTTTTTGGTTTCTGTGGTCTAAGTGTTACTGACTCGCGGTTATGTTTATGTTTTGGTTTCGTGGTCTCTTGCAGTGCTAGTTAGCAACAAGTTTGTGCATGATTACGCCACTCAAAGCGGGCTTAGGTGGTAGACTTATCTCTGTTGGATACCGGGTCGGATACATCTAGCTGCCCTCCATATTTCTTTCTTCACGTTTTCTTCCATCTACGTGGCAAGTGTTTCATTTATGTGCTACACTACTATGATTTAGTATGAAATACACGAGATCACAAACAGGGGGGCCACATATATTCATCACATGGTGGTGACCGGGGACACTCGTGAGTACGAGAGGCGAGGACACGTTGGTAAGCAAAGGTACACACAAACGTGCGTAATAACGTGCATGATAACATAGCATAGGAGCCTAAGATTGGTGAATAAGCAGCTGGAGACCATGATTGTAGCTGGGACGCAGGGGACCCATATAGGGCTTCTAGTTACACGTCTTGGTGCCGGGTGTTTTATTTGCCGGATGGTTCTTACCGTCGTGGCATAGGATACAACGGCCTCTAGGAGATCGCCGGGGATAGCATAGGCCTCGGATTTATGAGCTCGCCCTTCTTGGAGGACCTTGTTCATCGGGTCCGTGGGAAGCGCATAAATATAGGTTAGTGATCCATTCGGAACATCGCAGAAACATTGGGTGGAACCCAACACAAAGCATGCATACCTTTAAAGACTCCCACTAGGGATGTGCGTAGGGATGTTGTCCATCACAAGGCTGAATAATTGTTGGACAAGCTGTACAAACCATTGGGTCTACTCAAGAATCGGAGGTACCTCTGCTCCAACGGCCATAAGAGGAGTAGCTAACAAAAGGATATCACCATACCCCCGAGCGGATGGAGCCAAGGCGGTCCAAAAGTTTTTTTATGAGACTTCAATAGCCCCTCCGCCTCTACACGTAGCTCATCACACCTGCTCCCGAACAAGTTGGGAGAAAGCATGCAAGCGGTCCACTTCCTTATAGAGTCCCTTGAAGGCAGGATAGGTTAGATCATTGATGTTAACATTCATCCTTGAAACAAAATACCATATTTCGCATTTCGGAAACACTTTCTTGTGCATCATATTCCTCGTCCTAAAAGGGGCACGGTGAAAGTCCGGAACCTCAGGCATGCTCTTCTTCCTGCCTCGTTTGGGACGAATCTCAATCTTGAGCGGGCTATCATGCTCGCCTACCCACCTTCATTGCTCCCTATTGAATAATAGCCGCCTATCTCGGGAAGGATCCGATTTAGCATGCCTCTCAAGGTGATATGGTAATCTCGCTTGGAACCTACAGTCCATGATGCGTTTCGTGTTAGGGGCGGTGGTAATTGATAGCCAAACAATGCCATGCCTCACATCCAAATAAAACTAATTAAATGAAATAATACCTTTGGCGGTAACAACTGGGGCATGGGGACACGAAGGCGGGAACCATCTATTGGAAGCCGGCGGAATGGGGACAAGGGCATACGCATTGGGATCAGATGTATGTGGCATGAGGGGCAGATCGCCATCTAAAACCGCCGGGTTGAAGTGGTGGCCCTGGTTCCTCCACGACGCTCTTACCCTTGTCCATGTTGCTATTCACGACACTCTTACCCTTGCCCATGCTGCCGTTGACTCCATCATTTTCCATGTTTTCTCGCTAGATGAGCGACAAAGTTATTCTTTTTGAGATAAATATCAAACTATGGATATTAATTTTAAATGGATATTTAGCTACCATGCCAAACATTCTAGTTTAAGTCTATAAAAACTACAGCAAGCACATAACAATGAATTAAGGCCACGATAAAAGTTTCATGGATTTAGAACTCTACTTTGAATTTCTACAATTTCACACACACCTAGAGAAGGCTTGACTTTTGAAAGCAAGGCTAACAGGCAAAGCTAACAAGCAAATCTAACAAGCACTTCACGTGCTCTAACTACCTCACGCACAAGCATATATGTATACATGAGCAGTTCGCGGACGTTACTCACGATGGCCGCGGCTTCTCGGCAAGCTAAAGCGGCTAACTGGCTAACGCACGGTGATCAACATCAACAGCTTAGTGTGCAATAGGTCTGGCGCGGTGGTTCGACCGCGACGTTCGATCGTCTCCGACAGGAACGACAACCGAGGCTTGGCGTGGTGGTTCGACTAAGCAACTGCCATGGCTGCTCTTGGTGAGAGGGTTAGGACCGGGACGCTCAGGCTGTATGTATTTGTAGGAAGAAAGGAAGCTCCATGTTCCTATGCAGAGTGGCGCAGGTATCAACTATGGTGTAGTGCAAAGGGCATGGCCACTCGGGGGTGCAGCTGAAATCCTTGGCCGCAAGCGTTCGGACAGACTACTATTAACTGCTAGCTAGTAGATTAGTGCTTGATCATTAGCAGTCTTGCCTGTGGTGCATGCATGCACGTTCGGGTGCTTCTGGCAGAGCCGACGTCGTGTAGCTGCTGGCATGCACCATGCACTTCTTGGCCTTGATCTCTTAACTACGTGCTGCCAATAATCTCCAACATGTGAAAGTGGACTTGACCTGCTGCTGCGTACCAGCTCTGCCATGCACTGCTTGGCATAAGTTCGAGCTGTGCACTGCTACGTACTCTCCAGCGTGCGCGCGCGTGGGCTTGGTCCTGCTGTTGCTGCGTCGTCGCATCGTGTCCGCGCTCAGCTCGCTGCTTGTGTCCTCTCCTGCCGCTGGTGTGCACACAAGCCCATGCTCGTCTCCTGTCTTAATCGTCACATTGAAGAGCAAACGACGATGCAGTGCAACACCGGCATGGCAGGACGTGGCTTGGTTGCTAGTAAACTGGCGGACGTGGTCATCCATGTTCGATATAACATGCGTGGGCCGCATCGCCATGAATGGCTAACGACGGCGAGCAGAGAGCAGCGCGAGAGCACGGCCGCCTGCAACAACGTCCCACAGGGCTAGAGCAGAGGCATTCAAAGTGAAGTGACCACACTGCCGAGACCAATCAGTGCATGCACGGTGCATGGTGCATGTGAGGTTGTGCAATATTACTAAAGATAGCAGATCAGCCGCAGTGACTCACAACCAGACCACGACAATTGAGCCATGTGCATGTCTGCATCCCAACAGAGGGTACTGGCCGGCAGCAGCTCCATTAAATTGACATGATCAGTGAAAGGATCATCACGCACCATCGATTTCATCCAACGGCCATGAAATAAGAATTTACGCGACATCCTCGAGGTAGCGCCTAGACGGCGCGCCTTTCATATTTCTGATTTTGGAGGTTTACAATCCTATAGGAAAAAAGCCTGTGAGTGCGTTTGGAACACAGGATTCGTAGCTTCCTTTCCGGAGGAACGGCAACGAGCTACGTATGTTTCACAGGAAAAAAACCATCCACTCGGAGCTCTTGTTTCTTTTTCCTTCGCACTTGCCCGAGGAAAAACACACGAGAAGAGAGAAACGTACAGGCACGTCATGTGGACTGGACGACGCGCTGCCGAATCCGCCTAGCCTCCCATGCCCGGCCACCATGCCACAGCTCTGCACCAGGGCGTGCTGCCCGCGTCCGCCCACTACGCTGCTGCTCCGTCCTAAGCAGCGCCGCCCGGCCCCGTTCATGGCCTCCCATCTGCTGCCGCTGCTGTGCTCCAAGTACGCTGCTGCTCATGGCCTCCCAAGCAGCGCCGCCAAGCCCCCGCTCATGGCCGCCCACAATGGCCCTCACCCGGAGCAAGACGCAGGAAGAATGAGTGGATGAGAACGACGACTGTGTTTGGCAGGAGGAACGAGTGGATGAAAACGAGTGTGTTTGGTCCCACCGAAACATACGTGTGCAAATGCAATACGCATAGATAGGTCCAGTTCATGGACCAATGGCCCCACATGCAAATTATGCAACTAATCTACCCTTATTAACCACTCATAGTGACTTTTTATCCTTTTTACCTGTTTGTGATTCTCGGTTATCAATTCCCGCAATCCAAACACCTCAAAGTATTTATTCATGCATTTTGAAATCCTCGTAGTTTTTCACATTTCGCTCTACTCTATTCCTCGCGTTTTTTTCCTTTCCTCTGTTTGCATTCCTATGTTCCCAAACAGGCCCAAGTAATATTGGGCTCCATAGTATTGAGCAAAATTATACGTGGGGCCAAATCTTAAGCTAAGGAATAATAAAATTTACTATGGTTTGGAGGAACCTTATGACTAGATCTATGCAATGAATGTATAATTTTGCATGTGTTATTACAAAAATCTTGCTCTACATTTTTACCTATGCGTTTTAGGGAGAAATTCATATTTGTAGTTTTTGTGATCCAAATGTCATGAAATTTTTATGGTATGCTATACATGTGATGCTTGATCTTTGAAAAAAATTTCACATTCATTAATGCAGGTACAGATGTTGCTTACCATTCTTTAGCCACAACAAACGTAGCCCTATATATATCTGAAAACTGAAAAAATGCTACTCAAACAATAAAAAATTGAGACAATACAACCTTAAAAATCTATAGACAACAAAATGATAAATCCACTGTTAACATATACAACCATCGGTAAATGAAAATTTCAATTAACATTGGAAGAAACTAATATATTGCATAAACAATAATTTAGGTACTATTAATCATATTCATGTACCTAACTACAAATGGGAAATAAAAAGGCTAACAATGGCCATGTCTGGCGGCAATGCAGCGCAGTTTTCTAGTAGTACACGGATCACCATCGCATCAGCCTCCCGATCAGCCGCCAGCCCATTGCCTCACCACGCGCCCAAACTGGATGCGCGCCCGTGTAGCCACGCAGGTGGCACCTTCTGGCTACACAGGTCCAGCACGCCCAGTAGCGATAGCAGCCTGGTAGAGGAGGAATTTCGAACGGGACGGCGGGTCTTCTAACGCTTGACCGGTGGAGGCCATCGCCATTAGACTATCCGCACTCATATATCCCTATTTATTTCCTCTATACATCCTAGTCATCAAGATTCCCTCATTTTACTACATTTTTCCTCGCGATTCATCTCTCTTTTTATATCTCTACTCTATACCAACTATCATCAAGAGGGCTCACTTATAATTTTATCTAAATATATTCATGTGAGATCTAATTTTGAAAGATTTAATAAAACGAATTCAATGGTGTAATCAGAATTTAATTTGGTTTTTTGGTTTGTATAATATTTTTTAGTTATTTGAAATAGTAGGGTATGCTGCCATCTCTCTCCTCACCCACTCGCACGCATGAAAGGTGGGGCCACAATAGCTGTACCATGAGTCCGGCAAAAAAGGGGAGAGCTCCCCGTTTCTGGTTTTTCTATAGCTGGATTCCCCGGAACCATAAGAATCCTCAGAATGGGATTCCAACTCAGTACCTTTTGTTTTGAGATTTTAAGAAGAGTTGCTCTTTGGAGAACACAGTACGATGAAAGTTGTAAGCTGTGTTCGGGGCGGCAAATATTCAGGGAAGTCGATCGTTCCGGAGTCTTTCCAGGTCGCCTGCGGGCCTTTTTGAGCCTGTAAAGCTGACGTGTGGTGTACCGTTGGTTTTACCGTGCCCGTTGGCGTCGGTGGAGGCGGCGTCCGGGGCGTATGACAGCTTGGTGGTGTCGTCGACGCTGCTCGCCGTCCCCGGCAGGCCGCAGTCTATGTTGATGAAACCTGCAAGATGAATGGGATCTTGCTTTAGCCTTTGCGTTGCGTGGTTGTGAATTTGTGATAGTACAATCAGCGCAGGCAGTGGACGATCTGAACAGGGGACGACGCGAGAGAGGTTGAGCGTTTACCGATGGTGTCAGGCTGTGCACGAGCTTTGAGCACGCCGCAATCGGCGGCGGCAGCGAGGCAAAGAAGCAGCAACCACGACCTTAACGCCATTGTTACTGGTGATGGTGGTGGTTCTGAACACTAGCTGCTGCAATGAAGTACTCCATGTGAAAGACTACCACATCAGCACATCTATGACTATGATCTATCCACCAGAGTACCAGATACCCATAACAGGTTGACTAATAAGCGCCTCCTTGCCAACGCCACCGTACTTTTTTTT
Organism: Hyparrhenia diplandra; assembly: GCA_015847255.1. Classification (NCBI taxonomy): domain Eukaryota; kingdom Viridiplantae; phylum Streptophyta; class Magnoliopsida; order Poales; family Poaceae; genus Hyparrhenia; species Hyparrhenia diplandra. Next base: position 12,182 of record JADLZK010002077.1, read on the forward strand.
TTCCTCAAAAAGCGTGCTAAGCACGTTCTGCATCAAGAGAAGTGAGAATAAAGTTACACTGTTTGGTTGGCCAAACGGCGAGCAGCCATTGGCCATCACGGGTTGAACACTAACAAAATTTATCGGCTAAAACGGAGGAGCTTAGATGGTTGTACTACTGAGGAAACGCTACCACACCTCTTTGCTGGACGGTAAAAAAAAACCGGCCTACCTGTATGAAAATGGCAAGTGACAACTAATTAACCGAGATTTCAAAACGAGAACATGGGCAGGGGGTATTGACTTGATTACCCAGAATGTATCTCTCGTTCTCTTGTCCTGCTGTACCAAAGTGGCAAGTGACAACAAAATAACGGACTTGGATCTATACCTATATTGTCCTCGGGGTACGAGCTCATTAACCCATTGTAACAATTAACCGAGAACATGAACGGGGATTGACTTTGGATATAGGGGACCGCTTGGATCACAGAAGATTAGTTGACCTAATTTTTTAAAGAAAATTTGACCTAAATTTCAATACACTATAAAGTTTATCCTCTGACGTTTGCACCATTATAACTTCTCTTTATGATCTAGGGGACTAGCTAATCGAATAAAAATTAGTCCATCCATCAGTGATGGCTTATGAAATTGAACTTCACATGACTAACACTTAGTCTTGGTATCCAGATGAAAAAAAAAGGAATTTCAACCACTTACATTGAGATGATACAATATGCTAAAAAGGCACTTCTAGCCTTTGCCTAAACAAGCAAAAATCCAACAAAAAAGAGTTACAAGACCAATATCCTATAGCACATAGAAAAAATATAGCACGCGACAAAGGCCCATAAGTTATCCATGGAATAACCTGACGAGAAGCTACACCCTTGCAAGGGTTTTCAATGAAGACTAGTGAAAAGTGTGATCTTTCCAATACCTTGATAAAAACCTCATTGCAGAAGTTTGTATTCTCGGACCCTAGCTTTATATTCCACAATTACATGATGCTTGCTTCCTTGGTCCCTATACATCATCTAAAACCCCCCATATATAGGCGGACATAGCCATTTGCTACATATATAGGACTTTGCCACTTCCTTTTGGACGGATGCTTTGCCATCGCTTTTGCTTGGGCAGATGCTTTGCCGCCGATGTCCCTTTGGTCTTCCATCTGTGGCAGATGCTTTGCTGCCAAGAGCGTGATGGCCCCGTCTCACTAGCGGATGCTTTGCCGTTGTTGTTGTATCGGTTCCCTTAGCGGATGCTTTGTTGCTGAGGTTGCAGCTGTTGTTGTACCGGCTCCCTTGACGGATGCTTTGCCACCGAGGTTGCAGCTAGCTACCTTGGCGGATGCTTTGCCGCCGAGGTTGCAGCTGTTGTTGTACTGGCTCCCTTGGTGGATGCTTTGTCGTCAAGGTTGCAACTGTTGTTGTACCGGCTCCCATGGTGGATACTTTGTTGCAAAGGTTGCAGGTGAGGAGGTTGCTTGGTTTATCGGCTCTTTTGGCGGATGCTTTGCCGCCGAGGTTGTAGTTGTTGTCGTCCCTTGGCGGATGCTTTCTTTGCCGAGATTGCAGCCGCTATTGTACCGGCTCCCTTGGCCGATGCTTTGCCGCCGAGGTTGCGGTTGTTGTCGTTCCTTGGCGGATGCTTAGCCGCTGAGATTGCAACCGCTGTTGTACCGACTCCCTTGGCGGATGCTTTCTTTGTCGAGGTTGCAATCGTTGTTGCACTGGCTCCCTTGGTGGATGTTTTGTCACAAAGGTTGCAGCTAAGGAGGTCGCTTGGTTTATGGGCTCTTTTGGTGGATGCTTTGCCACCGAGGTTGCAGATTGTTGTCGTGGCACCCTTGGCAGATGCTTTGTCGCCGAGATTGCAGCTGATGTCATTTGGTTTTTTAGTGGATGCTTTGCCGTTGTCATCATCTACGGTTTCACTTCACTGTTGCCTACCAAAGTGTTAAGAGATTTATGTTCAGTTAATTGGAGTTGGGTGGAGCCCCCCCATATTTCTTGCTTTTCGTTTGTGTCATGGGATCTAGCTGGTAATCCATGGATTGCTTGCTAGTCTTATGTGTTGTACTTGTTTGTCGTTTCGTTCGGCGCCCCTTACGCTTAATGAAAAATGCGTGAAGTCGCGATCTTAAAAAAAACTTTGTAAAATAGCACTTTTGTTGTGAACCTCTTCTTTTTTTCAAAAGTTTTCTATTACAAAATAGCTAAACAATAAAATTTAGATATTAAGTTTAGCCAAGCTATTGGAGTTGCTTTTATGCTTTGTCTTGAAGAGATGAGATTACGCAAAAGTGATTACACATCCGTCTCCGCATTTTTAGTGAGCTTCCTTACCTTGGGAATAAGAGGTTAATATTATGCACACTATCATACATGTATTAATTTGAAACGTAAGAGACAAAGTTGATAAACCCTTCACCTGCAACTTGGGGGGCTTGTAAAACCCAATTTTACAAGTTCTTAAACCAGACCCACATGGCCACAACTTATGATGCGATTCCGGTTCAAATTGTTTGTTATGGCAAGGTATCGGAGTAGTGGAGGCATTAAATGTTACGGCGTAGTTGCCTTTGATCTGTTGATGTGTTATTTAAGTTAGTCAAATGATTTGTGTATGCTAGCTAAAATCTATATATCTTGTTCAATGCCAGTGGCTTTCATCGATGATAGGGAAGAGTGCCATGTCCTCACCAAGTGCAACGGGGAGCTCAATGCTGCGGAGAGCAATGGTGGCGCGGCCGTGGTTACTCCTGCTTGTCCTTACCGCCGCCACTGCGGGAGTACTTGGAGTTCATGGCAAGGACTCCCCGTCTAGCACAGGTGATGAGCTCAGATCTCGTTCGCTCTAGCAGTCATCAGAAGTAAGAATCCGATGGAGCTTATACATAGTCCCCAGATACTGACGATGTTTTTGCACGAGTCCGCCCAGGATTCATAAGCATAGACTGCGGCCTCCCAGAAAAGAGCAGCTACATGGACAGCGCCACCAAGCTGCCGTACGTCTCCGATGTTGGCTTCACCGACGCCGGCTCCAACCGCAACCTCTCGGCCGAGTACATCAACCCGTCCTTCACCAAGCGCTACCTCAACGTGCGCAGCTTCCCCGGCGCCGCGCGCAGCTGCTACAGCCTCGGGTCCATGGCGCCGGGGTCCAAGTACATCTTCCGAGCCACGTTCATGTACGGCAACTACGATGGGCTCAGAAGACCCCCGGTGTTCGACCTCCACCTCGGCGTCAACTTCTGGCAGACGGTGAACATCACCGGCCCCGACGTTCCGGTGATTGCCGAGGTGATGGCTGTCGTCCCAGCGGACTCGGTGCATGTTTGCCTCGTGAACACTGGCTCCGGGACGCCGTTCATCTCCGGGCTGGAGGTGAGGCCGGTGAAGAGCACGCTCTACTCGCAAGTGAACGCGACGCAGGCGCTGGTCCTGCACGCCAGGCGCGACTTCGGACCCAGTGCGTTCCCCGTCATCAGGTACCCCGATGATCCGTACGACCGCGTGTGGTTTTCGTGGAGCAACCCGGAGGAGTGGTCGGAGATCTCAACGGCGGAGGCCGTAAGGAGCATACTAGTTGGCAACCCCTTCGAGGAGCCGTCCGCCGTGATGCAGACTGCCGTCGTGCCCCTGCTCAACGCCTCCGCCAAGAGCATCGACTTCTCGTGGGACGCCGAGCCTAGCCACGTGTATCCCAACCCCGGGTAATGCTTGCCTTCTATTCTATATATGACTGACTCTTGTATGCTTGTTTGTTTGCCGATCGTGTTCCTCCAATTTCTTCTATAGGTACATTAGTATGTTGCACTTCGCGGAGCTTCAACGCCTGGACCACAACGCCACTCGGCAGTTCGACGTGATAGTCAATGGCATTGCTTGGTTTCACGCATACACGCCCCTGTACCTTACATCCGATACACTGTACAGCAATAGGCTACACCAGGGTTCCAAAAGCTACACCATCTCACTAAAAGCCACCAGGAACTCGACGCTGCCGCCAATTGTCAACGCCGTCGAGATTTTCAACGTCATCTCCACAGCCAACGTAGCCACAGATATTCAGGACGGTAAGTAAAGTTTCGTGTAGTGATGATATATGTCTATTGATAGTGAACTCAGATGAGTAGCAGCTGTAAAACATGGCCTGATAACTGCTTCTGTCTGTCTTGCTTGCATTGGGTTACTGAAATAAATGATGTATAGTTGCTGCCATTATGGCAATCAAGGCCAATTATCAGGTGAAGAAGGACTGGATGGGTGACCCCTGCGTTCCCAAGACACTTTCGTGGGATGGATTGAGCTGCAGCTATGCCATTTTCAGTCCTCCAAGAATTGAATCAGTGTAAGTTCCATTTTACAGGAGAAAAGAGTCCAAATGTGTAGGTGGGAAATAGGAACACCACGGTCTGAAGTAATGACCTCTGAACCTTGGATTGTTTACACAGAAACCTTTCCTTCAGCGGGTTGAGCGGAGATATATCATCTTACTTTGCCAAACTTAAATCACTCAAGTATTTGTAAGTACAAGTTTCCAGCCACATTAATTTTGATGTGAATTTTAGTGAGTGAAGATATGTGCTTCTGATATATATATTTTCAGAGATTTGTCACACAATAAGTTGGCGGGCTCAATTCCTGATGTCCTTTCACAGCTGCCATCTCTCATGGTTATGTGAGTTGCTCTGTTCCATGATGACTTTCATATCTTAGAGTTTAGCTATAAACGACTGCTAATACCAATCGGACCATAATGACATCAATACATTTTCAGAGATTTGACAGGCAACCAGCTCAATGGATCAATCCCGCCTGGGCTTCTCAAAAGAATTCAAGATGGCTCATTATCACTGAGGTTAATGCCCAGCATACTATACCTGTTTTTTCCCCCCCTTCTAATACCGTTTTAACCCAAAATAGCATTGTACTCCAAAGAAAAGTATTGAAATTGCTAATTGATTGCCCGTTTGTTCCCTTGAATAGGTATGGTAATAACCCAAATCTTTGCAGCAACGGCAGTTCTTGTCAGGCCGCAAAGAAGAAAAGCAACTCAATGCTAGCTGTCTACATTGCTGTTCCAGTAGTCGTGTTTGTGGTGGTAGGATCACTAGCACTACTGTTCTTCGTCATGCGAGGTAAGAAAGTTGACGCTGGCATTAACGCACGTAAATCGGTGTCCTACTCTGTACATTAGTAATAAGTGCAAGCTATAATGTCATCGAACGGTGCTGGTTCGATTCTGTTCTTGCTGCTTCAACTAGCAGTAAAGGGCCGTGTGGAGCCAGGCAACAGCCTGAACCGTAGGTTCACGTACAAACAAGTGAAGGCCATGACGAAAAACTTCCAGCTGGAGCTTGGCAAGGGAGGGTTCGGAAAAGTTTACAATGGCTTCTTGAAAGATGGCACTCGTGTGGCAGTGAAGCTGCTGTCTGAATGTTCCAGGCAAGGTGTTGGAGAGTTCCTGGCAGAGGTAATATATACATGCTTCCCAGATAAAGTAAGTTTTTGCAGATAACTTTCAAAGTCTCAGTAAATTACTTCTTGTTGCTCAGGCTGAGACCTTAACAAAGATTCACCACAAGAATATTGTCTCCTTGATCGGTTACTGCAAGGATGGTGGATACATGGCGCTTGTCTACGAGTACATGTCAGGAGGAACCCTGGAACACAAACTTAAAGGTGTGCGCTATTCCATCTGTAGCAGCATCTTAATAAATTTGCTCTGAAGCTATTTTGCTTATGAACTTCTTCAGAGAGCGACCATGGCAGCACTGGATCGTTAACCTGGAAGCAGAGGCTTCGTATTGCACTGGATTCCGCACAAGGTCGTAGATATGTCTTGTGCATAGATCATGCAGTGTCACATGCTGTGCTATGGTTGTTGTCTGACGATCGATCCCATGTACTTGCAGGGCTTGAGTATCTTCACAAATCGTGCACCAAGCGACTCATCCATAGGGACGTGAAGACGGCGAACATCCTACTGAATGACAATCTTGAGGCTAAGATCGCCGATTTTGGCCTAATAAAGGCTTTCCATCGAGATGAGGACACCCATGTATCGGGGACAAGGGTGGTTGGCACGCAAGGCTACTTTGCTCCTGAGTACGCATGCTTACTCCACCTCTTCGCTCTAATGAGTTGTTTCCTACTCCCTTAAGTTTGACTAAAGTTATGGAGAAAACTACAAAGATTTATTATATGAGAAATAGAATACTATGAAATATAATTAATAATAAAGATTCTAATGATATTTATTTGGTATCATAAATGCTATCTATTTTGTTGTATAAAATTGGTTAAACTTGAGATACATTTATTCCCCAAGAAAGTTAGAATGAGTTATAATTTGGGATAGGAGTAACATGTAGCAGAGTAATATGCTTTGGAATTTTACGCAAAGACAAGAGAAAAGGATTTAACAATACATAGCACCAGTATTTTCTTTGTCACTACAAATTTCCAAGGATCCTTCTAGATGTTACTCAGACGATTTCCTTGGCTTGTATAAACAGGTATTTTGAAGCTCAGCGTCTCACAGAGAAGTGTGACGTGTACTGCTTTGGTGTTGTGCTACTGGAGGTGATCACAGGCAAGGCGGCAATCCTGGAGTGCCCAGAGCCCACTAACATCGTCACATGGGTGCCGCAGCGCCTAAATCAACAAAACATCGAGGATGTGGTGGACGCACGCATACGAGATGATTACGATGTCAATGTTGCATGGAAGGCCGTTGATATCGCCCTCAAGTGTACTGAGCGTGATCCCGAACAACGGCCCACCATGACCGGTGTGGTGATTCAGCTACAAGAGTGCCTTGTGCTCGAGGATGGCGGAGGCAGAAGCGACGCCGTATAGTATCACTGCGCTTGCGATGGTGGATGTAAATTTTGGGAATTTATACTTTTTTTTTGCGGTAATTTTTGGGAATTAATACTAACAACAGCCACGGGCCCTCCTACACGACTCTTCGTTTTTAGCTTTTTTGAATATTTGAAAATAAATGAGCATGACAATCGATTCCAAACAGCTTTGCCGAGTGCTAGAGGTTCCAAACAGCTCGGCAAAAAAAAAAAAAAAAAAAAAAAAAGAACGGAAAACATTGCCCAGCGCCACTGTCTACACTCGGCAAAGCTATCGTCGACGGCGCCTGGCCGTGACGGCGACTTTACTTTGCCGAGCGCGGGCCGTGACGCTCGGCAAATTCGTAGGGAGCGTTCGACAAAACATTTTTGTCGTGAAAACTTTCGCCAAAGGCCCTTTGCCGAGCGCCAGTACCGCTCGGCAAAGGCCCAATCTCCCGTAGTGATCGCGGATGCTCGGCGTCCTAACGCGGTGGTTCTGCCTGGATGAAGGGCCTGAGCAGGACCATGGCGTACATGTCGTGCTCCTTGATGAGCTTGAAGAACCTCACCATGTCGTACTGCCCCACGAAGTTGAATTTTAAGGTTTCGCATCGGTAATGGTTTGCTTACCGTTGCTTCTTGTTATTTTACTTTATTCTTCTTAATGAAATACGCGCAACGGCGCGGTCGAAAAAAAAAAAAGAAGTTGAATTTCAAGGAAATCAAGGAATGCATTTGTGTGTGCACTAAACGATCATGGATGGAATAATGCACCATCCAGCGTGTCGATCGCAATGAGCAAGCATTGTCAATCCTGGCGCGGCTTGACACGCACATTGATCGATCGACCGGATGATCGAATCGAGAGATGTGGTTGGTACGTTATTACCTGCCCCTTCTCGGGCTCGTGGTGTTCCAGAAAAGTGTCGATGGTGTTGAGCCCGCCCTCCGTTGGCCATGGCGATGAACCCGAAGGAACGCAGCAGTCTTAGCGACAAATAAATTGGCGGAGTTTCAGTGAAGCCTCTGGTGGAATTTGTGGAAGGAAAGAAACATGATGACTTTCCAACAAAGATCATTGCAGGCCGAACAAGTTGCTCATTTATGCAAAGATAATATCACCCAATATACAACAGCAACTCAAACAGCAGTCTAGTTATTATAGTTGGAGCTGCTTTTTTCGCCCCTTAGAGTTGTGGTTTGAGTTGACAGCCTTTTTTTTTCGGTGTTCAGTTTTGGTTCTCCTGGCTTGTGGTCGAAGAGCAGTTTGTTAGTCCTTAGTAGTTTTAGTAGCGAGTGGAGTTACAATGGTGGTTCTTTTGTAACAGTTGTTCTTTTTTCTTTTTCCGTCTAATAAAAATTCCGCAAGCTCTTGCCGCCTTTCTAAAAAAAAAGTTTCAGTGAAGCCATGCAGTGCCGGCAAATGTGGCATGATTCAACGACAATCAGGACGGTGGCGGCACGTTTAGGGCACACACAGTGCGAGAAACTATCATGGTTTCTATAGTCTTGGACATTGTGTCAAGAAACTATCTCCCACAATGCAATTTTCTATCATGATATCACATGGCCCACTTGTCACTCTCACAAATTATGTTGGTTTACGTGAAGACCTGGTTTCTTAGTTGTGTTTTTTGTTTTTCTCTCTCTCTTCAATAAAAATGGCTGCCACATCAGCAAAAAGCAATAAATAGAGGGTGTCATGACCTGGGAAATAGGGCCGGGAGGACAGGCCCGACAGGCCCACGAGGCGCCCGGCGCCGCCCTCCCCTGGCTTGCGCCGCGCGCCCCGCCGCCGTCCCCTCCTTTCTGCGGATTCTTCGGCAATTAATTCGGGAATAAAGGAGGAAAATATCTAGGATTATCCTTATGCGTTTTTGGTGTGCAAGGGGCTATCTCATCTATAAGGGAGACCCTTATTAGGAAATAAATAAATAGGATATGCTTGTAAAAGGTATTCCAATCTATAAGGAAACCTTTAGAGATTGCTTGAGATACAAGTCCCACTAGCCGGGCTATATAAGTAAGGGGTGCTGTAATCTTTCGGGGCAACAAGCAATAAAAAATTTTATCCCAATCTCTCTTCCTCTCTCCCACGCCGCCCCCTCCTTGCTCTCGCCGCCCCCTCGCGCCCGCGCCCCGACCAGCGCCGCCGCCCAGGCCGGCACCGCCCGCCGCCCGCCGCCACCACCATCGCCGCCTCCTCCTCTTCTCTTCCAATCTCCAATCTACGTGTCGGCTCCGGCCCAATCATTTGGAACGACGGTGGTATCAGGAGACCACTACGATCCACCCACCACCATGGACCCGAATCGAAGAAGGCTGCTGAAGAATTTGGGGGACGAGTTCGCCAAATTCAACGTCGGGATGGACACGATCGAGGATAATTTGTCTATCCCTCCGGCGACGATCCAAAGAGCACTCAAGCGCCGTCAACAACTCCATGACGCTGAGATTGAGATGAAATCGATCTTTGGAGAAAAAGCAGCCCGCGATTTCATCAAGAAGCGAACCGATGGCAAGCGAGAAATAGGGACGATCAAGTCACGGCGGTGATCCGGAGAGCCCGATGAAGGGCTACGGGGCGAAGGTCGCGCCATCGGGGTGCATGCGCCGCCCCCCCCTCCCCCTCCGGTCGACACCTTCCTGTGTCTAGCTCCCCTTTTGCACAAGCTGTCCTTCCCAACCTACGATGGCAAGGAGGATCCCTCCCATGGATCAACCGCGAGCAATTCTTCGAGGGGGACAAGGTACGCCCGACTACTGAGCAAGTCCGGTATGCCTCCTATCATCTCATAGGAGGAGCACAACAATGGTACATGAGGCTGTCCCGGGAGAAACCGGTGGCGGATTGGACAAGCTTCGCCCAATACGCCAACGAGCGCTTCGGCCCATCTCGAGCGGTGGAATCCATTTGGGTGAGCTAGCATCGCCGAGGAAGACAGAGCACCGTCGATGAGTACACGGAGGCAGTTCTGGCGCGACGTGGCGCGTCGCGAGCAACCTCGGCGACAAGCGGCGGTGAACATCTACACGGTAGGCTTGGGCGAACCGCTCAAGACGGGACGTCGAGATGCGTAATCCCAAGGACATGGAGGCTGCCATGTCTCTCGCCGGGCGTCTGGCGTCGACTTCGCCATCCTCTACAACACCGGCAAGCCGGCCACGAGGCAAAGGCAAGGCGCCCGGCGCCCATGGCCCCTGCTAGCTGCCCCCCAGCGCCCCCTCCGTCGGCGGCAACAACTCGGCCGTTCAAGCGGGCGACACCGGAGGAGATGATGGAGCGACGCAAAGGCTGGACTACGCTTCAAGCGTGACGAACCGTTTACACGGGGTCACAAGTGCAAGCATCTCTTCGACATCACGATCTTCAACGACTGCGAAGACACGACGAACGCCCCACTAGCGGGCGTCAAAGAGGAGCCGGTGATGCGAAGGTCCTCGTTGGGGACCCCGACTCCCGATGCGTGGTGCTCATTCTCTCTACCTCGTCGGTATGATCTCGGGCATGGGCGTCAACATCATCGTTGACTCGGGAGCAACGCACAACTACATCGATCCGCAGCGTGGTGACCACGGCGAGCCTCGGGACTCGGCCGGTGCGTGTCTTGATCACCACCGGCACCGGCGCCGCCGACATGCGGGCAGCCACACCGACGTACCTCTACGCCTCGGCGCGGCGGCGGCCGACATTGACGCCACGTCATGCCACCGGGCGGCAGCGTCGGCGTCATCCTTGGCATGCCTTGGGCGGCAAGCTTGGGGACGCGCGTGACATGGGACTTCGCGACCCATGAGCTGCAATACTTCGCGGCGGTCGCCCGAACACGTTCACGTCAACTCCACCCCAAAGCCTGGGGGTGCCCCCGCCCCTGGCTTTGCCAGGTCTGGCATCTTCGCCCGGCATCCGTACACCGGCGACTCGGCGGGGAAACGCTTCGAGGCATGCGACTACCTTGGACCTCGACACCGTCCACCGGTGTCTTCGTCGGCTCCGCCAAGCTACAGCGGAGGATCGGCACCTCCGCCGCATCGCCCTCGACATCACCACAGGCGATGCCGCTCCAGCATGGACACTTGAAGACGGCCTCCTACTCTTCGACGGCCATTTCTACCTTCAGGCTTCTTCTCCACTATTGCCAGACCTATTGGAGGCCTTGCCGAGGCGGAGTCCGCAGGACGAACTTCCTCGCCCACAGGGAGCCTACACGATAGAGCCCACTTCAGCTGCTCCGACCGCCATCCTGTTGGGCGGTATATGGCCCCGGCGCCATCACGTCGGTCCAGCCAGGGTCGTCTTCCTCGACGGCATGGATCGCCTCTTCCTCACCGTCGACAATGTCCACATCAGCTACGATGCAGAGAGGGGTACACACCAGCTTTCGCCCTCTACGTTCGGCGTCTGCTCCTTCATGCGGTGCGATGTTGAACTTGGTGCTACTCCTCCTACTCTTCGCGCGACATCACCATCGGCTTTGCTTTTCACTCTTCGTCAACGCCCGCCCAATGGCGTTTCTTATTCTGGAGAGTCCACCATGCGACATGGTGCATCAGCACCTTGGCGTGGGTGTTCGAGGGAGCTCCTCTTGGCGGCTCGTCACGAGACAGCTTCCACAGCGAGGGGCGTCTTTGTTCACCGATACATCTACCATGGCTACATCGGCAACCTTCACTACCTCCTGGAGTTTGATCCTAAGCGAACCAGAGAGAACATGATTCTCGGGAACCCGGTGCGGGGCCGACTCCTACCTGCAGATTGAGCTCATCATCCCGAGGAATAGCTGATCTCCACCGGGCGTGATCGAATGGACTTTCATCGGTAGCGAGGGCGCACCGGTCGGAGGGGGGGGAGATGTCATGACCCAGGAAATAGGGCCCGGGAGGACGGGCCCGACAGCCCACGAGGCGCCAGCGCCGCCCTCCTGGGCTTGCCCCCCCCCCCCCGTCCCCTCCTTTCCGCGGATTCTTTGACAATTAATTCGGGAATAAAGGAGGAAAATATCTAGGATTATCCTTAGGCGTTTTTGGTGTGCAAGGGGCTACCTCATCTATAAGGGAGACCCTTATTATGAAATAAATAAATAGGATATGCTTGTAAAAGGTATTCCAATATATAAGGAAACCTTTAGAGATTGCTTGAGATACAAGTCCCACTAGCCGGGCTATATAAGTAAAGGGGTGCGTAATCTTTCGGGGCAACAAGCAATAAAGAAATTTTATCCCAATCTCTCTTCCTCTCTCCCACGCGCCGCCCCTCCTCTCTCCGCCGCCGCCCTCGCGCGCCCGCCCCCGCCCTCGCGCGGCGCCCGCACCCCCCACCCGCCGCCACCACCATCGCCGCCTCCTCCTCCTCTCTTCCAATCTCCAATCACGTGTCGGCTCCGGCCCAATCTAGCTGGAACCTGACTGGAGGGGTAATAAATGAGGATAGAAACCATGGTAGAGTCTGCATTGTGAGTGCTCTCGGGACAACCTAGCAAAAAGAGGGTGTTGTTTGGGTTACGGAGGAAAAGATATTTCCCTTTTTAAGCGCTAGCATACGTGACCAAGAGGGAGTGCTTCGCGGGAGTGCTGCGTTGGATACGTCTTGGGCGGGTAGAAAACTATTGGTTAGGTGCATGTAAAGGAAGTCTTTATATACTATATAAAAAGAACAAAACGTGGAACAATTTTTGGTGCGACATTGTTTTGGGGTCACTTTGCCTCCCCTCCTGCGATCCCACGCCCGCCCGCTCCCACATCCTCTCGTGCGATAAATGGAAACAACCTACACCTATCAATCACAATCAATCAAGCGGTTTCTATCACAATGCCATGCATGCCGCCATGCAACGTCAAATGATATTTTGTGCCCGTCCAACAATCAATACCAGCGTGAAAAAAAGGAAAGGAACGGATCTTGGAGCGCACAAATCAGAAAAAAAAGGATCACGAGAAAACAATCAAACTAAAAAAACAATCAAATCTTGATGTTATCTACTATACGTTCCTGGCCACGACCATCTATAAGCAATATCACAAATCACAGCACAAACATGATCGCGCACGTCCTCTTCTCTGATTTCAGGTTTCCAAAAATAGCCATGCATGTCAAAGGGCTTCCTTTTCTGCGGTCCAAATTTTTTCTACCTGTCGTCATTATCTCCGATTATTAATAGCCAGGGTCACGACGCCGCCAGCCCCTGCACTCTGTTCGACAGGATCGCGGTGTCGTCGTCGCCTCCAATCACGCACACGCCCCGCTCTCACCCACCAGCCGCCGACGGACCACCGAGAAGCGTAGCTCGACCTCGCCGTTCTCCCTCGCGCCGTCAAAGTCGCCTCGTGCAGAGCCCTAGATCCATGTTCCACGGGCGAGGTTCTCCGCCGCCTCCTCTTCCTCCCAGCCGCGAAGCCATGGCTTCGCCTCAAGGCCGTGCCTAGAAGGAGAAGGCCTTCGCTCAACGCGGTCGTCCTCGCCCTCGATCCGCGGCAGACGGAGCGTTGAGAAGGAGAAAGACAGCCGAGACTAGAGGACGCGCCTTCGTCGCTCCACCGTCGACTAAAGGGCGTACCCCAGTCCTCATCTTCCTGTCTCGACGCGGCAGTGACGCTGTGCATCTCGACATTGGAGAGGCAGCATCAAATGGTCCAGGTTTGCCCTCACTCCCTTCTGTTCAGGATGTTTTGGAATTGTGCAAATGACCATGCGATTTTTACTTCTTCAGATATTGATCTTGAGTAATAAATTTTTAGACATTTTTCTATCTTTCATGAGTAAGGGTGTGAGCTTGCTGCAAATGAAGTAAACCTGGACATCATTTAGATAGCAGTGGCGGTCAAGCTTTTTATTTATTTTGGATATTGAGAGATATGAATCTTTTATGTATTTTTATATTGCTCAGTTTACAAGAAGCACATTCTAATCATATTTGTGGTGACGTCAAGTATCCATCCATCATTGATCATCCAAATCTACAAAGATAGTTGCTGTACACAACATTGTTTATGATAAATTGACAAAGATTTACAATGCTCTTGAGAATTCGTTGATAATGATTTTTTTCTATTAGTTAGGGGCATTAGGGTAAATTGGTAAGAGAAAGGGGCTGTTTGGCACCATATCCAAGGTGCATCCATGAGCTTTAGCACCATGTCCGAGATCATTTGGAAGACCATTTGGAACCGAAACCAGTAGAGTTTTAATTAGCCTCCGAACCTGCGATCCAAGTTTCCCTCTATAGTATGTTTGCAAATAAAGGACTCCATGCCTTGATGACGTAAATGAGTTTAGAGCCTTCCTGTATGTATACACATACACATCAAATTAAAATGTTGTTGAATCTGCATATATATATACACCTGAGTTGATGTTTCCCGTAGGACCTTGCTGGATTAAATAATTTGGTTCCATTAATATATAGTTGTGTTGCTTTGCTTTGTTTTTAACATACTGAAATACTGCATTGAAGATTGGAGAAACTATTTCAAGTAATTTGTTTCCATATAGTATAGTATCTATTTATTTTTTTTATGGCAGCAAATATTGTTTGAAAATTTTTGCTTTGCTTCTGCCCAATTTATTCTTCTAGCTGCCATGTTTAGGCTGTAAATATAGTCACTCTACTCTACAAACTATCACAGACTGTTTGGTGGCATGTTTAGATGCTCTGCAATTTATTTACATGTTTTTCCTCCAATATGATGTCTCCTTCCAATTTCTATTTACCAGCAACCATGTTTCTTCGGTTCTTGTTGGGTGTGTTTTTGTTTTTCTCCTGCCTTTCCAGGTGTCTTGTTTAGGCTATGAATGAAACTGCTATACTCTACAGATTATCACTGAGGAAATCGATGGTCATGTTTAGGATCTATGTGAATTAAACTGCTATAAGCTACCACGAAATTGACAAAAAAAATATTTTTCTTTGCAAAAAATCAACACTCGCTATGAATTCACCATGCTCCACCAAAGGTGTTTATTACTACTCTACGCTTGACCATATGCTCCACCAAAACTGTTTCATGCATATAGCATCTAATTGATTTATGTCTCTTATGTGGTTTAGTCCTGATGCAATTAGTTCATGGATGGATACTGTTTTGGTCTTTTGGATTGTCCATCCCTAGAAAATGAGTTAGAATATAGTTCTTGATCAGAGAAATTATGCACCTGCATATCATTATTGGTTTTGTGGGGGAATATAATGCTAGCTTAGGCAACTAGAAGCCTAACAGAACAGTCATTGTCTATCTTCTTTCCAATCAGGCTGTCTAACTGTGTAATTACCAATAAATTTACCTACAAATGACTATTGTATGCTGATAGTGCTTCTGAAATAGTTCAGAGTTCGCTGTACAGTGATTGTTTTCAAATATAAATGTTATGTATGTATATATTGCATTAGATATGTGTCATTCATCGTCGGCAAGCTGTTGGGTGATTATTGGTGTGTTCTCTATTTTTAGGTTTTTGGATTCGTCTAGACAAACAGACGGAGCACGAAGAGGCAAACCAGGTTCACATTGTGTTCCTTCCATTTTTATGGTGAAGCTATAATTGTCATAACTTACAGGCCAATGGCCCAATTTAGATTCTTTCATTTGGCCACGATTTTTGGTGCCAAGGTCATGCACTCCTTTTAATCTTCATGAATGAATGAAGCTCAGTTCTACTATGGATAATTGGCAGGTAGTGTTGATGGACATGCCAAGGCAAACCAGTGGCCGGGTACCTTTTGGGGACCTTACAAATACAACACATGAGGGTAAAAAAAAAGTCTTTTAAAGCCTCTGAATATTTTATGTTTATATGTTTCCAAATTCTAGCCAAACTTTATTTAAGGGAATGAAATCCGATCAGGATTGGTGCCACTGGATGGGGATCTTACGCATAAGAGGCAGAGGGAGAGAGAATGGGATGCAACAATGTCTGATGAAAACAGTAAAAACACAAACAAGGAACACCGTCAGAGGTATAAGATGAGGATGACTACCCATTCGACAGGTATATATGGTCGTGCTGTTAATTATCATTTTAATGGCCATATGAAAAAAAATGAATTATACTATATTTATTAACAATTTATACTATGTTTAAACTTGCAGCTGAAAATACAACTAACGAACCAGACGAAAACAGTGACTGGCTTCATAGGCAGACGACCTACAGTAATGGCTTACAACCATTGTCAAATTACTTTGCTAATTAAGTTATTTATTTGTGTCTTTGTCATTCATCGTTCCTATGTTTATTACAGTTGTGCTTAGACACCATCTGTATATGTGTTGATTAAGATGTCATTCCATGATATATATATAGGTTACGGAAATGCACCCAGTCCCATCGATCGGCTTTTAACGAGCTCAAAACAGTGTAAACGTGATAGTGATAGAGCACGAAAAGCTGCAATGTCTCCTGAACAAAGGGCGCTACTGAATAAGAGACGACGTGAATTGTATGCTCAAAAATCACAAGCAACAAAGTCTGCAAGAATGCTACAAATGACCACGGAGGAAATTGTTGAGTCAATAGGTATGGCAATAATAATTTGTTTACAACATACAAATTTGTGGTCCCATATCATAATTATTATACCAACAAAATTTACTTATAATATCAATTAATTTTTAGGTTGTCCTGTCCCTTCAAACGTAGGAGGAAATGAGGAATCATCCTCAACTGGTGATACTAATGACAGTTTAACCGAGATGGATATCAACATTGATCATGAAACAGATATCGACCTTGTTCATGAAAAGGGTATGCCTTCATATAATTGTGGCTTTGTTTTTATTTACCATTCTACCAAAGCAGTTTGGACACCATTGTACCTCACATTGTTGAGTAAACTTTATTATCATAGAATTTGAATTATTGTGTGTCCTTGATCGACGAGACGTTGAAACCCATAATTTTTTTTTTCTATATAGGTCCTATAGTTGCATCCAATTCTATCGATGATATTGTCAATTGTCCAAAAGAGCGTAAGCGTGAATTAGATAGAGCATGAAGGGCTGCAATGTCTCTGAACAAAAGGCACTATTAAATAAGAGGCGGCGTGAATTGTATGCACAGAGAAGTGCTACGAGAAAATTGCAAATGACTCCACAAGCGAAGGAGGCGAAGCGAAAAGAGATGAAGAAAAACTACAATAAGATGGTGAGGGAACACCGAGCCAACACTTTGCATCCGGACTCGATCGCCATGGAGAGCCCTCCACGCAATCCTAAACCTATTTTTCCTTCACCTCATTCGCCTAAAGCAACTTCGCATGATATGGAGATACCTGAGTTTGGGGGCACGCCTGTTTACATTGCGCCGGCTGTGGTTGAAGATCCAGAAGTTGAGACCCCCGAATTTGATGCGGCACATACCATACATAGGCATCGGGTGAACAATGGAGAGAGAAATGCCCTTATGTCACGTCGCAATAAGGCTTTTGAATCAAATGTTGGAAGAATGACTAGGGGTTGTGCAAATGGAAATAGCGGTGATGTGAACGACCATACACAATCGAGTGTGGTTCATAACGGTACATATATTATTTATATGTCGTCATTTACAAACTCACGCCTCTATTCCAGTAACTAATACCATTTGTGTCCTGCAGATGGTGTCACACAGGAATCTGGAGTTCCACTGCCTAATAATTTCACGTGCACGCAAACACAACCGTCTGTAGTTGATGAAACCTATCCGATGCCTCCACCGCCTAATAATTGCAAAGGCACCACGAGACACAACCGTCGTAATTGATGGTACCTCTCCAATGCCTCCAAATGGAGCACAAGCTGATATGCCGGACGATGTCGTCGAGGATGGTATTTTCTTTACTAAAATTTTGCAATTTTGCTTACCTTATATGCCATCATGTTCCGTGAGTCATACATATATGTGCTTGTGCTTTGTGTACAGACTATGATGCGGATGTCATATTTGAGGAAGACATTGAAGAGGAGGAGGCATACTTTTTCGCCGGACAAGGTACAATGCTTGATAAAGAAAACTATTTTCGCAATTGCAAAACACGTGTAAAACATCAATATTTTGGCAGAATACGACGAGGCTGGAGACGAGCACAATGACGACGCGGATGTCGGGATAATAGTGAACCCGATGTCCCGGATCCATACGGACCAGGGTTTATGCTAATCTCCCATCGAGTCGCACATGCTAAAGTCGGTGGAAAATCGCAAGCTTTGTGACCGCAAAGAGGATCGAGGGTGAACCACCTGGTTTCTGCTGTCGGAGTGGACAGATTAGTCTTGAAACTCCCGATACACCACGAGAGCTCAGGAGATTGTGGTCAAGCTCGGATGCTGATGCTAGGCACTTTCGTGCAAACATCAGATATTTTAATGGCCACTTCTCTTTCACTTCTCTCAGCGCCACCTAGATCGTGTTACCACAAACATGAGAACCTGTGGTATCTACACGTTCCGTGCTCATGGACAGATTTACCATAACATACGGTCTTTTGGTAAAGAGGATGGTGTTGAAAAGAGACACCTTGAGCTTTATTTTTACGACGACGATCCGTCCCTTGAGCATCGGATGAGCAAGTGTCGTAGCGGTCTTGCCGAAAAAAGACAAAGAAGTTATTGAGAAATTGGTTGGCATTCTTAATGGGAATCCCTACTCTCAGCAACTACGGCGTATGGGACACGTTGAGAACGTCGAGGATTATCATATCGAGTTCAACCTTGACCCGGCTTGACCGAGAGAACATATAACGCACCTATCGCAAAAGAGGTGGCCACCGTCTGGGTTGAGGGGAGTGAGCGTCTAGGCCAATTCCAGCATAGCGTGGTCCTGCAAGGGAAGGATCGGTCCATACATGGCATCCGCTCATATATGGCGTGCTATGACCCGCTTTCATACCCGCTTTTCTTCCCAAAGGGTGAGCTCGGGTGGCACAATTGCATTCCGAAAAAAAATGTTACTATGGAAGAAGTTGAGAGAGCTCGAGAGATCCGCAAAAAACGTGCTGAGAAAGATGGTACGACTGATGGCGATGACGATGGAGGTACCTTGAATCCTTTTCATTAATTCAATATAAACTTAGTTCTGTTATATCATAATACTAACTCGACCATTGTCTCCTTGCAGAACCTCTTGGAAATGTATGTGTATCCGTGCGCGACTACTACTGCTACAAGTTCCAGATGCGGCCAAATGTATTTAATCCAATACTCTATGGCGGCCGACTTTTCCAACATTTCTTTGTCGACACGCACATCAAGATTGAGAGCTCGCGTTTGGACTACATACGGAACAATCGGGGAGTCTTTGAGAGCTGACCTATATCAAGGCTGGTGTGGACAGCATGCATGCGGGTGAAGGGAGTCGTTGAGAATGTCGGAAGGAGTACTGTGTTGTCTTCTTCATTCATAGGAGGACCCCGTGATATGAGGCGCCGGTACATGGATGCAATGGCTCTCGTGCGAAAGTATGGTAAACCTGATATCTTCCTCACGATGACGTGCAACCCTAACTGGGACGAGATCAAGAATGAACTTTATCCAGGCCAGACACCGCAGGACCGTCCAGATCTCGTCACACGAGTCTTTAGAGCAAAGTTAGATGCAATGAAGAAAATGTTGATGGAGAAAGACATCCTTGGGAAGGTGAAGGCCTACGTATATGTGGTGGAGTTCCAGAAGAGGGGTTTGCCGCATGCACACTGGTTACTAATAATGGAACGGAAGTACAAGCTCACATGTCCTGAGCAATATGACATGATTATCGTCTTGAGCTACCAAACAAGAAGAAATACCCTGAGCTCTACAAGATGGTAACAAAGCATATGATGCATGGTCCCTGTGGGAAGCTTAATCCATTTTGTCCGTGCACGGTGGTTAAAGGCGAATGCAAGAACCATTACCCTAAAGCATTCTGTGAGTCAACATCACAAGGAAAGGATTCATACCCCGTCTATCGGCGACGCAATGATGGGCGTCTGAGAAAAAAGTACGAGGCCATTTCTTGGATAACCGATGGGTCGTGCCTTACAACCCCTGTCCTGCTGCGTACCTTCAAGCGCCATATAAATGTTGAAGCATGTGGGAGCATCAAATCGATAAAAAAGTACATCTTCAAGTACATATACAAGGGACATGACGGGGCATCGGTGGTGATGAGGGAGGCTGACAAAGCCGATAAGAAGGGCGACGTTGATGAGATCAAGCAATATAGAGAGGCCCGTTGGGTGACGCCTCCAGAGGCGCTATGGCGAATATATGGCTTTGACTTGAGCAAGAACTATCCACCAGTACAACAGCTGCAGCTTCATCTGCCAGGCATGCACATGGCGAATAAAGACTATATCACCACCAGAGCAATTTTATCTACACGTAACGATTGGGTGGACATGATCAATATGAAAATGATTGATATGTTCGGGGTGGCGAGATGGTGTATCACGTTTTGACTCTGTCGTCGATGATCCACATAACTACTATCCAGTAGAGTTCCTTAACAGTCTCAACCCTAGCGGCTTGCCTCAGCTCAAGCTCGGGTGTCCTGTCATCTTGCTTCGGAATATAGACCCTGCCAATGGGCCGTATAACGGTACAAGGCTCTTTGGTGCGGGGGTTCTCAAGAAATACAATCGACGCGGAAATCGTGGTTGGGCAAGCATCTTTGGGAAGCGGGTATTCCTTCCTCGAATACCCCGTCGTGCCGTCGATGAGATGTTCCCATTCGAGTTTAAGAGGAAGCGAGTTTCCTATCAGGTTGAGCTTCGCCATGATTTGTCAACAAGTCACATGGCCAAACCATCCCGAACGTGGGTGTCTATCTGCCCGCACCGGTGTTCTCTCACGGTCGGTTGTATGTTGCGATGTCTAGAGCCACGTCAAGAGCGAATATCAAGATCCTCGCGCTCCCGCCCGGATGCAGGCGCACGGGAGGAGGAGGCCAAAAAGATGGAGAAGAAAAAATGCTAGAAAGAATGGCGTTGAAAAAATAAAAGAAATGTTCGGAGTAAAAAAGGTAAGGGTAAGGCGACCCTAGCGGTTGATGGAATTTTGACGAAGAATATTGTATGGAAGGAGGTTCTAACGCATAATAGGCAAGGTAATACACTAACACACACAATATATTTTTAATTCAATTTATATTGTACAAATATTATTTAACTAATACCATATTTATTGATATTTCTAGGTACTTCTAAATGGTTTATCAGACTCTACACGGATATGTTATATGTGCAATATATGAATGTAAAATCATCTATACATGTTATATTACGAACGCTTGATGCATGGTGTATCAATCAGTATATGCGTTACTTTCACAAAAACTTGTTTGGATTAAATGCCACTTTAATATCATTGTTTAATTTTATAGTATTGTTATCTTATCATGCGGTCCATATTTTTTTATATAAAATTTATTTATCCCGTAGCAACGCACGGGCATTTAACTAGTCCAATTCTATTTGCCGAAGGCAGAATATGTATTTGGATTTGGAGAAGGAAATAGATGGAAGGAAAAAAGGGTGAAAGGAAATTTTTGGCAGAAATTTCCTCGTTTTATTAATAAGTTATAGATATTGAGTTGTTTTCATATTTTATTCCTTTTTCATGTTTATTTTCATTTCTCTTATTTATTTTTCCTTTTCCTTTAATCTATGTTGTTTTATTATTATTTTTTTTATTTCATTTATTTCGTATGTGCATTTTCTTTTTCTATGTGCATTTTCCTTTTCCTATGTGCATTTTTCTTTTTTATTTCATTTATTTCTTATCTGTGTTGTAAAAGTAACGACACATTACTTGAGATTGTAGTTCTACAAACCAACTCTACAATTAGATTTAAGCAATGATATACTAATTGTATCACAGGAATCAATATTAAAGAATGTTTTCATGTTTGATATTGTCACTTCCATGTTCATCGGAAAGATACGCATTAATATGTGAGGCAATAAATTTCACTAAAAAAGTGAAAGTTAATTGTATTCTTTAGTTTTTACACCCACAATGTTTATCTTTACAATGTTATAACTATGGAGCAGGATGCCCTGGACATGCATACCGAGTTTGGGCGCGTGGTGAGGCAAATTGGGCCGGCGGCGGCACGGCCGGATGCGGTGGTGATGTGATTTCTGCCGATCCGATTGATGGTAGCTCGTTGGATTGGAATCACGGAATCAGATTCTAGTGCCCTCCACCGCCCATAGCCGTGCCCGTGCGCCCGCGCTGCGGTGAGTGATGTGGTGGGTCCGTGCCACCCACCGAGCCACATGGAGCCCAGGCAAACCGTATGCCGCGCCGCCGCCACGCTGCGTACAAGCCGGCAAGCGCCAAGCGGGTCAATTCCCTGCGCCGTGTGATGGTGTCGCTATCGAAAGTCCCTAGTGCCGCAGGAAATGGCGCAGCCGAATCATCGGAAGCGCTTGTGCCTCGTACGCGTGGCTTTGGCGAAAACGGCGTCCTAGGACGGAATCTGGAATTTGGCGAAAACGGTGCTAGGACGGAATCTGGAATTTGGCGAAAACGGTGTGCTAGGACGGAATCTGGAATTTGGCGAAAACTAAACAACACGTCATTAAGAAACACCATCTACCCGGCCTGTGGTGATTTTGTAGGGGTCCAAGATCTTCATAGTTTTCTTGTGAGAACAACGACAATGTTATAGTAGTATTTGTATTGGCTATGTTTTTTTTTAAAAAAGGAGTGTCTAGTTATCCATCACCATATTTTGTAAGGTCAAATTTATCATATTTTTACATGTGAGATAGTTGTAGCACAAATTTTAAAGCACAATTAAACGTATAGAAATCTAATAGATCATCAAAGAAATCTGTCTAACAGATCGCAAAAGTCTAAAAAAAAATATATAGTGAATTGTTGGTGTAAGAGTATAAATCTCACGCTTGGTAAAGATCACCCATTTTAATATTTGTAAGATATCAGGCCCATTTGATGTAACAAAAGTTACAAAACTCACGTTTTTAGCATACGCGGCTAACGCCTGCACATGCAGACGTTAGTCTTATGGCCTCGCCCACAGCAAAAGTAGCGAAAAAAAGGAGTTCCCAAACCGGACGGCGGAGGCCGACCGCTTGACGGTGGAGGCCATCGGAACACCGACGTTCGCTGCCACATGGCCGTGACTCTCGCCAAAACCGCGACGCAACTCCACGTATCCGCTGCAGGCCGCGCCAAACTGGTTGCGAAGGCGCAAAACCACGCACGCGCACCTCCGCTCCGCTCATCAAAACCACCTGCCGACGACTGCACTCTGTCTCTGACGGACCCCTGTCTCTTTCCGCTCCTCATTATTAAAACACACGGCCTTCGTCCGCTTCTCCTTCAGCAAAGCGAAACTAGAGCTGCTAAACCTCGGGCCATCCCCGCGGCGCGACACACCCAAAGGCCAGGCCCCCGTCCCTCCCGTGCGCCGATCGCTCCGCTTCCGAGTCCCGACGATGGCGTCGCACATCATCCTGCCGCCGGACGACGCCGACGAGAACCAACAACCACCAGGCGGAGGAGGAGCTGGGGCGCGACGACGACGGGCCACCCTCGAGCGACCGGACTGCCGCCCAAGGCGGCGCTGCCGTTCTCGGCCACGTGCGTGCGGATCTCCCGCGACTCGTACCCGAACCTCCGCGCGCTCAGCAACGCCTCCTCCGTCAGCGTCGCCGACGCCGCCTACGTCAAGATCTCAGGCCCGAGGGTGACTACGGGTACGTCCTCGACGACGTGCCGCACTTCACCGACTACCTGACCCGACATCCCGGTGAGCGCCGGAAACCCATCTCCGCCGACCCGCCCCCCCTGACGGACCCCCTCTGTATCTCTGTGTAGAGGCGAACTTTTGGTTGCGCCGGGTTCCGGTGACGATGGGTGCACATCATCCTGCCCGCGCAGGCCTCAGTACGGAGGTCGCGTCCTCGCCTGTCGATGGTGCTGTACGCTTCTGCAGCTCAGCGATTGTTGTGGCGAGTAGGAAGCGCCGGAACCCAGGAGTAACTGATTTTGGGGCGATTGCTTTGCCATGTGTTGCATTTGGCCATTTGGATTCTCTGTTACGGAGATCCGTTTTGGAGACTGACGACGGTGCAGCGGTTGAGTCGTTTAATAATCAATCAGTTGAGATTGAAAAAGGTGGGCTAAATTTAGCAAATGAATCCTAGTACTACTTTTTATAAGAGGTGGGGATCATGTGGGTCGTTGCCCGATTCGTTAGCCGTGAAATCATGTTTCGTGGGGGGAGGAAGATATCACTATTGTCTGGTTCGTGCTTCAAGCCAAAAACGACTGTTACCACTCTAACCATAATTGAAGTTTGTAGTAAAAGGTAGAGTACTCTACTGTTGGAGAAATTTGTCTACTTATGTTGATGCATGTTGAATCAACTTAAGTTCACACTAGAATACTGAGGGAAACTATGATGGTCGAGTTGATGATTTGCTGTTTCTTCTTGTTGGCAGACTTATCCTAATCCACTACAGGATCATCCGGCATATCAAACTGTCAAGTATGCCTCCTATTGCTTATACATGTCTTCACTGTTTTCAGTCCATTTGATCGATTTCAATGCATGTGTTGCTGTGCTTATGCTGATTTTTTTCTTTCTTATTATACCAGACAGTATTTCGTCAATGAAGATGACACTGTACCTCAAAAGGTATAAAGGAAGTTTAATTGATACTTTGCATTCAGATATTGTTGTCAACAGTGAATTTACAAGCGGCTAAATCTGCTATTGTTACAGGTTGTTGTTCAGAAGAACAGCCGGCGTGGTGTTCACTTCCGTCGTGCTGGGCCTCGTCAGAGGGTAGGATGGCACTATCCGCCTCCTTTACTTACAGGAACTCATCACTTTTTTCTAGTCTGACAAAAACCTTTGGACTTGAACCTTTTTAGATTTATTTTGGTACCGATGAAGTGAAAGCCTGCATTGTAACTTGTGGAGGCCTGTGCCCTGGGCTTAACACTGTTATCAGGGAACTGGTGTGTGGCTTGTCACACATGTACAATGTCAGCAGCATCTTTGGAATACAGGTGCATTCTCTTGTTAATGGTCATATATCACTCCAATATATGGTTAAATAAATCTTACATCCGGCCAGTACAAGCTTTGATCCTTCTCCCTATAGTTTGCTGTTGTTCAGTAAAGGCCAGCCTAGCTTACTTTAGATTCTTACCACATCTTATTATGCATATCATGATTTAGTGTTTTGTGTACAAAATTTCAGATCATGCTTGAATGATACAATTTAATTGCCAAAATTATAATGTACTCTGCACCTCCTTTTCAATATCGAGTTAGTTACAAACTTCCAATGTATACTGCACATTTGTACTATAATAATCTCTAGAGAGAGGAGGGAGGGAGGGAGCGAGGGAAATTGGCTGCAGCGCAGATATGAAGTATACCTAGGGTGCTTGGCTAATTTGGGGACCATGTGGAGTTAGGCAGTGTAATAAGCTTTTGGTCTCGGTTGGCAGCAGGGGGCCTGATGTATCAATTAATGGGAGAAAAAGGCTTTGTTCCCTTTTTAAAGTGATGAAAAGGAGACAAGGGTCGACATTTAGATTGAATTTGTTGTGTCTAGTCAAATGTATGTACTAGGTGTCTAATGACAAGAACCACTATTATGCTGACTGGTAGGTTTAATATGTATACATAGGATGGTAGCAGGTCTAGGGTAGTCAGTTTTTATCATCCTATATTTTACTATTTAACATGTTTTTACAGAATGGATACAAGGGTTTCTATTCTAGAAACTACCTTCCCCTGACACCGAAGAGTGTCAATGACATCCATAAAAGGGGTGGTACAGTTCTAGGAACCTCACGAGGTGGCCATGATACAAAAAAAGATTGTTGATAACATTGAAGATCGTGGAATCAATCAGGTAAATATGATTGTACATATTGCACCTATTGACATATCTCTTCTGATTGGAAAAGTTGACTGATGTAGTAGAACACCTTATCCAGGTGTATATCATCGGAGGAGATGGAACTCAGAAGGGAGCATATGATATCTACAAGGTAGTTACCGTGGGCTTGTGGTTCTTGTGCCATTTGTTTTCCAGCATAAATTTAGAAGAATAAATTAGACCCTCTGTTAAAAAGCATTGTGGTAATAAGAATATAGCAATGTGTTTTTGGCATGTGCTACTCTACGAACAACATGGTATCTATATGTTCAGTAGAAACAGGAATATTCAGTTTTACTGAAGATATTATTTAACCCTATTTGACTATTTCATCACTTACAAATTACTGACAGGAAATCCGGAAGCGCGGCCTCAAAGTTTCAATTGCTGGAGTTCCAAAGACAATAGATAATGACATTGCGGTAATATTCTGCAAGATATGTTTACTTCTATGCCGAAGCTTTCTCTACCTACCCTATTAATATTTCCACTCATATACTCTTGATTCTTAGATCATCGACAAGTCTTTTGGTTTTGATACGGCTGTGGAAGAGGCCCAGCGTGCCATTGATTCAGCTCACGTGGAAGCTTGCAGTGCTGAGAATGGAATAGGTTTAGTAAAATTGATGGGTCGTTATAGTGGTTAGTATTCTAACAGATTCCATAGATATGGCTGCTATATCTTTGCATAGTAATTTTAGTAATGTATAGGTGCCTTGAGTTGCTGAAAGCACCTACCATACTTGCAATGAAAAGAAGAAAAAAACATGATTATCGTAATCCTAACCAGGCACTCTTAGTTCACATATATAGCATATTTCTACACTCAATTCAGAGTGAAGAAACCTTTATTTTGGTTTGCTTCAGGCGTTGTGACTTTACCAGCTTATCTTCTTTCACTTCCTGCTCCTCTCTTATGCTGTGCTACTGTTGCAGGCTTCATTGCCATGTATGCTACTCTTGCTAGTCGAGATGTGGTAAGTCGACGCCATCTGTATCTGCAGATGTCATGTTTTGTTGTAGTCTATTCTTTGTTTTTCTTGCTTGTTGGAGTATCCTTTTTTTTTTCCAAACGTCAGTGTTAAAAATTATGGTTTTCCATTTTCGACAGGATTGCTGTTTGATTCCAGAGTCTCCATTTTATCTGGACGGAGAGGGCGGATTGCTTCAATATATAGAAAAGAGGCTGAAAGAGAACAAGCACATGGTTATTGTTGTTGCTGAGGGAGCAGGGCAGGATCTAATTGCAAAAGCATAGCCACATCAGATCAACAAGATGCATCTGGAAATAAGCTGCTTCTTGATATTGGTCTTTGGCTGACTCACAAGATAAAGGTACATAATTAAAATATTTCTTGCTGCTAGCCTGTTCTCTTATCTTGTAACTTTGGTATTCACTATCTGGGATATTACAAAAGGAACCAAATAATTCAACCATATGTGGTTACTGAATTTTTCAGTTAATAGACCTTGTGCTAATTCCCTGTAGGATTACTTCAAAAGCAAAAGGATGGAGATGACGATTAAATACATAGGTATCCATTTAACTGTTATGTTCTCTCTTGATATAGTTGTAACACATTTTCTAAATTTGTTTGTAACAATATTCTATCTAAATTGGCAGATCCTACATACATGATTCGTGCTATTCCAAGCAATGCATCAGACAATGTCTACTGCACACTTCTAGCTCACAGTGCTATCCATGGGGCAATGGCAGGGTATAGCTTCACTGTGGGAATGGTCAATGGAAGACATACCTATATACCTTTCTATGTGAGTAATAACCCCTCACAGGCACTACGGTGTTTTTTCTGCTAGTTGACTGAATGTTCGTCGTGACCTCTGCTGTATAGCTCTGTTATATCCTGCCTAAATTCAGCAGGAGCTGTGCGTGAACCATGTTCTGAAACATAATTATATCAATTTTAAAAGGGTTGTATTAGTGATTCTGCACACTAATGATGAGCTCCAAACTTTTGTTTTCATGGCAGAGGGTGACATCCACAAGGAACAAGGTTAAAGTCACTGACAGGATGTGGGCAAGGCTTCTTTCGTCCACCAACCAGCCAAGTTTCCTGAGTCAGAAGGATATCGATGAAGCGAATGAGGCCGATAGGCTGGCAAACAGGCCACCACTGCCAACAGGTGCCAGCTCTCGCGTGGCGAGGTCTTTCGATCAATCTTCGGCGTGTTCTTCAAATGGAGAGATCTAGTGATTGCTGGTGCACCACAATTGTGTACAGAAACTACTACTATCGTTCTCAGCTCTGGTGCTCGGGCAGCTTGGCCACGAAATGAGTTTTGCTCGTTAGTCGTTATGCATATGCTTTGTGTAGAGGGGACACGCGGATATGACCCTGTTAGTACGTGTAATAAAGGAACACTATTGATGATGCTACTTTCTGGATCTCCAGCTATCATGTACGTATTTGTTGCAGAATATATGGAGTTATTATGCAATCGGCAGATGATCTATCTGATCTTCAGCTATCTGTATTACCGTGCCTTTTCTTTTTTCTTTTGGCACCGTGAAATTTGTAAAAAACATTACATCAAAATGTGCAGATCCTTCTGTTCTAGTTGAATGTGCATCTGCATTCTAGGTCTAGTACACCCTGCCTAATTTTTCCCAGGAACAGAGGGAGAGCTGAGGGATACTGTGTAGGAGAGGCCTAGAGGAGCTGAGGGATACATGATATGATGTGGCACAACACGTAATAGTTGGGATCCATTTGAAGAAGTATTACAACAGTGGCAGCACAAATCTCAGTTTTTTTACTGTAAATTGAATATTTTCATCTTTGACTAAATATATATAATATTAAAGGTACATAATTAATATCATTTCATTGTATAGATCGTTGGATATTCAAACAAGATGGAAATAAAGCCTTTATCGTGAGAAGAGGACCCATGGCTGTTGTTGGTAAACTTCCAAAATTTGCATGCTACACAAACGCAGTTGATACTATATGGCGTCTCTTCTGCCGCCGCCATCCTCGAGCATGAGGCACTCTTGCAGCTGAGTCACCACGCCGGTCATGGTGGGCCGTTGTTCGGGATCACGCTCAGTACACTTTGAGGGCAATGTCAACGGCCTTCCATGCAACGTTGACATCGTAATCATCTTGTATGCGTGCGTCCACCACATCCTCGATGTTTTGTTGATTTAGGCGCTGCCTCACCCACATGATGATGTTAGTGGGCTCTGGGCACTTCAGGATTGCCTGCTTGCCTGTGATCACCTCCAGTAGCACAACGCCGAAGCTATACACGTCACACTTTTCTGTGAGACGTTGGGCTTCAAAATACCTGGCCAAGAAATTTGTCTGAGTTACATCTACAAAGATCCTTGGAAATGTGTGGTGACAAAGAAAATACTGGTGCTATGTATTGTTAAATCATTTTCTCTTATCTTTGCTTAAAATTCCAAAGCATATTACTCTGCTATATGGTACTCCCTCCGTCTCAAATTATAACTTATGGTTAGAGCCTCTAATTAGTAACAGTAAGATACTTCATAATATTCTATTTGACGTATAATAAATCTTTGTAATTCTCTCTATACTTTTGGTTAAACTTAAAATGTTTTATCCACCAAGAAAGTTAAAATGACTTATAAAATGGGAACCACAGAGGGTAGGAAACAACTCATTAGAGCGAAGAGGTGGAGTAAGCATGCGTACTCAGGAGCAAAGTAGCCTTGCGTGCCAACCACTCTTGTCCCCGATACATGGGTGTCCTCATCTCGATGGAAAGCCTTTAGTAGGCCAAAATCAGCGATCTTAGCCTCAAGATTGTCATTCAGTAGGATGTTCGACGTCTTCACGTCCCTATGGATGAGTCGCTTGGTGCACGATTTGTGAAGATACTCAAGCCCTGCAAGTATATGGGATCGATCGTCAGACAACAACCATAGCACAGCATATATGTGACATTGCCTGATCTATGCACAAGATGTATCTACGACCTTGTGCGGAATCCAGTGCAATACGAAGCCTCTGCTTCCAGGTTAACGATCCAGTGCTGTCATCGTCGCTCCCTAAAGAAGTTCATAAGCAAAATAGCTTCAGAGAAAATTTATTAAGAGATGCTGCTACAGATGGAATAGCGCACACCTCTAAGTTTGTGTTCCAGGGTTCCTCCTGACATGTACTCGTAGACAAGCGCCATGTACCCACCATCCTTGCAGTAACCGATCAAGGAGACAATATTCTTGTGGTGAATCTTTGTTAAGGTCTCAGCCTGAGCAATAACAAGTAATTTACTAAGACTTTTAAAGTTATTGCAAATTGACTTCATCTGGGAAATATCATATTGCTGTAGCAATTAGACTTTTTTTCGAAAGCGGGACTTCACCCGTGCTTCATTAAGAGAAAAGCCAGACCTCCCCTTCCTGTTCATCATCGTCATGGAGGTGCTCAACTCCCTCATTGCGAAGGCCGACCGGGAAGGGATGCTAGTGCTGCTGCCACAGCGAGTCGGCAAATGCAGGACCTCCATCTACGCCTACGACCTGGTGGTGATTCTCTCCCCCTCGACCTCCGACTTCACGTGCATCCGCCAGTTGCTCGAGCTCTTCACGGGGGCCTCGGGCCTTGCGACCAACCTCGACAAATGTGTCATTACACCGATCCGGTGCCCCGAGGACGCCATCTCTGCGATCCTGGACGTGTTCCCTTGCAGGTGACAGGACTTCCCGGTCACCTACCTGGGAGTCCCGCTCTCGGTCACACGACTTGGGAGGGACATCGAGCAGCGCTTGGTCGACCGGGTGGCCGCGCGCATCCCTGCCTGGAAGGGAAACCTACTCACGAAGGTGGGTAGGAAGACGCTCTCTCAGACCACTCTTTCGGCCATCCACGTGCATGTCGCCATCTGCTGTGCCCACTCTTCCTGGGGTGTCGAGGAGATCGACAAGCGCCAGCGGCCTTCTTGTGGGCGCGCTGAGTCGGGAGCGCCGACAGATGCATGGTGGCGTGGCCCTTTGTTTTGCGCACCTCGATCTGGGCGGCCTTGGGCTGCGGATCTTTCGCTCTAGGGGTACGCTCTTCGTCTACGTTGGGAGTGGCAGCGCCGTGACCAGCCAGACCTCCCCTGGGTTGCCCTCCCGTCTCGTACCGAGCGCTCCGTGGAGCAAATGTTCAGGGCTTCCACACTCTTCCAGCTCGGCGACGGCCGTCGGGCTCTCTCTTCTCGGACCGACGCATGGCTGCTGCGGGGACCATCGCGTGAACTTGCGCCCACACCTCTTCGGGCGGTTAGGCGCTCCGCCCCGAGGGTGCACCGTCCGACAAGCTCTAGAGGACTCTGCTGAGATGTACGATGTCGTGGGCGCTCAGACAGCGCACGTCATTGACGAGTTCCTCTCCCTCACTGACCGACTCGCCGACGTCCAGCTCTCGGAGGACACCCCGGACCGGTTAGTGTGGCGCTGGACCTCCAGCGGCCAGTATTCTTCCTCCTCGGCCTACCGGGCTTTCTTCCACGGTCGGGCAGGTCTCGCGGGGGCCTCCGAGGTTTGGGCCGCCTCCGCTCCGCCCAAGGTCAAGTTCTTCCCTCGGCTCTCACCGCATGGACGGCCTTGGACCGCCGATCGACGACACCGCCATGGACTACAGGATTCACCCACCTGTGTCCTATGCGGATAGGAGGATGAGACCATCGACCACCTCCTCGCCTCCTGCGTCTACTCCAGACTGGTCTGGCAGGCTACGCTAGACAGGTTCGCCATCGGCCACCTCGGACCTCAGGCGGACGACAGCTCTTTCGTGGACTGGTGGCTCCGGGTACGGGCGCTGGCACCACATGACCTTCGTCGACCCTTCGACTCCCTCGTCCTTCTGATCTCCTGGGTGCTCTGGAAGGAAAGGAATAGGCGCACCTTCGGTGGAGACGGGGATCTCCCACCCACGGCGATTCTTGCCCTCATTTCCAACGAGGCGCACTTGTGGGTGGATGCGGGCTTCCGGGGCCTCGCGCCGGTGCTCCACGTCCTCAGCGTGGGATAGCCGGCGTGCCGCACTTATCCTTTGTCGCAAAATTAGTTTCCTACTTAGTTACAACACTCTAAGCTCCACCGTTGCAGTCGGTGACTTGTGTTAGTGTGCCCCGCCTCGTGAGTTCCCTTGCATCTCGCTAGGGCACTTGCGAGGATGTAATGTTACATTCCGTTTTCTCTTAATGCAGTACGGGCTAAAGTGCCCGGTTTCGAAAAAAAAAAGAGAAAAGGCCAAAGATAAGTCGGCAACAAGTAATCCTAGGATTACCAGCGGAGCCCCAAACACACGAAACAAACACACAAACAAACAACAAGAATACATGGGGAGGGAGAAAGAGGACCCAACACCAATGTCCTAACCGACTAGACCTGCAAAAGAGAAATCAACACAAAGGTTGCCCCGCTCGGAAGACGAAGCGGCGGTGGCAAAGCATCCACCGAAGGAGGCATCAAGACTCCAACAAATGACCGGTGTAGTCGCTGTGAGCGGCGAGATAAAGAGCTCGAGCATCGGCACTCCAATAACGCCGTGAAGCCGGAAGTGAGCCGAACGAGAAAGTAACAAGACTCAACGGCGACCAGGGAAGTCGCTGCGAGCGAGTGAGCTCGAGCATCGCACTCCAACAACAGCTTGGAAGCCGCTGAGAGCGAGATAAGGCCTTCGGCACTCCAACGGCGACCGGGTAGCCGCTGTGAGCCGAGCAAGCGGCGAGGCAGCAACGTTAACTCGAGACACGACGAACCTAAGCGAAGAGAAAAAAGAGAAGCACATGCAGTTCAAGTACACAGAGGACCGAAACCGGCAAGCGGCGCGGATGGTGGAGCCTAGGGTCGACGACCATGGGAGGATCCAAGGTGGACGGGCGCAGAGAGCTTCAACGCTGCCTTTAGGAAGGACTTCGACGTCCACGGATGCCGACAAACGAGAGAAGCCCAAGAAGGTCTAACGACGCCTCCATGGTTAAGGACGCAGATGTGCCACCGCCGCAGCCTGTGTGAACCCGGCAAAGGGTTTTCACCCAAGAAGTTGTAGGTCCGACACGAGGCCACCCGCAGAGCCACCAACCGGGGTTAGCAAGCACCCCGTCCGCCGCAGATCCCGAGAGCCCGGGGCGGCAGGAGCATGGCCCAAAGGAAGAAACGATGAGCACCACCGGACTAGCCACCACGGCAAAGCTTGCATGCCACCACCGCCACCAGCCTCACCACCACCACGACGCCGAAGAGCCTTCTCCAGAAGTCAAGCACCACCCAAAGGGGCCACCACCATAGCCCGCAGCGCCCTAAACGAAGTCGCGCAGCAGCGAGAGAGGGCCAGCACCGCCATCCTCCCCGGCCACAAGCCGCCGGAACCGGCCGCACAAGAGCCGGAAGGGCCCACCACCGCCCGGCACCGTGCAGATCCGGAGCGCCGGAAGCACCGACCGATGGGGGGCTGAGAGCCGCCGGTGGCGGGGCCGCGCACCGGCCCAGCGCCAAGAAGGTGGCGACCCCAAGCCCCGGCCGAACCGGAGAACACGCCGGAAACCTAGCGGGCCGCCTCTACCACTTGGAGCCAAGCGGGAGGGATCCGCCCACGAGAGGCCGATCCGACGCGTTGAGGCCAGATCCGGACAGCGTCGGGCCGGGCGACGACCCGCCCGTCCGTCATTAGCGGCTGGAGTTGGGGCGAGAGAGGTGGAGGTGGGAGGGGGAAGGAAAAGGAGAGGGGACGCGAGGGGTAGGGGGGAGCCTTTTTGAGCCCCCATGGGGCCGGCGGCGGGTCATGAGAGGAGGGCGGCGGCGGCCGCGCCCGGCGAGGAGGGGAGGGTGGAGTGGGCGGCGGGGGCCCTCGTGGTCGCCCCCGGCGGGGAGACGACGCGAGGGGAGTAGTAGTCTTCTATCCAAAACCAGGTACTGTATCAATTAGATTTGTTAAAGCATGTATATGTTACCTCTGCCAGGAACTCTCCAACACCTTGCTTGGAACATTCAGACAGCAGCTTCACTGCCACATGAGTACCATCTTTCAAGACGCCATCGTAGACTTTTCCGAAGCCTCCCCTTGCCGATCTCCCGCTGGAAGTTGTTCGTCATGGCTTTCACTTCGTTGTACGTGAACCTACGGTTCTTCATACTCAGGCTGTTGCCTGGCCTTGGCTCCACACTGCCCTTTACTGATAGTTCAAGTAGCAAGAATGGAATCGAACCATTACCATTCGGTGACATCATTGCTTGCTCTTATTACAGATGCACATGGGATTTACGTGCGTTAATGTCGACGTCAACTTCCTTACCTCGCATGAAGAAAAACAGTAGTGCTATTGTTCCTACCACCACAAACACCACCACTGGAACAGCAATATAGACAGCTAGCATTGAGTTGTTTCTCTTCTTTGTGGACTGACAAGAATTGCTGTTGCTGCAAAGATTTGGATTATCACCATACCTATTGAATCGAACACCGAGCAAAAAATTAGCAATTCAATACTTTTTCTCGAGTACAAGGTCAGAAGCAGAAATTATATATAATAAGATGGACGACATTAACCTCAGTGATAGTGAGCCATCTTCAATTTTTTTGAGAATCCCAGGTGGGATTGATCCGTTGAGCTGGTTGCCTGTCAAATCTCTGAAATTGTATTGATGTCATTTGCCAATGTCTGAAGAGCACAGACGAAAGTCTCCGTGAAAAAGGGACCAGTCTAAAATATCGTTTTTTGCAGTACTCTAAAATATGAAAGT
>JADLZK010002078.1:0-104891 GCA_015847255.1 Hyparrhenia diplandra
TTTCACACATTCTTTTGACTTTATATTCTAGAATACACTCAGAGAGGTGTAATATCATCGACATAATTTCCAATAAAAAAATTTAGCTCTAGCTTTATGAGTAATTTTCAGTGTACCACTTTGATCATCCATTGCATATAACCCGCATTGAAAGCCTCTCCATAGATAATTCTAATTAATTACAAAAACATAGATTTAAAGCTACAACAAATAACATTGTACTAAAGCTTTACTTTCATATTCTATGTTCACTATATAGATCTATTCATGTGTTGTTAAATAAAATTGGATTTTATATTTTATTAGTTTTCTATAATTTACTATAATTTTTCAAAAATTTAACCAAAATAAATAATAAAAAAGACAAAACCGCTTATAATCAGGCCAAGTAGGTAAAACTACACGGTTTTAAAAGTTTAGTGAGATGGTTTGCCCTGTTTTGAAGAGAAAAAGCTGACTTTCACAAAAATTGAGAAAAATAATTTAGATTTTTTTAATAAAATATATCTGTATATAAATTAAGAAAGGTAGAAGAGGTCAAATACTATAAGAAACACGGAGGGCAACCGCCCAAACTAGCTTGCAAAACTTCCGAAAGAGAAGGCTATTTTTTCTTTTTTCTTTTAACAGTCACACAACACAAGTCAATGAAAGGGTGGCGCGCGCCGTGTCTTTCTAGCCTAGTAGAAAAAAGGAAAGGAAAAAGTCTATTTTTAGTCCTCAACTTTCACGAAAGTCTACTTTTGATCCTTAACTCTAAAACCGGACAAAAGAAGTTCCTCAACTTTTGAAACCGTGCAGATTTAGTCCCACGGCGGTTTTTTTCCAGTGGTTTTGCTACAGTGAACACGGATTTGCTACAGTACACGCGGTTTTGATTTTCCTTTTTTTAATTTATTTTGGCTGAAACTTTAAAAAATCATAACTCTTCTATACGATATCGGATGAAGATGATTTTTATATGAAAAATGTAGCTCTCGATGAGATCTACAACTTTCTAGTTTTGAGTTTTTTTATTTGACGATGTTAAGGTGCTTAAAAAATTATACAAAAGTACAACACCGTAATAATCGCTACTTTTGCATGTCGTATTAGAAAGTTAGTAATTTTTTTGTTTGTCGTGAAATGAAGACAGTTTGTATACCAAATTTTTTGCATTCTAAAAGATCTAGATTCTTGTAGTTTTGAGTTTTTATATTTAAAATTGTTAACATGTCGATAAAATAGTATAAAGGCTCCACAAAGATATTAAGTGCGAAGATACTTTATGTTATCTTCTTACTCAGAATCTACTCATGTGGAGTCTAATAAAATTAAAAAAATTTAAAACTCTCGTTGAGGGCTACAATTTTTCATGGTGCTGTACTTTTATATGCGATTATATTTTTGCTATAGTTAAGCACGCGATTATTATAGTGTTGTACTTTTATATAAATTTTTAAGCACCTTAACATCGTCAAATGAAAAACTCAAAACTAGAAAGTTGTAGATCTCGTCGAGAGCTACAATTTTCATATAAAAATCATCTTCATCCGATATCGTAGAAGAGTTATGATTTTTCAAAGTTTCAGCCAAAATAAATTTGAAAAGAAAAAAAAATCAAAACCACGTGTACTGTAGCGAATCCGTGTTCACTGTAGCAAAACCACCGAAAAACCGCCGAGGGACTAAATCTGCACGGTTTCAAAAGTTGGGGCTTTTGTCCCGGTTTTTAGTTAATGACCAAAAAAAGACTTTCGTGAAAAAGTTGAGTGACTAAACCCGACTTTTCCAAAAGCGAAACAATTCTATAATAGCCCACTCGGCCCAGTAAGGGAGGAAGCCCACTGGCCATTTAAACAGTAGAACACCCAACGATGCCCTAAGCATCCTCGCTCTCACTGGATACGACTATACGAGACCGCGCCGCCTTCCCTACCCCCTCCAAAAAAGGAAAAAAAAAAAAGCGAGACCGCGCCGCCGCTCCTCCACCCTCCTCCGGCTGCGCACCGCGCCGCTCCTTCGCCGGCGCTCCCCTGTCCGTGGATCTACCTCTCCACCTGCGCGGAATCGAGCGACTTGACACACAGCGAGGTAAGGCACAGATTCTGCCATCCTAATCCTGTCTCTTATCTTCCTTTCTTCACCATCCATGGATTCTGACAGTTCGCGTTAGGCCTCCGCCTAGTGCTTAAGCGCGCCTAAAACGAGCGTTTAACTACGTTTTTTGAACCTTGTTTGGATTGTTGATGAGGCTAAGCAAATATTATGGATATGTGCTTTAATATGGATGAAAAATTTTGCATACAGTGCTTCTGTTGAATGAGTTGTTTGGCTAATATCTGTGCTGTGAACAATGTTGTTTTGAGTGCTAAATCTTTAGGCTATGCTTTAATATGGATGAAAAAAATTGCATACAGTGCCTTTGTTGAATGAGTTGTTTGGCTAATATCTGTGCTGTGAACAATGTTGTTTTGAGTGCTAAAGCTTTAGGCTATGCTTTAATATTGATGAAAAAAATTGCATACAGTGCCTTTGTGGAATGAGTTGTTTGGCTAATATCTGTGCTGTGAACAATGTTGTTTTGAGTGCTAAAGCTTTAGGCTATGCTTTAATATGGATGGAAAATTTGCATACAGTGCCTTTTGAGTTGTTTGGCTAATATCCGTGCTGTGAAACAATGTTGTTTTGAATGCAAAAGCTTTAAGCTACGCAGCTACGCCAACTGTCTCTGTCTGGCTGACCTTTAATAATCTGCACCGTTGATGTATTATGTTGCATGTTGATTGTCTGTGAGTCCTTGCTAACTGAAAATCTGTTATTTTTTCTTTTATGTATGATACAGCCATGGATATCACTCAGGTTCTCCTAGCTGCTCAATCTGCAGATGCTAACCTTCGAACAGCAGCAGAAGGCAACCTCACACAGTTCCAGGAGCAGAATCTTCCTAATTTCCTCCTCTCCTTATCAATAGAGCTCTCAAACGATGAAAAGCCTCCGGAGTCTAGAAGGCTTGCTGGTATTATCCTTAAGAATTCTTTGGACGCAAAGGATTCTGCGAAAAAGGAGCTGCTGACTCAGCAATGGGTAAGCGTGGATCCATCTGTCAAATTGAAGATCAAGGAGTCATTGCTGGTGACACTAGGATCTTCGGTGCACGACGCAAAAGACATACCTCTTCACAAGTCATTGCCAAGGTTGCATCAATTGAGGTGCCACGCCGAGAATGGCAAGACCTTGTTGCCAAATTACTGGGCAACATGACTTCTCCAGGTGCATCCGCTCCTTTGAAACAAGCAACACTAGAGGCATTGGGGTATGTGTGTGAGGAAATTTCTCCACAGGACTTGGAGCAGGAGCAAGTAAATGCTGTTCTGACTGCTGTTGTCCAGGGAATGAATCAGACAGAGCTCAGCCCTGAAGTTCGCCTTGCTGCAGTTAAGGCCCTATATAATGCTCTTGACTTTGCAGAGAGTAACTTTGCAAATGAAATGGAGAGGAACTATATAATGAAGATGGTTTGTGAGACTGCCGTGTCTAAAGAAGTGGAGATCAGACAGTCTGCATTTGAATGCCTCGTTGCAATAGCCACCACATATTACTCACACTTAGATCCTTATATGCAAACTATATTCAACTTGACAGCTAATGCAGTGAAAGGCGATGAGGAGCCAGTTGCACTTCAAGCTGTTGAGTTTTGGAGTGCTATTTGTGATGAAGAGATTGCACTCCAAGATGAATATGGGGGATCTGAGGATGGCAACTCTACTGTGCACTTCCGCTTTATTGAAAAGGCCCTCCCTTCACTTGTACCGATGCTTCTAGAAACTTTGTTGAAGCAAGAGGAAGATCAAGACCAAGATGATAATGTTTGGAACATTTCTATGAGTGGTGGGACGTGCCTTGGACTCATTTCTAGAACTGTCGGCGATGCAGTTGTCCCTCTTGTGATGCCATTTGTTGAGGCCAACATCACAAAGCCTGATTGGCATTGTCGCGAGGCAGCTACTTTTGCATTTGGTTCTATCCTTGAAGGCCCCTCTGTTGAAAAACTTGCTCCACTGGTCCAGGCTGGCCTTGATTTCTTGCTTAACACAATGAATGATGCAAATAGCCAGGTAAAAGATACTACTGCTTGGACTCTTGGGAGGGTATTTGAGCTCTTGCATTCTCCAGCTGGTGCAAACCCAATCATAAATAATTCAAACCTTCCTCGTATCATGTCTGTGTTGCTTGAGAGTAGTAAAGATGCTCCAAATGTGGCTGAGAAAGTCTGTGGAGCTATTTATTTTCTTGCCCAAGGTTATGAAGATGCAGAGTCAATGTCTTCTGTGCTCACACCCTATCTACCTAATATCATTGCTGCTCTTCTTTCTGCCGCGGACCGTGCTGATACCACCCATTTTAGGCTTCGCGGCGTCTGCTTATGAAGCACTGAATGAGATTGTGAGAGTTAGCAACATACCTGAAACTTCAGGCATCATAGGCCAATTGTTGCAGGAGATCATGAGAAGATTAAACCTTACATTTGATCTCCATATACTTTCTTCTGGTGATAAGGAGAAGCAAAGCGATCTGCAGGCTTTGCTATGTGGTGTTCTGCAGGTCATCATCCAGAAACTGAACAGCACAGATGCAAAGTCCATAATTTCTCAGACTGCTGATCAGTTGATGATGTTGTTTCTGCGTGTCTTTGCCTGCCACAGTTCTACTGTTCATGAAGAAGCAATGCTTGCAATTGGTGCTCTTGCATATGCTACTGGTCCAGATTTTGTTAAATACATGCCTAACTTCTTCACATACCTGGAGGCTGGCTTGCAGAATTATGAAGAGTACCAAGTGTGTTCAATCTCCGTTGGGGTTGTTGGTGATATTTGTCGTGCCTTGGAAGATAAAATTCTGCCATTCTGTGATCAGATTATGACTATTCTTCTTAAGGACCTATCAAGCTCTATGCTCAATCGGTCTGTGAAGCCTCCGATTTTCTCGTGCTTTGGGGATATTGCTCTTGCTATTGGTGAGAATTTTGAGAAATACCTACCATATGCCATGCCGATGCTCCAAGGAGCTGCAGGACTCCTTGGTACTCTTGATCAGAGTGATGATGATATGGTTGATTATGGCAACCAGCTCAGACGAGGCATTTTTGAAGCGGACTCTGGTATACTACAGGGCATCAAGGGCCCAAAAGCTCAGCTGATGATCCCATATACAACCCATCTACTACAGTTCACTGAAGCTGTCTTCAGAGATAGGAGCAGGTGCCTTTCATTTACATTGTAATTTCTGTTCTTTTATTTTGTTACGTGTTTCTTACAGCTATAATATATCTCTGTTCTGTTGTTTGTGCCATCAGGGATGACAGTGTGACGAAGGCTGCAGTTGCTGTCATTGGGGATCTTGCAGACACGCTTGGCCAGAGCTCAAAGGATCTGTTCAAGACGCACCTATTCCATGTTGAGTTTTTGAGGGAGTGCCAAACCCAAGAGTTGGATGATGAAGTTCGGGAGACTGCACAATGGGCCCAGGGGATGATAAACCAGGTGGTGGTTTCTTAATGTGGGATGGTTTTGGTTTGGTTATGGGAGGTTTCTTTTGTGGCTGTACCAAGCTCATTTGCCACAGGTGAATGAAAGGATACCTATATATATGTAGTGTCAGTCTTAGGATCCTGGTAGTCATTTGTGTGCTGTTGTTGGTCTGTCAACTCAGCGTGCGTCACATTGGATCGGGTGGTTTCTGTCCGTGGATGTCTTGAACAGCAAAACTTGTTTATTTATCTTGGTATTTTTCAATGCTCGTGATGTGTTTGCTTCCTGTTTTTCATTCTTGTCCAGCTGATCAAATTTGTATAAGATGCACGTGGACATCTAATCAAAATTTAATCTGCTGGACATTTTTGGTTACTGGTTCTTTTCTAGGGTATGCATTGCTGCGTGTGTGGGGCACAGGTCAGTGGTTGTCGAGGTGTACAATCTGTTACAGGCAGAGCATTCGAGAGAGCAAGGCAATGTTATTGATAGTAATAACTGGATCGGATTTGAATTGCCCATTATAAAGAGTGGATTTGATGGAAGATATAGTTTGAATTGTATATTCTTTGAACCTCGCTCAGAATCCATCCCGACCATAGATTTGTTCTTTGAACCTCGCTCACACTATCCTGACCTCTAGATTTAAACTATATCTAAAAAGTAGAATAAAAAATGAGCTTGGCACCCGAAGGAGCCTTTCGTGCTCAGCTCGTATACCCTTGACAACCAACGATGGCGGCGACGGCTGGAAGCTGGAGCACTAGGTGGCACTTAGCCGAGTCTTTCCTGATCGATCCACTGAACGCAAGCTTCCTCTGTGTCATCATTGGTAACCATTCTCTCGCCATAGACATGGACATGGGCAAAGTGCTTGACTGCGTAATGATAAATGGTAGAGGCTCAGTAGCATTTGTGTCCCCTTTTATTAAACCCTGTGTGGTCCCACCGTGGCTTGAGTTAAGCCGGATACCTTCTGCAAGTGATTACTGATTACCTTTCACATGTCTTTAAGATGCATGTTTCTTTAAGAGTCTTAGGATCCTGGTAGTAGTAGTTTAATCATGAATACAAGTATAGAATTCCAGTGTAGCTAGGAAGTTTATGAGCATAGTGACTGGAATTTGTTACTAGTAGAATGAGGTCTGTTATGTAGCAGTTCAAATAAATGAAAGTAATTATTCATTGCTATAGTTGATTTTTTGGTCTGCCATTTAATTGTTCAAAACCAGCAAACTAGAAGAACTGAGGTGAAGCAGCAAATTCATCATTCGGTTATTTCTTTAGCTAGTTTTCCTTGTTTACTCCATGGTAAGGATATTGCTTTCTTGTCGCTAGTACTCTAATTACTTTCCACTGCTGAGATATTCTGGTGTCATTGAAACATTATTTAAGAACCGTAAGCTCTAGATCATGGCAGATCAGTTTACTTTACATATTAGCTAGTCTAGTTAAGCATTGTTAAGCATTGTACTATCACTTTAGAATCCACTGTGCAGAATTAAAGTTATTATATGAGCTTGTAGGCATCATGGATGCAGTTTTTTTTTCTGCAAACAAGGTTAATGTTGATGGACTTACCACTTATTTTTTTTTCCATGACTTCAATGCATTAGCAGACTAGGATTTGGCATATGGTAGTTTTTTTAAAGATTCAAATAAAAAATGTGAAATGTCCACGTTTGCATGAACTAAAATACAAATTATTTATAAAGTAGATACCTCAAATAATTAAGAAAAAAAAATCAAAATAATAGTTTCAGTGTGTAAAGAGAATTAGTTGAAAATTAACCATCTGCATCCCATCATAAGATCCACTACTTAGCGCGCAAGGCACGAGTTGTTAAATGAGAGGGCAACTCACACAGTGTGGTTATATAGCTTTGGGAGGATTTCCAACTAACATTTTCTATAATGAATTCAAAATCTTAAATGGCCGTAATTGTAATTACCACATTTTAGTGTTATTCTAATCCATAGCACTTGTTTTCATACATGAAAAATTACATACTCCTAAACTCCAAGTGTGGGTCGTATGAAACAGAGGCACTGATAAAGTGATAAGCATGCCTTGTTGCAACCTTGCAATTGAAAAACAAGCTTTGGCCGTGTTTAGTTCCCAACTTTTCTCCAAAATTTTTAAGATTCCTATCACATCGAAGCATTAAATTTAACAGAAGATACATATCTGGCTTATGAAATGCAGGTAAATAAAATAACTAATTACATAGTTTTGATGTACATTGCGAGATGATTCTTTTGAGCCTAGTTTCGCTATAGTGCCAATTTTCAGGGATTTAAACACACCCTTTGTTATGTCTGACACACACATGTATATTCTTGACATATACTGATTTTGATTCCTAGGAATACCTATGAGTCATGCTAGGTCCACACATGCTTCAATGCTCCTTTTGTCCACCGATTGTTCGTTTTATTAGAGTTACTGCTACATTTTGTCTACCTTTTTATTTTTTTGAATTATTTATTAATGTTATAATAATAGATACAAAAAAGACACGGTCTCACCTTTTTTTTTTAACAACAATTTCACTAAAAGAGTACTTCTATAAAACTATGAAGACAACTGAAGATGGAAATGACAATAAGCTCCTTAGATATGTTAAACTGCCTAATAAGGAAACAAGAAAGTTGAAGATGATCGATGAAGCTTGTGTTGTGCTTAGCAGTTGGATTCAATGTTTCACCGTTGTTCTTGCCTGTAGCTTCAGATGGAATGAAAAATTTAATCTGAGTCACTTTATTCTTTTAAGAGGTTAGGTACGTGTAAGTAATGAGATAAAACTAAATAGCAAAACTCTTGCAAAATATATATTAAGTATCTTCAAATTGACCCACTATATCTTTTGCATCTTGTTAAGGAGTTAAAGAATATACCAGATGAGCCTCTCATGCCCTCATGCCATCTTATGTTTAAATACTCATTGTTGCAAATCATCAATGGCACGAGTGAATGTCATTTACCAAATGAACAGTGATGCAACCATGATTTGTAGCTACGGTGGTCTACTGTCTAAAATTTTGTTAACAACTATAAATTTAAAATTATGATATACAATTATATAAATTACAAAACATAATT
This sequence comes from Hyparrhenia diplandra, assembly GCA_015847255.1. Lineage (NCBI taxonomy): Eukaryota > Viridiplantae > Streptophyta > Magnoliopsida > Poales > Poaceae > Hyparrhenia > Hyparrhenia diplandra. The sequence continues at coordinate 8,614 of JADLZK010002078.1, forward strand.
AAAAATAAAAATGAATACAAATCTTGTAAAATAGATGAGTATATTAAGAAACATGTTGTAGAAAGTAGGGAGAAAGAAGATTGTCTATTTCTTTAGGTTGCTTTTTCATTAAATGCTTTTATAGCGGGAAACTAGCTTGTATTTATAGGAGTCGCACTCCTCGACTTCTCTCTCTAGATATTTTTATTGGGTACTCTGGACACTTCTTCTGAGTTCTAATATTTTTCACCTTCCTTTGCTTTCGAGATTTTCACGACTTCTCTCTCTAGATATTTTTATTGGGTACTCTGGACACTTCTTCTGAGTTCTAATATTTTTCACCTTCCTTTGCTTTCGAGATTTTCACCCTCATATAAATTATTTCTCAACAGAGTACAGCTTTCTTAACATAGAATTGAAATATCACACGAACAATATGCCATTACTTCTTGTTAGGCCTCTGCCTTCTAATAGCCATGAAAGTGTTGATGATTTCTTCTTCACGAAATTGTAATAAGATAGCCTACTCAATAAAAGTTACTAGACAATCATCCAAAAGGCTAGATGGCTATTACCTATCTTATTTTTGACTTATTCTTAATAGAAGACATTGCAGAAAATATCCTTTGATGCATATTTTTGAAAAAGAAAGGTAATATCACTACTCTTTATATTTTAATAAGTCTGCAAGAGAATAAAATATCGGGAGCGATAGCGCCGGATGTCGGATGACGGACGGATGCTTGCGTTCGGACGCCCGCGCTGTTGCGCCTTCCCAGCCCACTAGACTCACCCCGCCTCCCCCACCTACATGTCTAGCCCCGCCCCACCCGCCTACCCCGCCGACCCGCCGCCCCCCGCCTAGCCATGAGGGAGCTCGAGGTCGATATCGGCTCTTCCATGGGAGAGCGTGTAGCGTAAGGGTGGAAGAAGAAGAAGCAACACCCAATCTACTTTTGAAACAACAGGGATTGGGCGTTGTTTTAAGTGTTTCAACCCTTCTGGCGTAGAATGATGTTTTAAGTGTTTCAACGCCCAATCTACTTTTGAAACAGCAGGGATTAGCCGAATGATGTTTTAAGTGTTTCAACCCCTCTGGCGTAGAAGCAACGCCCAATCTACTTTTGAAACAGCAGGGAGCATAAGAGAGGACGTCGCGCTCCCGTGGGGGAGGATGCTAGATCCGACCACATCCACCGTCAGAACTGATGGATCTGACGTTCCACGGCCGCTGCCGCTGGATTTGGCAGATCACGTCCGCCGCCGCCACATCCACCATTTGGGAGGGCAGCATGGGCACGTGGCGCGGGGGAGCTCGAGGAAAAAGAGGCAAGGCTAGCGCGAGGGCACGTGGAGGCCGAAGGAGGGTGGACAAGGGGGAGCGCACGGGGAAGAAGCTAGAGGAGGCTGGAGGAAGGGGAGGCGTGGGGCGAGGAGCGGAGAGGGAGGAGCCGCGCGTTCGGTGCAAGTGAGAGCGAGTGGCAGATGGAAGTTGGGTTGGGCCGAGCACGGAGCGTCCGGACGTAAGTAATATTATTTTAATGTACCACTCCAATAATCTGACACAAAATTCAGATCCTACAATTATTAAAATTAAATAGTTCAATACAAATGTGTATTCTAATAATATAATCTATTAACTCAAGATAAAATGGTTTTATGACTTGTTTTGGCTAACTCATCAGGGCTTTTCCAACATAGGAACATAAACTTATTGGCTTCGACTAAAAGCTGCAATCCTGTTTTTTTTTTTTTTTGAACTTGCCTGACCGGCTTAATGCATTGCATTAACACATCGACCTTCACCCAAATCGCGAGCCATCACAGTCATTACAAATTCCGGGAGGGGGTCAGTCCATATATGAAACTGGCCCGGGTCCCAACTCAACGCCCGACGAGCAAGCTCATCAGCACTCGAATTACAAGAACGGGAAATTTTAACCAAAGAAGCAGTGCTAAAACTATCACACAGGTGATCACGTATCTCCTGAAGAAGACCGCTCTCGAGGGCTAGATTATACTGGGCCGGTGATCTAACAGCCTCCACCAAGTGCAGAGAATCAGTCTCGATTATTACCTTGGACATCCCAAAGTGCACCGCCGCCTCAATAGACTGCTTAAGGGCCAGGGTCTCGGCCATCATGGCACCCTGGATAAGGCCGAGGTTGCCTCCTCCTGCCAGCACACCAGCACCATCACTATCACGAATGACAAAGCCCCAGGCCCCAGCCTTCGAGTCAGCTGCAAAGGCACCGTCTACATTGATCTTGAGCATGTCTACTGAAGGTGGAAGCCAGACAGGATTGCTTGAGATCGGTTTACAAACTGAGGGGCAGAGCTCAGAATGTCCCATGTCATCTGCATCACAAATGCCACTGTGTCCCGACTGCCAGGCATCAGCTCGCCTGCGTTGATCTTATTCCGCACAGACCACCAGCGCCAAATCAGCACGTAATCAGACATCAGAGTGCATAGGTCCTGCAATCCTGTAGGCATCTCTAAAATTCTCAACCCAAGTGGCTCCGTTCTGTTTTGAATTGGAGGCGTCCAAACTCCATAGTGCCTGGCACCCATACAAGAAGGAAGGTACTGATCAGTCACCAGCACACACGCCAGCTCCCTCCATCCCAAATTATAAGACATTTTGGCTTTCCGAAATACATTGATTTTATAATGCATCTAAATATAAGGCATCTAAGTGTATAGAAAAACTACGCATATATATAAAACATCTTATAATTTGGAATGGAGGGGGGTACATCAAACAACAACAGCAGCAGCAACAGCAGTCACAGCCTCACAGGAGACAACAAAACACTAGCAGTATAACAGTATGTATATTCTACAAGAGTTGATAGTAGCAGACACTTTAAATGGCAACATGTATTCCTCGTCTTCTGCCTCATGTTTACACTGTTATTACATTACATCGAGCGAACCACACTGGATCCGATCAAATCTGTGGGAAAAAGCATTTCATCCAGTGGAAGCTGGATACATCATGTAATGTAATCAGGGGGCGGAGGGAGGGAATGATTCACTAGTAAGCACTGCTTCGTTTCATAATACACCGGGATTAGATCCCTCAGGCCGTCAGGCTCCTCATCAAGTGTCTAGGTAGTTTGCGGCCATCATCAGCTCCAGGGTGATCTCTGGTTCGATCTGAAACTCAGCTGTCTCCTTCCCACTACAAAACCAAACGAAATTGAAATTCAGTCACCAAACCACCAACCCAAAGGGAATGCAGGAGAGGCTGCTAAGCATATTATCATCCACCTCTCATTGCAACATTGTAGCAACATCTGCTTTCACATTTCCATAGTATATAAACAGGAACATTCAAGGCACAGGGGTCTACTAGTCCCATAGAAAGTTTGTAGTACAAGGCAATGCACAATATACAATGGAACACAAAGTAAAGTTCATTTTGCTAAGTAGCAAAGAAATAACAATGTGGACACCAAAATATAACAATGAATTTACTTTAGCCGCACCCCTATTAAGTTCAGGGTTGGGAGCCACATCATATTTTCCACCAACAAGAATTCTAGGAACTAACATAATAGGAAGCTATCTTGACATGCTCTACTGCTCTGTAAGTTTTGGTAATCAACTAATCATTGAATGTGATGCAGTCCCCACAGTCTTACTCCTTGTCTGACTCCCTCACATCAAAATTCTGGACCATACAACTCTTCAATAGGACTTCCAAAGTGTTGAACTAAGAGCTATAAATGAAGCATGTACACTATTATTATATTTGACGAAACTCTTGATTGACACTACCCTGGCAATTCTAGACAGGTCCACCAGGCAGGAAACAACAAAACTACATTCTCAACAATATGCAGTTATTATCAGATCAACTAATCATCACCAGGTCCACCAGGCAGGAAACAACAAAACTACATTCTCAACGATATGCAGTTATCATTAGATCAACTAATCACCGCCAAGACAGCCAGACTTTAATTCAACCACTAATAAATGGGTATTAAGTCATGATTCTTTACTAAGCAAAGGGATGGACAGGATAAACCTGTACAGTAATTAGGAGGCTTACACACTGCTAAAATCTTACCTTGCCAGCATTAAACTATCCAATTGGGCTCAAGTTTAACATTTATGAACATATCCCATGACAATGATAGAGCAAGTAAACTAGGGAAAATTTACAATTTGCATGACAAGTAAGGCAGCAACCTACTAATGTAGAAGAATAAAGCAAGGCAAAACCATCAAGGTGTCCATGTTTGATGAATATTAAGCAAAAATGGTAGTGACTACTAGTCCCGGTTTGTTGTACAAGGCAATGATCAATATACAAGGAAACATAAAGTGGGAAACAAATAACATTACAGACACCAAAATCAGAATAAGGATTTTACTTCAATCGCCCACCAACTAATTTCATTCTTAGCCATTGAATATCTTCCACCAACAAGAACCCTATTGCTTTTTTATGGTGTGGGGAGAGAGCACATGATTCATTAGTTAGCAGAGCTGTTTGGTCGCATGGAAAACATGAAGTTCAGCAGTTTTGCAAAAACATGATAGTGAACACTATGTACCAACATACATAGTTTGTTCAAGTTATCTCGAGTCTCGACATCAGATGTAACTTAGTCCCCACGCCCTATTGTCCTTGTCTGACTGCCTCACACCAAAATTAACATCATCTGGGCCATACAACTCTTAAATAGAAAACAAACTAAATGCCAAATAAACAGCTTAAAGGAAGAACGGGTGCCCTTAAATTTGATGATATTTTTAACTAGCATCACCCTTGTGATCCTTGAGTGAAGAGGACCATAAGGCAGTAAACACCAAAGATCCCATTCTCGTGTCATGCAATTTTGCCATCACATGCTTAACTACATGTGTTACCAAGACAACCTGGTTTTCATTCATTCTTACAGAGCCTTAATTCTTTACTAAGCAAATGGATGGATAATCGAATGGGTAAAGTAACTACAATGGTTTCAACTTGTAACAGTACACACAGCTGAAGCCTTACCTATTGCCAAAATTTGCATGAACAGAAAAACACCAAGAAGAGTAAAGAAAGGCATGACAAAATGCAATCGGCTTTGTATACTTTGTATACACTCATGACTCATCACTGCATATTGGACTTAAACAGTAAGCACCCGTGAACTGTTAGCAAGATGGAATGCCATTCTAAAAGCAGATTAATAGTTGCTGTGTTAGAAGGTAAAATTCTAAATTCTCATGCTTGATGGGTTTTGAAACACTGAACAATGACACAAAAGACAGAAGGGTCATGCATGCTACTACAAAACATGGTAAGGTCTTGTCATTGTTTTGATGGGCTGTGTGTCAATTTCCTGTGGATGATATATATTGCCAAGGAGAATATGTGAACTCTAGCAAAGAGCCATAGAATGATGCAAGGGTTCTCACCAGATCATTGGATGCAAAAAAAGTTTGTTTTACCCTGACCACTAACTTTGGAGAGCAGGACTATGGAGGGAAAAACCAAATCCTCAGAGCCCTTTGCTCTGAATATTTAGAAACTACTAGCATAAGAATTTAGTACAGGTTATAAAACTAATGCACAACTCATAAATGAATAATGGGGGCAGAGGAAAAACTGAAAAAACACAGAATAATATGTACATATACAGATTCTAAATAGCATCAATCAATGGCAGATTTCGCCGGTTAGGCAAACTGTGAATGGCTGCGGGCTACCTAAAAGCAACAAGCCGGTTATTATTGTCTTAATGGTGGAAAGCCTGATTGATTGTCTGAAAGGGGAAAAGGGATGACGACTGTGCAAAGCGGAAAGTAATAAGGCATATAGGAGGAACCTGGAGTAATGGAGCGACCAGTAGAAATACTGGCAGATCTTCTCGAGGATGTGGGTGGGGATCTCCGGGAAGCGGACCTCGCCCTGGCGAGTCTCGGAGAATCCACCTGCAGGTGAGGATGACGAGAGGGATAGATAGATGTGATGCAAGGACGGGGGTGCGGTAATGGAACGGAAGAGGAGGTAACGAAGGGTACCCTACCTGGCGATGTGAGCATGTTGCGGAGGGTGTTGGAGATCATGGCGGCCTTCTTGTCGACGACGAATTCGAAGCCCTCGGCGCTGATGAGCTTGACGACGCCTGCGGTGTCCTCTTCCTCCTCTTCCTGGGCCTGGTCATGGTGCTCACGCGGCGGAGGCATCCTGCGACCTGCGACGGATTTGGATTGGGATTTGAGGTTGGTGGTGGCTTTGCTCTGTTGATTTGCTCACAGGTAGCAGCGGGTTGGGTTAAAGGTAAAGATCATCGATCCAATTAAGGAAATCTAGATCATTTATTGTGTGGGTTGTGTATATTACAAGTAACATATCCAAATATTCGTGTGTGAAAACTATAAAAACTCCGATCTAGTTGTACATACAATTAACTTTTGTAAAAAAAAAGGACATATTATATTATAAATGGGAAAAGACTACCACAACCCACCGTTTTTCTATCCGGCTTTACGACAGGTTGGTCAGTGCGCTCTCTGGGCGGCGATACACACAGGTGCATGTGACCCGGGCCCGACTCACATAGGTCTCACATGTCATTCTACTCCTGTCATTTCAAACGTTGTTGGACACCGCGCTCGGTTCGCTCTTTCTTCGTCTCCCCATTTCGCTCCCCAAAACGTTTTCTAAATCCCCTTCCCAGGATCCCATGTCATTCCCGTCTCGGCAAGCCTCGACAGACGAGGTCGCTCATTGCTTCGGGTCCCCTTCTTCCACCATCTCAGGCGAGCCCTGCTTGCCCACTCCGCTCGGTGCTCAGATCTATCTGTTGGCGCTTCCAGTTTCGTCACATCCTCCACCAGGAGGCCCCCGCTCGGTGCTAACGGCTTCTCTCCCTCCACCATCTCCGGTGAGCCCGCTCCTGCGCCCTGCTTGGAAAATCCGGTGGCCACCCCCACTTCTCTCCTACGTGATTCGTCGATGCTGCATCTCTCTAGTAATAGGTTTGTCTGATGCCCTTCGATCCCACCCCCGTCTTCACTGCCCCCATTTCTCTATTGCGATTTGAGGCAAGTTTTCTTCGATTTTTGTTGGTGGATGTTTTTGTGCGCAGAGGACGTGCTCCCCTGTCATTCCCTCAGCTTGCCCTTGTCCTCTCCATCGTGATAGCGACCCTATTTTTGCTCCAGGATTTGTGCGTAGAGGAGTTGGTCGACGAGTAATCGAAGGTTGATTCTCCATCCAAGTTGTTCATCTGCACCACATCCGCGCTCCTTGCAGTTCAGCTCATTCCTCTCTCTCTCTCTCATCTCTCTCCCTAACGGTTGCTACTCAGCACCCTCTATCCTATGTGTTGATGTCTCTGCTATATTCGATCTTTTTTAGCTAGGGTTTGGACGCAGAGAAGTGGCGTGTCGAGGAGAATCAAGTGGCGTGTCAAGGAGAATCAACCGTGCACTTGTCTCAACACTACTTCATCTTAGGTTAGTGGCACATTCCCTTCCCACTCCCCTTTTATTCTATATTTTGCTTTTAATCTAAATGTTGTTGAGCTCGTCAAGGGGCTCATGGCTCAATGGTAAAGGCCATTGGTTAGGGGGCTCTCACCCAGGGTTCAAATCCTGGGTGCGACACTTTATCCTGGATTTATTTCAGGATTTTCCGGCGCTATGCATTAAGTGGTAGGCGACGCCCCCGTCGATAGCGAGGCGCCGGTGGTGACTTCGAACTTCAAGATTTGTCGGCAGTCCTTGAAGGTGCTCATAGGGGTAGGGTTTGCGTGCGTGTGTTCATAGGGGTGAGTGTGCGGCGTGTTGAGCGTCTGCGTTATCTTGTGTATAATCAGAAAAAAAATGTTGTTGAGCTCCGAATATATACTTTGATATGGATATAAATGTTTGTAGCCCTAAATTTGCTTTAATCTGATACTTGATTTGCTCTGAATATTCTGAAGGCTTGATGTCGGTCAATCACATGACATCAAAAATGGGGTGTTGGTGATCTGTCTAGCATATATTGGTATTTGTGTGCTACTGCCATGTTGATTTTATGATGGAGTGTTTCTGATTTTCAATACTTAGCTAAACTGGATGTAGATCATTTTTAAGACAATAACATGGTTATTTATTGCCATTTTTCCGGTCCTTGCTATGTGGCTTGTTTGAACTTTTATATTAATTATATGAAATCTAGTTAGCTCGTACATGATCTAAATAATTGGTTTGGTTGACGTTCTTATATTTTTATATATTTTTTCTTACTTTTCATTTAATTATCATGACATTCTACTAGCTATTATTTTTTGTTTTAGGTCACATAATAATTGGGGTGAGTGGCTGCTGAAAGCAATAAGTGTAACATTATAATTGTTTTTTCAGAATATATAAATCTCTTATTTAGGAAGAAAATATTGCCTGATGAATAAAACTTAAATTGCCTAATAGAAATTTAGCTAGTGTTTTTTAGGTTTATGGAGGTGTCAATAATCAAATTTTAGAGCTGAATTATTTTTAAACTTTTTATTTTTTTTGGGTGTCACTTTCTTTGCACATTATTCACGATGTCTAAAAATGATAACTTTGTTTGCAGAAAAAAAAAATGCATCCAAAATGTTTACAAGGTTATGTGATAACTTGAGTGCTTCATTAGTATTTGAAATGGAAGTTCTAATAACTTCGATGGAGGTAGAAATGAAAGACATAGAAAAAAGTGTTTACTCTCTCTACTTCTAATATCCATATATAGGTGTTTACTCTCTCTCTACTTCAGTCTGCCCATAAACAAGAAGTATTTTTTTTTCCGAGTCAAACCCTACTTTATTAATCATCACAAGCAATCAAACAAACTCAACAGAAATAAGGTGAAAGATTAGGAAACAAGTTTACATAACTAGAAGCAATCGGCTAGCCTATGGAAATAAAATGGGGGTGGGAAATAAGATGGCTAGTTTGGGCAACCACTACTCTTATTTATAAGGCTGAGCTATTACACATTCCAAGATTGCACATAGATATTTCAGTTAAACCACTTAGCTACGGGGGCATAATGGTTTAAGTTGGGCTCCCTCTTGCATCGAACGGCCACGAAACCTTCATGAAGTCTCTTCGCCTCGCCACAGTCTCTCTGATGATGCCACGAGCCACACTAAGATCCTCTCCTAGGTTTTTTTTATCGAAATCCTCTCCTAGGTTTTGAGGCCCAAACCCGATAAAGCAGTTGAAGTCGCGTAGCTGCTACGCCTTCTCCACGATGTCGATGCTCGTTCTCGACCGCCCAAGCACCAAGTGCTCATGCCCTGCCTTAACTTCGCCTCGATCATCGTGTTAACTTCGATCAAGACCATCTTCCTCCTTGCATGTAACTAGCTTTTCGATGTTTTTAGCACCACTTGTTTTCACAATACCACATATTCGGTTGCAATATTTGGTTCGATGGCAACCAACATCATAACTGGTAGTGTTTTTAATTCTAACTATGGCTTTTTTGTCATGAGCCCCGCAACGTATATGTATCAACACCAATCTGTAAAAAATAACTAGTTGTTATAATGAACAATATCCAATTATTAAAAAACACTAGAATTTTTTTCTTGTTCACTATTTGGATTTGAATTGGATGTAAGTTTTTTTCTCTTTTGATTTTTAATTTGACTTCTCTATTTGGATTTGGATTCCATCCCACGAAGCTCTTGAAATCATGTGAAAAAACGTGTAGGTACTTTGTCTACCTGCCTACTACCTAGTAGGCAGGCACAAAAGTGAAACATAAATTATTAACAAGCAGTGTCACTAGTAACACTTATAGCACACCAGCGACAAACCCAATCAATCACGCTACTATTAACGGCAACTCCACAGTTGCTGGCTTGCTGCTAATGGTTCATTCATTCTCATTCGTCTTCTCCTCCGTGTCCATTCCCGGTCGAATAAATCCTGCAACCAAACAGCCGGTTCCCAGTGCGAAAAAAACGGCGCACAGTGGTTGATTCCTCAAACGTCCAGGCATTTCCTGGCCGAAAAATCCATCGTCAGCCATTACGGCCTACGCCTACCACCTCCCTCGAAGACAGCCAACCATTACACGTGCGCCCGGTCAGGCCTCAAGGATATTTAAAAATTTACACTAGTTACGGTTGGCTCCTCTCTAGTTGCCTCTCTTAGAATGACAATTGTAGATTTGCCCCAAGAATCTCTCTAGTGTTATATTTTTGTCCTTTTTGGCTATGTGGCACTCCAACTGAGCCTGCCACGCTGGAACGACCACTGGAAAAGACGTCTCTACCCTCTCCTATGCTATTTTGTTCACAACTCCAATCCGGCCTTTTTTTTCTCGAATCCCCATCTTCTTTCCCTATGCCTGCCAGCGTGGCAGGCTGACTTGGAGTGATGTAGCATGGCCACCGGCGTGCACGCCATTTCCGTGGCGGTCCGGCGTGGCGGTCGACTTGGAGTGCCACATGGCTAAAAGGGCAAAATTATAACGCTAGACATTCTTTGAGCAAATCTATAACTGCCATTTTAAAGGGGCAACCAGAGAGGAGTCATCCGCAACGAGGGTAAATTTTTAAATATCCTCCTCATTTTCGATGGCTGTCGAAGGCCGCGCGCCGTGCCGTTATAGAGGGGCACCATTCATGAATGGCGCGCCCGATTCTGATACGACCAACAAGGAGGTGGCGGCGACCCGCAGGGACGAGACGAGGACGATGCTATGCTAGGTTACCAGAGCCCCGTCGACTCTGACTGGTGGTAAAATGCATCCATCGGTGGCATTTGCTTTGGATGCTCTCTCTGATGGGTGTAAACTGGATCACCACAGAAGCAGCTATACCACTTTGGATGCTCTGGCGAATAACGTGACAGACAGACAGACATGGAAATAAACACTTGTGACGGCACCACCTGAAAATGATGTCGCCCTGCTTGCGCGATCGACATGCACCACCACCATTCATGATCCATCACCGGTTCGCCAATAGCACGACTGCTGGCCTTTCCTTTAAACACGCAGCCGTTGTCCATGTGACGTGGCATTGAATACGTACGGTACGGGGTGGCCGATGACGGGTCGATGCCGATGCCCGACGGGTGGAGGAGAGGAGCTCGTCACGGTTCTTGGTGCGTATGGTATGGGCAGCAGAAACAAAAATAAAAGGAGGGTAAAGAATGGCAAAAAGGTGAGTGAGGCTTGGATTAGAAAGAAGCAAGTGACGGGAGAAAGAATAATATTGGCAATGATTAGCTGCACTGCAAATGTGCACTGTCTTGCAGCTTGCTTGCAATTCCTTCTCCTAGCTGGTCATTAGTTGGTTGCTCACCTTTCTTGTGGTGCGATGTGCTTGTGTATACAAAAGACAATAAGCTTTGGTCACATCCTTTGTGCTCCTACTAGTGCCACCACCTAGGCTGCCGTATGTTTTCTACTCCTAGTTTCTCTTTTAAGTCCCAAACCACAAAACCATTAACTTTTGGTCGTAAGCAAAACATACACCTCACTCATTTAAGATCCAGTTTGAATACATGCGTATCCATTTCAATCCACGTGTGTTGAAGTGGATTGCAAACGAAACCTAGTTTAATTACACTACAATCCGCTCAAACAGATGTGACATGTGAATTGAGATAAATACATACGCATCCAAACAAGCCACAATGAAATTACTCGTGCACCCCTTTTTTTCACTTTTCCCCCCTAATAATATTGGAGATCGTGTTGAGCAATATTGTTACCAATATGGAAACTAGTGTAGGAATAGAATTGATGGGATAGCCGAATACATTGCCAAGTTTGTTGCCGATTATATAGGAAGTGCATTGCTCAGGGTACAAAAAGTCTCCCTTAAAATAAGGCAAGCCAAGATTACATCATAATCTACCATATTTGGAGAGATACTATCCTAATATACTGTAACAAGTGCTCGTAGAAGCGTTCTCACACCATTCGAGTCTCTGCATGTTCAAATACTGCATGAATTTGTGAGTGGTTTCCAGGCAAGATTCAAGCAGGTGGGAAATTAATTGCAAAACCTTCTCAGGAGGAACTTTAAAGTTTCCAGTCACAGGCCTCTTGTGTGGAATATTGAATTCTGACCTAAAATTCGATATCCAGCAGGACTGGATACAGAGAATGTAACATCTGGAGGTGCAATAGGCATGTTCCAGAAACAAACATTCAAATTCCAATGCTACAATTCAGCCTTCAGCCGATCAATCATACGGGAATTGCTACAGAATTGCAGTACAGAAATTATACGGGAATATATATACGGAGTATGGATCACTGTCAACGGTTCCAGTACATCACGAACAGTCCAACTGCAGATGAATAGGCAGGTTCCAAGAACATTTCCTTCAAGACAGATGCATCATGTCCGATGGACCAATGCTACATTTCAGCGGTCCATGAATCTTCAATGTACTGTCAGCTATGCTCCTCACCTCATTTGCCAAATCCAACGGGGAAATATCGGGCATTTTACAAGAACCATTGCAGGGGAGGTGAGCTTGTTTGACACTTTGACAGAGAATTAACATCATATACAAGGGCATTTCAACACACCGGTCATCTAATCTAAACAGAAGTGAAAAAGCTAAGTAATTCAGGTCAAGAAGGTAAGACAAGTGAATGAAAGAATGATCAATAATAGAACAAACAAAATTCCAAGTCTTTACACCTCCAATCGAGAGAATTGGGAACCCCAGTGCAAGAATCATCTGCCGGACCAAAAAGAATCAAAAGCCCCCCAAAATAACCAATCTGAATTCTACCCCAAAGAGCAAAAAGCTCCCCTTCTCTACCAACTCATTCCCCGATTTCCCCAATATGTCGCCACCGCCGCTCCCTTCGCCGCCCTGTACAGCCCACCACGAGCAGCAGCTAGATCATAGCGGCGGCGGCAACAGCCGCAGCAAGACAAGGCAATGCAATGGGGCACATTGCCACTGCCAAGAACCCCTCAATCAGCGAAAGAACTATCGCAACTATGGAACTAGAAGCTCTCACTCTCTACCATGAGAGCATGGATGCGGACAATGCCGGTCCGGACGCCGGCGAGGCGGCGCCATCGGAGTCGCTGGGTATGTAGAGGTCGTAGGACTTCCAGGTGTGGTCGAGCGGGCACGGCCTGCCGGCGTCGAGGCGGTCCCAGGGCTTGCCCTTGCCCGACCAGTGCATGAGGCTGACGGGCCCGGCGTGGAGCGGGCGGCAGCTGCCGTGGACGTTGTCGCCGCCGAGGCCGTGCTGGTTCCAGCGGTGGTCGACGGCCTCCACCTCGCCGGCGAAGACGAGCAAGAACGGGGGCAGGGAGCCCAGCTCGTAGATGCGCTTCACCTTCTGGATTTCCATCCAGCGCTCGATGCGCTGGCGGTAATTCCCGGCGCGCCAGCGGCGGAGGTCGATGACCATGACGCCGGTGTTGAAGTAGCAGGGCGGTCGGCGTCGCCCCGCGAAGACGCGGGCGCCCCCGAGGTCCGGGTCGGACCAGAACGCCGGCGTGAAGTAGCGGGAGAAGTTGGCGTGGCAGTACTCGGGCGCCGCCACGACGGCGGCGGCGGGGAGGCGCGTCTCCCAGAGGCGCCTGACGTCGTCGGCGGCGAGCACGTCGGAGTCGAGGTATATCGCCCGCGGCACGCAGCGCGGGAGCAGGTCCGCCAGGTGGTTCCGCGCGTAGTTGAGCGGCGCCTCGAGCGCGGCGCGCACCGACGCCGAGATGAGCCCGGCCACGGCCTCGGCGCGGAACGGGTAGATCTCGAACCGCAGCGACGGGAACGACGCCGCCACCGCGCGCCGCAGCAGCTCCGGGTCCTCCCCGTCCTCGGCGGCCGCCTTCTCCGCGGCGAGGAAGTGGAAGAAGATGGATTCCGGGCAGGACGCGTGCTTGAGCAGCGAGTACACCGCCGCCATGGAGCCCCGCAGGTAGTGCGCGTCCAGCGTCATGGCGATGTGCACCAAGCCCGGGTCGCACACCCCGCCGCGACGGCGGGACATCCTTCCCCGTTCCGGTACTCGGGCGCCTCCGCGAACCTCGGCAACGCCGCCGCGGCACCGGAAACCTCGACAGCCAAGAAGACCACCACCGTCGCCGCCACAACAGCGGCCCACATCGCGGCGCCGCCCATGGACGCCGGTGACGAGGGGCGGTCTCCTGCCTGCGCGTTCTTGGATTCTCTGTCTCTCCTCGCAGCGGGCGGCAGCCTGTGCTGCGCTGTCTCGCAGTCGCAGTAGTGGGGGACTGCTGGTCGGTGACGGTGAGGGGAGGCGTATGTATTGGCCGCAGGTGTAGCCGTGTGTGTGTACAAAAGCGGGTGGCCTTAGCGATAAAAAGGCGGCGATGGGGTGGCGTCTCGTGCGTGTTTGGGGAAGCGCGTTGATTTTGGTCTCATCTGCTCCGGTGTGTGGATGGATGGGTTGGCTGGCTCCCAGTCCCAGTTGTGCAGCTTGCTTGTTGCTGTTTGTTTTCAGTTTTTGGTGTCTCTTTTGGTAGCTGTTGCATGATGTGAACAACATTTGTACCGTTGTAGTACCTGCATTTGTGTTTAATCTAGTGTCAAGTGGTAGGATGGTCGTGGTAATGCTTTACTCCTACTGCAGATAGCTGGAGATTTTATAGTATAATAATGTTTGTAGCCTATATTTAAATAAATTAAATTTGTAGACTTAAAAATCCATAAATATTTTATATATTGAATATCTATCTTTTTGGATATGTCTCAATTCTACTGCAGATAGCTGAGATTTTATAGTATAATAATACCGTCCGTTTTTTTGGATATGTCTCATTCTATCGTTTTTTATGGTTATGGCAATCGATTTTATCGTGTTCCTTTGTTACCGTTTTTGTCGGAATTCAGCGGGCAATAGCGGTTGTTATTATCACTTTGTCGAATTCGGCGGGCAATAGCCGTTTAGGTTTCCTTTGTCGGAATCCAGCTCAAGAACGGTTTATGTTGGTTAGATGGTTTTATCGACTTCTGTTATCATTTATTTTTTCTATATTTCGATGAGTTTGATCTATGCTTGAGAAATTTATGTGACTTAGATTATATGTCATGAAGGTGTCGATCATCTCTTTTAAGATGAATACCCAAGTGCTCATGGTGATATTACAGTGTTATTAGTCAAAGGTAAGGCAAATGCCACATTTTTGAGTTAGACATAATGCTATTTTCACCTATCACAAATTCAATTTCCTATAAAAACTAGTTTAATAACATATAATCCCTCCGTAAACATGACGTTTAGGACAACGACATAGTCTCCAAAAACACAACTTTGACATCTTGTTATTCTAAACATATTTATGAAAAATTATATATGTATACTTTTATGAAAGTATTTTTCAAGACAAATCTATTCATATATAGTTTTCACATTTGCAAACTCAACAACTTAAAAGTTATTGATGATTCATATTCCCAATGTTTGGCTGAAACCTTTTCCAAAACGTCAAGTTTTATGAGTACGGAGGGAGTACCTCTTTCTATCCACATAATATATATTTATATATATTACTAGCTAACATGCCATATTGGAGACCATGTCAATGTATTAATGGGGTTATATTGATGATTGGAGTAGGCATTTGTGGCCATAGAGATAGCGATCCAATATCCAAAAAAAAAATGGCTGCAATCTGTGGATATGATCCTACTATCTTTTCTAGCCATGGATATGGTGAGGCAATGCTCTTTCATCCCCTTTTGATAGTTTATATGTTTAGATGCTTCTATATATCTTGTCATGGTAAAACATTTTATTAGCTCTTATAGTTTATTATGTTTTTGGTATCATCATTGTGTGCTAATTTGATGGCCAATAGTAGTTTCATTGGTCCTTCCCATTTTGCCAACTAGTATTCAACTTGTTTTATGCTATGGTAGCTTGAGTCACCTTTGGGACTAAATGTTACTTATGCTACACAATTTAAAGGTGCTAGTAAGCTCTGGCACATGCCTATGCGCTCGAGGACAATACCCATGCATTTATAATAGTTAGGTTATGTTTTAGTCAACGTAAGGTATGTATTTCATATTAAGGGCGTCTCCATGGTTACATAAATCATTGGTAGAAACTTGATTATTATGGTTTATCAATGTCACTTTACAAATCGCATATAGATGAGACATTTAAATAAGAAAAAAATAAACACTATAGTTGAGAGTTATGTGAGAGAGATGTTTTCTGTAAGAGCGGCTAGATTAGATATTTATTAGTCATTAGCTATTTGAGAGTCATTACTATTTGGTCTCTCTCCCGATAGCCAATCAACATGTTCTTTTATATTATTTTTATACCTCATCTAGCTATTTATTTGTAAAGTGTCACCGATAGCCAATAAATTCCTCCTATAATACCTATTTGATCACCATTGGAGACGCCCCTAATAAGTACACAAAAAAAATACATACTATCGGATTTCTGTCTTTTTCCACTCTGCAGAGTTAATAAACCTTTGAGGGGAAAACAATTTACTACTTGGGTCGATCTCGGCGTGCACACCAAGCGCCAACCCGATGCTCGTGACGCAGCAACTTTTGCAGCAGCGGCAGGAGCCGCAGCCGGAAAACAACTGTTGGTGTCAGGCGAAAAGGCACGAACGGATCTACGGAATCCAATGGTGCTGTAGCGTCCCGTTCCAATGAATCCAGTTCCACCACGAGCACGAGCCCGAGCACGAACACCCAAAAAGAGGCCACTCGCCGCGACGTCGCGGGGGTCCCGTGCGGCAGCGGCAGCCGGCAGGTCTTTCGCCTGCAGCCTGCCGGGGGCGATGGGTGGACCAGGAGCAGCTGGACGTGGCGTGGGGCGCGTGGTACCGCGTGTGCCTGAGTTGTACGGAATGCCAGTCAGGGCAAAGAAAACGCTGGGTGTGTTAAGATTACCCTAGTAGGGTAACCCTACTGTCAACCGAGTATTTAACTCGGTGAGTGAGAGTGAGGGCTAAAAGTATTAGGCCATCCCCAACCTATACTAAAAAATATTTAATTTAATTTAATTTAAAACAAGAAAGAACGATAAACTAGTTAGGTTTTCAGACACTTTCTTACTCTTCATGTGTCGATGTGTATATATTTCTTACACTCCTGATCAAATTGGATGTTATTTTTACTGTATAAAAAGTTTGTCATTCAATCTCTATATTATGTAAAAAACAAAGTATGCTATTCTGGGCGATGGAGCCCCTTCGTTTTGTTTTTCTTTAATTTCACGGGCAGCACAAGGGACTGTGAACTTGAAAAACTCATTTCTCCACCTCCATATGAAAGTTGCATCGAGCAAAAAATACACACATGTCGCACTATTATAGAAATCAATTTTAGACCTACTCCCTCCGTGAAAAAGGAACATTATTGTAGCTTCTAAATAAGTCAAAATTTTAAATTCAATTAAGTTTATAAGAAACAATACCAATATTCATGCCTTTAATTGGGGTTATTATAAAAATATATTCCATAATCATTGTATCATATACTAATAATTTGTAGTGTAAATTTAATAATCAAACTTAAAATTATGAATGGGGTAAACTAATAATTGTGACGAGTAGGCTGTTTGTAAGATCCTGGTCCTGGATGTGGTAAACTGGTATGAATTCCATCATGCCACGATCAACGGCCTAACACGTAAGTTGTGTTTATCTAGCAAAACACGCTGACGAAAGGCTGACGAACGGGTAGGTGGGTCCAGCCAGCGGGCCCCACCAGGAAGTGGGGAACAGTTCACTCGGCCAGCTGGATCTGGATGCCGTCGCCCTTGGCATGGGTCAGTTCACTCGGTCGGTACGCTGCTGAGACGAGCGCACAAACGGACACAACGGCAAAGGCCACTCGTCGTCCGTCACACTCCCAGTCACCCTGGTGCATCGAGCATTGCATGCGGAAGGTCCACTCAACGTCGACCGGTGTCACGTAATTGTTTGTGTGAATAACTTTTTCTTTTCTTTATTTATCTTTACCATGAAAACTTCATGATTTAGGTTCCTTTTGTTACTCCAGGATACTCCTATATTAGGAGTCATCCAAGAAGGGGAATGTGGACCACTGGACTTGATGGGTAGGGAGTATCCAACCAAACAACTGCAACTAGAGGTACTGCACGGACGTGTGATTGTGTTTTGTGTGACTAGAGTATTATAGGTCTACTTTTTTTTGAAACGAATCAGGCAGCAGAGCTGCCGATTATATTAAAAGAAGAATCCCAGATTGGGTCGTACAACGAAACAACGCGAAAAGAAGAGAAAAAAAAAACTAACTATACTCACCCGGTTGGATTGGGACATCAACGCGGGTGACCACTCAACAGCCGGTCGGATTGGGGCCTCGACACGGCCAAGTCTCTAAACAAACACAACGGTCGAGAAGACAAAAACAATCGCGGCAACTACCCACAACCGCACACACACATGTCGTCAAAAACCACCGACGAAATCCAGCGCCAAGGATAAACAAAGAGGCGGAAACCACCACACCGAGAAGGCCACCGCCGTGCAGGACCCTTCGCCGTAGTGCCGCTGCAACAAAGCCACAATCTGACGGAATGAAAACACCGAGACCGAGCCTCCACAACACGCGGGGGACCTCGCCGCATCCGCCGTTGGACTCCTCTCTTGTGCGCGGGGGCCTCCTCGCCACGCCCGCCACAACGCTCCATGCTCCAGCCTCGTTTCAAAGGTTGTCGTCAAGACAACGAGCAATGATGCCCCACCCACGATGATCATCTTGAAGCAACCAGACCGCCGCCGTAGGCCGACGTTCCCTCGTAGCAACTCCGTGCAAAAGGCGCCGCCGCCGAATCAAGAAACCGGGGTTGTCGCAAGCGCCATCTTTCGACGATGTACCACACCGAGTGGCTCCAGCCATCTTTGAAAAAGACCGCCGCGATCCGCTGCAAGCCAAGTCGCCCCCAATATCGTTGCCGCAAGCGCCGCCTAGGGGACGCATCCCCCGACCGCATCGCCATTGCAGCTTGCAATGCTAGCCGCCGCGTCCGCCGCAGCGTACGGACGACGAGAGAGAGATGACCCCGCCCACCAACAAGAAAAGCAGCCCCTCGTCCGTGAGAAGCCAACACCTTCACATCCGCCGCACGGCAGGGAAGCCAAGACCGGCGAAGCCGGCAAAGACAAGGGGTTCTAAGAACACCGGCCGAAGCGGCGATCTCTAGAGACGACGACGCCAAGGAGGGTACGACGCCAATGGCGCCGCCGTCGTCGTCCCGAAGTTGGACGGGGTTTTCACCCAGAGACCTCTTGCGGCAGGGCTGTAGCTCCACCATGGCGCCCCCAACGGGAGAGCGACGTCCGAAGAAGACGCCGCCATGCTACCAAAGATGAAGCCGGCAAAAGCTTTCGCTTGGAGCATAAGAACCCCCGCGCGCGCCAAGATGGCAAGGCACACCGGGACCGCCGCAAGAACCACCCACCGCGGCAACTCCTCCGCCGCAATCCACGCCGCGACCGCCGGCACCGCTCCTTTGCTGCTCCTCGCCGCCATCCGTCGCACCACCCGACACCACGTCGGTCGGCGCAAAAGATGCCGCACAACCTCCACATCACGCCGCCGCGCGTCGCCAGCGCGTGAGACCGCTCGGCCCGGCACCACGCCGGCCAACGCGCCACACGCCGCGACCACCCGCCCGCCAAGGTCGCCGGAGCCGCCGCCGACCCGCATCCGGCCTCCGCCGCACACCCGCCGAGCCCGGCGTCTTCAAGGTCGTCGCCGACGCGCAATGGGGCCTCTCGCCGCCGATCCGTCGTGGGGAGGGCGGATCCGCCTCCGGGCGCGGATCTGCACCCCCACGCCGCCGTCGCCTCGGCGGGGGGGGCGCACGCCGCTCCTCCGCCCCGGAGTTGACGCCGCCCGCCGAGGATGCCGCAGCCCGCCCGCCGCCGCCATCCCGAGGGCCCGACCAGTCTGGCGAGCCCCTCCCGGCGGCGGCGAGGGGAGGGGAGGGAGGCGGGGAGGACGCTATTTGTGACGAGGAATGGCGGGTCGCCGCCCGCGCCGCCGAGCGGGGGCGACCGAGCGGGTGCGGAGTTTTGTTCTTCTAGAGTAAATCGACATAAGATTTTTATGATCCCTAGTAGAAGGAAACTTTAGAAAGAAAAAGGAGGGTGGTTGTCCCCAAAGACAGAAATGGTATCGCTTTGTAAACTCTATAAACTCGGGTCTCCTATCACTAGCCGTAACATATATAGCCTTTGTGCCCAACTTTGGCTTACAACACACAAATTTCCTTCTCCTAGTCGGTCAACATTCTAACAATAAAGCTCTTTAGATCACTTGTGTATGCGAA
Organism: Hyparrhenia diplandra; assembly: GCA_015847255.1. NCBI lineage: Eukaryota > Viridiplantae > Streptophyta > Magnoliopsida > Poales > Poaceae > Hyparrhenia > Hyparrhenia diplandra. Next base: position 28,871 of record JADLZK010002078.1, read on the forward strand.
GGGCCATGTATTTCAAGACCTTAGACTACCCACAACGTTAACGGTGCTGAAAGAAATTTCACCTAAATCTAGTACCATCTAGGACTTCTCTATACCTACAGTGTCAACACCGATGGTTTGCCTTTCTTTTGTCAAGATAGGCTGGAATTTCATTTTTATTCTTTCGGCATGGAGGAACGAACACGGATAGTGTAGATTTTTTTTGAAGAAATGGGTAGTGTAGAGTAAGGAGGTGTTTGCTGCCACAGGCAGCCTCGCCACAGGTATCGGGGCGTCCGTTTAGTTTACTTACGAAAGGAGGCGGCGACAGCTTTTCGTCGTGTCGTTTTCTTGCAGCCTTGCGTCGTGGCGAGCTGTGGCGAGCATTTCGCCGCCACCGCTATTGCCGAGCGTGGCCCGCCACACTACGTCGTGGCAGACGTAGGCACGAACCAAGCAGCCCTTAAATTTCAACTCAGCTTCGTTAGTCACAACGTTATTACTCGATGCTCCATTACTCTCTCTTTCTCTCTCTGCATTAGAGAAAAAGGCGTACTGTGGGTAGTCATAGGCGTGTTTTTTTTTCCTTCTTCACTAAACTTGGTTTAGTTGTCATTGTTTGTGAGTTGTGTTACGAAGGTTCGCTGTAGCATGTATGGTCCTAATCCAATCAAAGTTACTTTAGGTTGTGATCATTGTTAATTCTGGTTTTAGTTGTTTGTCACTTTGCCTTAGGATTCGAGCTCCCTCTATCTAAAAATCAAAATATCTCTGATAAGTGAAATAATTCAAAACTTAAATAAATATTCATGAAAAAATTAATATTTTAAATAAGTATCACTAAACTAGTTATAATATATTTATTTAAAATAAACATTTGAGTATAAAAATAAATATAATAATTTCAACTTATTTGACTTTTTAGGAAACTAATAATGACAAAGCGAGTACTATATGTGCCTTTTGACTTATTTTCTTTAGAAAATATTAGGGATTTGTAACCTATAATTTTTGGTCCTATGGTTGTACATTGCTACATATATTAGTAGTTTAAAAGACCATATCTCAAGCAATACTAGATATGATATTTGATGATGCTCAAATGTGATTATTGAAAAGACCTAAAACGACACTCTTTTGATGATGGTCATAATAACGTGACACTACCTAAGAAAATGTATTCAGCCGAAGCATAATTGGAGCTCTGGTTGGTTGTAGGCGGCCGTGCAATCTTCGGGAGTAAACGTCGCTTTCGGACGCGAAAAGCTGCCGTCCTCATTGGGTTGTTCTAGAACGATCATCCTGGAACGCAAAAGCAGCCGCGGCTGGTGGACAAGAAAGCGAAATCAACTGCTGCTAATCGTAGTAACGGAAAAAACCTTGAAAGCCTTTGAGCCGTAAGCAGCAGGCGAAAGCGCGCACGCACAGGTGCAAGCAAAGCGACGGCCGGCGGGAGGATGGTGCCGCGCGCGTCCGGCGTCCGCGGACCTCGAGCGTGCTTTCCTCGCCGTGCACCGAGTCTTGGCCGGCGGCACCGCGGCAGGAGACCCGTGGTCCACGGTGAATCAGGAACAGAGTCTCGCTGGCGGTCTCGGTCGCTCGGCATCGGAAGTTCGGAACAGCATCTCGCATATGGTAGGCTTGGAAAAACCGATACGCGGAGGCCGGCCGGGCAGACACGCGGCGGCGGAGGCTCTCAAGTCAAAGGCCATCGTCGTCCGCTGCGCGCGCGCACGCACAGTGAGCGCGTCGCGTCGACGTACGTCCCACGCCCCACGGTTCCTTACGCCGGCGCGCCACGGCATCCGATTATTCCTGCGAGCTGTGCTGACAGCGACACGGGCAACGTTCGTGTTGGACCACTGCCGCTGTTGGTTAACTTTGTCGTTTCGTCGCGGATGGATCTGGAAGCCCCCTAGAGGTACTGCACGGACGCCGTAGACGTACAGTAGATCGATCTGCTCGCCAACGGCTACTTCCCTGCGCCGCACTGCCTGTGTTTATTTATCTCTAATCAAATTGATTGATTGATAAGATCTTGCTGGTCAGGTAGCAGGTTCCATGGGCTTGTTTAGATGGCAAATTTTTTGCCAAAAGCACTGTTCAATTCCTGAAGACATGGTAGAAGACGTTTCGTTTGTTTGTGGTAAATATTATCCTACCATGGGGTAACTAGACTCAAAAAATTTGTCTCGTAATGTACATCTAAACTGTGTAATTAGTAACTTTTTTTACCTATATTTCATTCTCCAAATATATGTCTTTTGGTGTATTTAATGTGATGTGATGGAGAGAGAGTCTAAATATTTGCAACCACCGTGGGCAGGTGGTGGTAGCCACATGTGGAATTAAATTGCGGATTACTCCCTCCGTCCCTTTTTGTTTGTCTCTAGAGAAGCGTGTTTGTGAGGGAAACACGGTTCTCTAGAGACAAATATTTAGGGACAGAGGGAGTAGACTGCAACTGCACGCTGCTCTCCTCAGATCTCGATTTCAACACGGTCAACTGCACGGAGCGTGTTGAGTAAGATGGCATGACTACTACTCCCTCCATTTTACAATACTTGCAATTCTTTGACTCATATAAACTATGTTTGACCTCTCGTCTTATTCAACTTTTTTTTAATAAATATTACCACTTTTGTTATGACTTATTACATCACTAAAGATCTTGTAATAACGTTTTGTTTGTTTTATAATTTACATAAAAAAATTAAATAAGACGAGCGGTCAAACACGATTATATGAGTCAAAGAATTGCAAGTATTGTGGAACGGAGGGAGTACCTCAACGAAGAGAGAAACTACAATCCGGGGTTCACAATCACAAGTGAGGAAACTAATGCAACCCCAATGTGGGGGGGGGGGGGGTTTTAACAATGAAGTCGCTAAGACCCGAAACGGGCAAGGTGTACGCAGACAAAGGATGCGCTAATCATAAGGCATTGTTGTCCATGGGTCTCATAAGAGCAACCCGTTACATAATCCTACAAATGGATTTGAGACGAAGAAAACACTAATTTAGCTAGGAGTCTGCGATACAATTTAGATTCCTATGAATTTTGTAGAATTTTGCCCTTCTATTGATGGTGGCATCATCAAAGATCTGAGTGAACTGCTTCATTCTCCAATCCGAAGGGTTGGAGTGGTCTTCAGAATTTAGAAATGCCACCAATCGAATGCAATCTGAAAGAAAAGAGGCTTCTCCCATGTCGAGGTGATCAAGGAGGGTGGCAACCAAAGCAATGGCTGCAGCCTATGTTGAAATCACGGAGTGGATCTCTTCTTGAACCGCCCTTATGTAGATGGTGTTTACCGGCTGCACCTGTGTGTTGACAATCAAAATGCCTATACATGCCCTTCTAGGATGATGGAGCTGATGATCAGGTGTTGTCGATGCATCCACAAAGCATCTAGTTCCCGGTAGAGTTGCCGGTAAGAAGATGGTGGCGCTGTCCGTGACGTGACCTGTAGAGTTGGATATCATACCTTGGTGCGTTTGGATGTTTTGGTTGGGGCGGTTAGTGTGCCGCAAGATGTCACCACTCGAGTTGCCTGCAAAATGAGATCCCGTACCTTGTGTTGGACCTGCAGTATGGTTGTGGTGCAAGTTGTTTCCACTTGATTCATCATGTGCAGCCATATCATCTGGATTAGGCTGCTGACCTGAAATGGAAGAGAGGGGACACTACTACATAAACGATTTTCGGTGGCGGACAAATTTCATTTTTGGTGGCGGTTTTCATGTCCGCCACCGCGAGAGGGTCACGGAAAATCAGGTATTTTCGGTGGCGGGAAAAATGGCCGCCATGGATAATCAAAAAATAAAAATAAAAAAAAAAAAGCCCAGATCGAGCCCGCCGTCATGGATGCGGGCGGGCCCCGGATCTGGAGGAGCTCGAGGTGACGCCGCCGGCGCCGGACCTCCGCCCGGCCGCCGGATCCGGCGGCCGCGGCGTGGATCCGCCCGGAGGTGTAGGGCGGCCGGATCCGCGCTCCACCACGCGCGCCGCCCGGCGATCCGCCACCATGCCGCCGCCGGGAGCCTTGAGGAGGCGGATCCGAGGCGCCGCCAAAGCCCGGAAGCCGCCGCTGCCGCCTCCGCCTTGCACCTCGATCCGCCGCGGCGCCACCTTGATCCGCCTCGATCCGCTGCTCGCGCCAGAGGGAGAGAGGGAGAGCACCGCCGCGACGCCGCCGGAGGGAGAGAGGGAGGGCCTCTACCGCTCGGGACGAGGGGAGGGAGGTGGTGGAGGTGAAGGGGAGGGAGAAGCCCGGCGCGCCAGGGGAGGGGGGAGGAGGCCCTCGCGCGCTACGGGTCCGCCTCGGATCTCGCGAGGGGAGAGAGGGGAACGGGTGAGGGAGAATGTCCGAGAGAGAGAGGGGGGAGTGAAAACCTAAGTCTTTGTATTTATATAAGCCCGATAGAAGAGAATTGTTCTGGACTTCGGCTGGGCTCCTGGGCCTCGGGGATATTTACCATGGCGGGCCTTATAAGTAGTCCGCCATGGTTAATAGGCTGATTTTCCGTGGCGGACTTCTTTAAAAAACCGCCACGGAAAATCGATTAACCGTGGCGGTTTTTCCCCTGGCCGGGGGAGGTGCTAGGCCACCTATTTTTCGTGGCGGTTTTCTAAATGCCCGCCACGGAAAATAAAATCCGAACACCTCGCAAAATCAATTCTGTAGTAGTGGGAAGTGGTTGTGTATTTGTTAGAGCAGGTTGCCTATGCGTCATTGTTCCGATGGAGTGAAGCGTAGTGTTGAGTTGAGCTCCTGAGTTTGGCCATGTTCACCAATAGCCTGCAAATAAGTTTGCATATGTGCTTTTGCCGATGCATGCCCCTGAAAGGCGGTCCATGTTTTGGAGTGGAATCTATTTTGATTACGTGCTTTTCAAATATACCACATAGTGAATAAAGTAGTGCAAAGAATATTATCAGGAGGGTTAGTGGTAATGAGAAGCGGTAGAGAAATTTGGATGCCATCCTCCGGTTGTGTTATAACCTGTGTTTGAAGGGGAGGGTCAGCAGTTGCCCATATCTACATTGGAAGATCACATTGGAAGAACAAATGATTGTCATTTTCAATTCCTCCACAATAAGTGCAGTATTGGTGTATGTGAGTAGAGTATCTCCCTGCTCTTTCCCCAGTGGCAATAGCCCTTCTAATGATTCTCCAAGCAAAGGTTTTTAGGAGGGGCGGGATGGTTTTACTTTTCTAGGCTTTTTGTAGAATTTGATTAACATCTTGGGTAATGGTCCTGGATCCTTGAGTTGGTAGGTGTGATTACGGTGTGAGGCAAGATGGGTGTAGATTGTTTTGGTTGTGCAAATACAATTGGTGACACGGGACCATCTAATGATGTCTTGGTGGGTAGAGTTGACAATCTGAGTGCTCTGGATAGCCTGAATAACTTCCGAAGAAAAGGTGTTGTCTAAGAGTTGTTGATTCCAAGTGTGGGTGCCAAGAAGCCATAGGTCAGCCATAGTAGAGGGCAAAGGGGAGGGGGTTGGAAAGAGGAAGAATGAGGTGGTCATGGATGTCCTTCCAGGCAGAGGTCCAAGGGGTGGACCAAATGGAGCTGTCCCCTGCATGAATCAGGTAAACCACATTGGAGTCAAGATGATGTCTTACCTACAGGACAGAAGACCAAAGAAATAGATTTTGAAGTATTAGTAGGTGTTGTCCAAAAGGAGTTGTAAGGGTAATATTTGGCTTTGAGGATGGAGGACAGGAAAGGGTTTTTAAGAGCTGCAACATTCCAGGCTGAATGAACAATTAAACTTTGGTTGATGGTCTCCATATTTCTTATCTTTGAGGCCCCCCTTATTCCTTTGATTTGCACATGTCATCCAAAGAACCCTAAGCAATAGGGGTAGTGTCCTATTCCTCTTGAATGCCTGCCCATCAAAACCTTCTTATAATGGTGTTAATTTTTTCTATAAAGGTTTTTGAAGAAAGAACCGTGGACATATAGTAGATAGAAATAGAAGACATGACAGATTTAATATATTGCAATCTACCAGCATGATTGAGCTTGTTAGCTTTAATAGTACCAAATTTAGCAAGGAACTTACCATAGATGAAATCATAAGCTTTGTTTTTATCCTTGTGGCTGAAGATCAAGGGGTGACCTAGGTGCATCATTCTAGGTTGTAGGTTTTGAACAGTGAAAATAGCTTTGATATAATTTTTTATATTGGTTGGCACATTCTTACTGAAGTAAATAGAAGATTTTTGAAGGTTTGGTGTCTGCCTTGATTGGTTGCAGAAATCATATAGAATGGTTTTGATCTGTTGAGACTCCTGTACTGTTGCCTGCCCGTAGAGGATTAGGTCATCTACAAAAAGAAGTGAGTGTATGGCACGGCCACCTGTTTCTAGAGTTACCCCTATAAGATTATTGTTTTGTAGGTCCTTCTGCAATCTGATAAAAAAAGTTCATTGATAGCTATTACAAATAAGTAAGGGGAGAGGAGACATCCCTGACGAAGTCCTCTTTGAGAAGTGAAGTACTGAGTACAATAGGAGTATCATTGACTAGCACTACGAATTATGGGGAGGAGATACAGGTTTATATGAGGTTCACAAACCTGTCATTTAGCCCCAGCCTTTGGAGGGCCTCTGTAATGAAGTCCCATTCTAACCTGTCAAATGCAGCCAATCAATTTTTAAAAGAAAAGCGTGATTTATCCAATTTTTCAAATTGAAAGAGTGAATAATCTCTTGGGTGATGATGTGCCCGTGAGCAATGAGAGTTGACTGAGCTTGGTCAATATACCCTGAAAGATGGTGTTTAAGACGGATCGGCTAGGGATTTAGTTAGAATTTTATAAATGACATTGCAAAGACTAATAGGTCTAAAATCTTTTGGTACCGTAGGTTGAGTAACCTTAGGGATGAGAGCTATGAAAGTCTGGTTAAAATCAGGAGGCAAATGTGCATGAGTATAAAAATCTTTTACCATTTTATAGATATCCTCCTTTGCCCAAGGCCATGCTGACTTGTAGAAGGCCCCATTAAGTCCATCGGGGCCTGGTGCAGCATTGCTTCTCATGTCATTGATAAGGTCTTGTGTTTCCTGTATAGTGGGAATAGAATAAGTGTACTTGAACTCTGAATCTCTTTGCACTGCCTTGTCCTCTAGATGTTGCTGATGGGTCTGAGAATGGGGTGCAGCAGGTGGCGTTGTGGGGGTATGTTGTTGGCCACTAATATGATTCTATTTGGATCGGTTGTGCTTAAAAGAGCTTGCATGTGAGTAGTAAGCTGATCCGGTGAGTAGTAAGCTGATCCGGTGATCATCGGTGGCAAAATGAAGGGAACGGGAATGGATGGGACAAGTGTTGCTGATTTGGGAGGAAAAGATATCGATGAAATAGGTAACCAAGGTATGTGCTAGTTGTTCTGGGGTAGTGGAGCTAGAGCCATCAGGGTTGGTTAGGTAAGTGATTCTATTTTTCCTGTTCCTCTTTGTGATAGCTTTGTAGAAATAGGAAGTGTTTCTGTCCCCCTCTCTAGCCCAGTTTTTCTTGGCCAGTTGAACATGGTATTTTTCTTCTTTGGCAAGAATGTCTTGGTGCTGGTTGTGGAGGCATTGCTGGAGAGTGAACATGGTATTTTTCTTCTTTGGCAAGAATGTCTTGGTGCTGGTTGTGGAGGCATTGCTGGAGAGTGTGATCTTGATGGGTTGGGTGTAAGTTCTGTTGATCTAGAATTTAGGATTCTATTCTTTCTAAAAGGATCTTATTATTGGGTTTATTCTTCCTCTATTTTTTGAGATATGCAGCAAGGTACTTAATTTTTTGTGTAGTTGAGCACATCCAACTAGATTTAGCAACGTCATGATAATCAGCATCCATAAGCCACCAATTTTCGAAACGAAAGGGTTTTCTAACGCGAGGTCGTTGTGAATTGAGAACAGCAAGAATGAGAGCGTGATCGCTATACATCATAGGCAAGTGGTAAATAGAAGTATTTGGAAACATCAAGCACCATTCAGCATTAGCTAAAAACCGATCAAGTCTTTCATAAGTAGGAGCAAAATAAAAACATTTGTTAGTCCATGTATACGTAGGACCACTATAACCAAGATTAAAGAAACCACAGTGCTTCACATAACCTCATAATTCAGAGATATGTGCATGATCAGCAGCAGTAGGACCTAGTTTTTCACTTGCATGCATGATGTCATTCATATCTCCCATACACAACATAAACAAGCTAGCATTAAGTTCTACAAAGTTTTGTATACTTCCCCAAATTACACTAGACATAAGGTGATGCGGATGACCATACACACAAACTAGACCATATTGAAGGTGGCTGGTTTTGTTTGAACATAAAGCAAAAACGTAGTGATGATGGTGGTCGACGATAGCTATATCAACTTCATCAGTCCACAATAACCAAAAGTCACCTGATTGGCCATGCATGAACAACAAAAGCATTGTTAACAATGCTCTTAAAAATCACTCTAATCTTAACAATGCTTTTGTTGTTCCTTCATGTGACCAATCAGGTGGCCTTTGGTTATTGTGGACTGATGAGGTTGATATAGCTATCGTCGACCACCATCATCACTACGTTTTTGCTTTATGTACAAACAAAACCAGCCACATCCAATATGGTCTAGTTTGTGTGTATGGTGATCCGCATCACCTTATGTTCCCGATGTAATTTGTAGAAGTATTCAGTAACTCTGTAGAACTTAATGCTAGCTTGCCTATATTGTGTATGGGGGATATGAATGACATCATGCAAGTGAAAAACTAGATCCTACTGCTGCTGATCATGCACGTATCGCACAAACTTATTTCGTACCACCAGAGAAAGGAATGCATGGCAAAACAGAGGATCCCAGTGCCAGCTCCTTGGTACGTATACACACTAACACACCATATACACTGATAATAGTGTGGCTGCTCTTGTTTGCCATCCTATGGAAGAACGGTCCTCACCACCTTCCTGTCTACACCAAAAGACTGCATCACGGGAAAGATGATTAGTTAGCACAGAACATCCACTTCTTACTTCTTCCTGCAAACTAACCTACAGCAAGCAGTTTCAGTAGACAGTAGGTACAGTTAGTGGCAGCAGAGGTACACGGCAGGCTACTTGTTTCGACAATTAGACCTATTTAAGGAGGCAAATGATATTATAAGCAACATGTTTTGAATGGAAGTTCAATTTGTGTTACGCTTTCAAGTTGGCCTTTATACTTCAAAAAAGGGTATCCGCAAATCCTCAGAGGAAAAAAAAAAGACTGTCCGTGAATGAATCAAAGGAACTGGCATATCATGGAGAACTACTGAAGTGATTCTTGAATGCAGTATATGCCCTGAACATCTGTGCTTACCTCCAAACCGCAGTCATTAACATAAACATTTGTGAAGAGCTCAGATGGATCAGGCATTGGACTCTCCTGCGCACAGAAAAATTTGATGAACTCATAAGCCTAACTTGTCTGAATAAACTACGGACATACAGATATACTGTAGAACATATTAACTGAGACTCAGACCTTCGCTTTAGCAATGGCAGCGTCAACTTGCTTCCTTATCTCCTTTTCCATGTCCTAGTACAAAAAGAAGAGACTGCCTTAAGGAATGTAATAGAACAATTAAAATTTTCTTCTATCTGCCAAGTAAGGGATGTTCAAGGCCATGTGCTTTTGTCATACATTTGTGCTCTTAATTAACAATCTAAACAATACCTTTAGCTCTTGGGCCGTTGCAAAATCATGGGCTAATATGAGTTTCCTAACCCTTTCAATTGGGTCACGCTCCTGTGTATCATAATTTCATAGACAGATAAATCATTCAGAATAATAATGTTCATCCCCTAAGGAACAATTTTTCAAAGCGGACGACAATTGCTATCCTAACCTGTCTGATCCCAGCAATCTCATCCCTAGTGCGGTAGGTGCTACCTGGATCTGACATAGAGTGCCCATGGTATCTATAGGTGTCCATCTCAAGGATCTAAAATACGAAATGAATAGAACCATGGTGATCAGCATCTTTAAAAGAAAGTCTAAAATCACAAAATAGATGTCAATGTCTTTGTGTGAACTGAAAGGAGGAAGGATTGCATATAAACTGTGGATATATTGCATTGCATCTGTTGGTATAAATAGACTACAAGACTATACAAGAATATAGAGTTAGGGTGTACAGTAAATACTTACAAGAAAAAACATAGGCATAAGAGCAGGCTGTGGATTAGCATAAGATTTTTTATTTTATTTTATTTTATTTTATTTTATTTTATTTTGAAAAATACTAATGCTTCCAGGATAATTTCCTCCACTATGAAGAACATGTTGCAGACCCTCAAATCAGAACTAGGAGTAATGCCAGTAAGAAATATACAAAAGAGAGCCAGAAATGCTGGCAAAACATGTTTCTAGGTATAAGTAGTCCACAGTCTGCATTGACCATCTTACACTAAGTATTGCATTCGGGACTTGCTTGCTGAATAGAAAATGATGACAAGCTTAATGTAAACCCTTTAGGGAATTACTCGCCCTTTAGGCTGTAGATTAGCATGGTATCTATCAGGGACGGATCCAGGATTTTCGATCAATGGTGTCACTACGAGTTTGTCAACTGACAATCACAACATTTTGAGGTCATGTGGTGAGCTAGCCTGCTGTCCTCAACACAAAATGAGAGAGGAGTACACAGCCTACATGACAGCCATTGCTGTCCTGTGACAGCATCGATCCTATGCTGGATCCGTCCCTGTCTATAGTGGTTGAGCGCCTTTAGGGAAACTCGCCCTTTAGGGTCGTCGTTTGTATTGCAACTCTTCATCTTAATGAAATACGTTACATATGTTCTTAAAAAAGAACATGATTCTTCCACCCACCGGCTTGCCGACATCTGTGGGAATGAAAGCAGGTGGGGATGATTTTATCCCCCCCGAAGTGTTCTCGAAAAAAAAAAAAGAACATGACGACAAGCAAAGGTGCAAAACAAAAGGGAAAAAAATATATGGTAACATTAACATATGACAGCAAAGGAAACCCAATTGACAAGAATTGAACTCAAGATTTTCATTCAAGGAAGAATTAAACTCAAGTAGAAGAGTAAAAGCAAATAAACCACTTGACATTCAGTTAAAATATTGCGACAGCAGTGAAGTTGATTCGAAAAAACACTGAAGCTGAAATCAAGTAGTAGTATTCTAGAGTACATCTGATTGCCTATCAGATCATAAGAAAATAGCTGCACCAAACATAATATTTCCACATTTTAGAAGTAAAACTATATTCTGGGAAAGCAGAGGGGCAAACAAATGTCAAGCTAGCTGGCAAAAAGATATTTATATCTGCTTGTAGCCTAGTAAAGCTTTCCAGCTTACTAATAATGTCTTCTGGCCTAACCCCATATGTGGTGGATTATGTGCTCTAAGATATGCATGCATTCGCCTAATTAAAATGACAGAAATCAGAATCATTTCTTAAATACTTACAATTGGCCCATTTTCAAGGACATGTTCTTTGGCAAATTTGCAGGCTTGCTTCACAGCAAGAACATCCATTCCATCGACCTGCACCAAACACAAGGTACCATTTCAGTGCCAAGCTTTAACTAGATTGCAATATGAAGACGAAAACTAACATCCTAGTATGCAGATTTTGCTGAACCAGGGGATTCCAAAAAGGAGATCAATCTTGACAATACTGAGGGAGCATGTGTTTTAGTTTCAGCATACAATTTGAGATCAGAACAGACCCAATCGTATAACAGCCAAATAATTTAACACTGTAACCAAATTTGCATTTGGTTTTACAGTCCAAGCCCAATAATCTAACACCGAAGACTGAACAGCGCCGCATCCGGGCAACCAAATTTGCGTTTATACAAAACTAATCAATTACTATTCACTTCACTCTGAAATAAGAAATAAACCAAACCAAACAACTCCTTACCTTTAACCCAGGCACATAATCCCCACGCTTGTAGTAAGCCGGGCTCTTGGAGGCCCTCCACTCTGCCGTCCCCATCCCATCTGCATAAACCAGATAGGGACTCCAAACTCACTCCACTAGCCCACTTACGATAATCACACCGAGGAACACTATTACAGTTACAGTTACAGCAAGACCAATCGACCAGGCACATGGTATGTAACAGAAGAACTCACAGTGGTTGTTCTCGCAGACCAATACAACAGGAAGCTTCCAGAGCGCGGCCATGTTAAGCGCCTCGAAAAGCTGCCCCTGGTTGGCAGCGCCGTCGCCATAGAGGTCAAACGTGACGGTGCCTTCCTTCCTGTACCTCTGCGCGAACGCGATGCCGCAGCCAAGCGGCACCTGCGCGCCGACGATGCCATGGCCGCCGAAGAAGTTGGCGTCGCGCTTGTAGAAGTGCATGGATCCCCTTTGCCCCTGGAGCATCCGTCCCGGCGGCCCATGAGCTCGGCGAAGGCGGCGACGGGGTCCCCTCCGCGCGCGAGGTACAGGCAGTGGTCGCGGTAGGCCGTGATGATGGCGTCGGCGCGGGTGATGGCGGCCTCCATGCCCACGGCGACCGCCTCCTGCCCGTCGTAGAGGTGGCAGAAGCCCCGGATGAGCTTCGCCTTGTACAGCGAGTCCGCCGCGATCTCGAACCGCCGCATCAGGGCCATGTCGCGGAAGAAGGATAGCAGCTCCCGCGCCGTGGTGGTCGTCTCGCGCGACGGTGGGTCCACGATGTGGGACTTGAATGGCACCGACGTCTCCACCGTGATCGCGTCCGTGGAGTCGGAGACACCCCGGCGGCGGGCGAGCAGGGGTAGGGGTAGAGGTAGCGGCAGCGGCGCCACGCGTGGGATGGCGGCGGTGGGGGTCGGGGTAAGGCGACGGAGAATGGCCGCGGCCATGGCGTGCAGGGTGGCGGGAACGGGCGCGGCTGACTCGAACGGGAACTGAGCGGTGCGAGGCGACGTGCGCGGTGCACCGAAATCGCCGGGTTTTGCCGGGGGTTTAGGGGATTTTCGAGTTGTTTCTCGCTGGTTCGGCGTACTAGGTGTCGAGCGAGCCGCGGGGTGGTGTTCGGCGGAGTGGCAGACGGGCAGTGCTGGCGTCAGTCGCTCGCGGGCCGTGTGCCCGTGTGTGCTGCGTGGAGCCGCCGCGTGGTGTGGGGCTGGGGGCGTCGTGGCGTAGCGCGACGACAGACGGGGAGCCGGCAGCGGCAGGGCGCGTGCCGTGTCAACACAGTGATGTGAGCTTGACTTCCCAACAGAAGAGCTCACGGATACTAGTACGAGCCAACGTTTCGCGGGACAAGCCGCCGGCGATCGCTTTTGGCCTGTGCAGGACCTTCGCACTGGCGCAGTGGACAGTTGGACACGAATCCGTGCGTGGCAAGATCTTCGAGTTCGGAGAAGCAGGAAACCTCTAGGAGTAGGAGTACTCGTGAGTCGCCACCCTTTTTACTAAACAAAGCAGCCAAGAACACAGGTGGCTCGCCGGTAAAGCGATCTGGGACACGGAGCGGGACACACGGTCATCTTCAATTGGGTCCTCTGCCAGAGTAGTCTTGAGCGCATGGACACCTGTCACTGGTCCTCTTTATTTATTTATTTATTTTTTGAGAAGACTGTCACTGGTCCTCAATCACCCCGATGATAGGCATCTCCCCAGCGGCCGTCAGCGCCGGTGGGGAATTAGAGCAACTCAGCTAATGTTAGAGAAAGCAGTAGCAAAAAAAAGTATCAGAAGCTAGCCATTACGCTACGGCCAGCTCACAAGCCAAAAAAACAATACACGTAGGTGTACACTACATCTGACATAGTACTTTTTTTTTTTTTTTTTTTTGCGAAGAATCTGACACAGTACATTAAAGCATCATTAGCTAGCCTTCTTGCATCTCCGTGCTTTCCACACACCACGAACCCCGTCCTCTGTTTACAAAATGAATGATCTTGCTACAACATTTCACCAACTGAGCTTGGTGGAGTCTAGAACACAACTCCTTCCAAATGGAACCCAACACCAGAAACTTTTCGAGCTTCCTGAATCATGACTCTCCATCCCCCCAGTACTCATCAGAGGGCAGTGGCTAGTTCTCACCTCCTGCACCCCAATCTCAGTTTCCCTTAGAACATCTAATTTTTACAAAACTTTAATCCTTTTTTTTTTGACAACTAAACTTTAATCCTTTTGGCAAGGGAGTTGGCTTCAAAAACCCACTCACCGAGCTTAGAGTGATGTATAAATAAGAGAAAGCATGGGGGCATCGCTCTTCACGTCTGTGGCCGGTGATGGTAATTTACAGTGATTTGACAACTAAACTTTAATCCTTTTGGCAAGGGAGTTGGCTTCAAAAACCCACTCACCGAGCTTAGAGTGATGTATAAATAAGAGAAAGCATGGGGGCATCGCTCTTCACGTCTGTGGCCGGTGATGGTAATTTACAGTGATGTAATGAAATGTCGAAAGCTGAGAGCAACGACATGCCCTATTCATAACAAATAATAAATCTGGTCAAACACTCATATTATATTTCTCATGGTTCATGTAGTCAACATTATTACTTATTACTAAAAGAACAACAAAAACATTACGGCGCTTCTCTTTATTTTTCCCATTGGTTTTTAAGAAGTTTTACCTGGTATATCGATATACTTTGTTTTTCTCACATGATTTTCCAAAAGATTCAAGAATATGACTGACGAATATACAATGATGTCTGATCAATTGATCAAGGAGGAGTGTTAGAATTAAGTAACATTAATTAATAGTGACCAAATAGAGATAATTACCATCATTAGTACGATAACTACTTAGGCCCTTTTGGGCACTATCGTAGGAGGCAACTCACCTGTTCGCAGGCACCGATTTGGCCAAAGCGGCCTTGCATACATAATCATGAACAATTAATCCATATCATTAACAGCAACTTCTTTCAATAGAATTGTTACATAAACAGGCTCAAAAGAAGTTGTAACTAAAATTGTAATTATGGTTTTACCCAACATACGCTAAGTAGCAGCATTGCTTTTTAGCACGATTAATTTTTAGCTACAGAAATTAAATTTAAATATTAATATTAATGATAAGGTAGATGGTGTATCTTATTGTACTTTATTATATATGAAAATAAAAACCAAATGAGTTTTTGTGACCTCTTGAAATCCACTCGCTAAAGTTGCCCTCAATCCTTTATTAGCTATACTGTATTTATTTAATCTTTTATTAGTTGTTTTCCACTTGTTATTTGTCTTTTTTCACAAATAATTTAGAGCTGGGCAGTACTTGGGCCAAAACCATAGTGGGCTTTCTTATTTGGAGTGAAAGGTTGCTTCTTTTTATCAGCCTTTGGATGAGAAACGTAGGGCATCAGCCGGAGAGTGTCTTACCTTCGGCAAGTGAGACAATCTCAACCGGAGACGCATGTCTAAAAAAAAAAAAATCTCAACCGGAGACGTGGATGCAGTATTTTCCTATCAGTGTCTGTAACACCCCTAGTGTTATATCACTAAAACTGGCTATGTCATCATATGCACTGCAAAGCATCCATATTAGAGAACCTTGTTATGCATTCACTAAAAAGAGTTTAATTTATAATCTTGTTATGTTGAAGTGCATAAGAATGTGTTTTGAATGGTGTATTGCTTGAAATTCAATTTGAAAACCCTAATTTCCAAAATCTCTTTTTACCCCCTTTTCAATTGCTCCAAATCTAAGCCAAATTTGACAAAACTTCCAAAAGCTAGTTTGTAGATCTTTTCTTGATGTACATATTTGATGTACAAAGTTTTTTCAAGTTTTTATATAATTTTAAAAGTAATTTTGAATTCAAATTCAAATCTTTTTTACCCCATTTCAAGAAGTCCAATTTAGAGGCCGAATTTGAAAATGCTTCTTTTTATGAAATGTGTAGATCTCGAAAATTTGAGCAAATTTCATTCTTGGAGATTTTTGAGTGCAGTTCAAATTTCGAGAGTAATTTTGAAAAGTAGAAACTAGGGTTTGGGAAATTGGATTTTGGGGGGAGAAAAGCAGAGGAACAGTGAAGCTGCTCGCCGGCGTGGCCTTCCCGGCGTTTCCAGCCGCGTCGCCGCGCCAGCAGCTGCTTCGAGGTGTCGACCATGTCCGCTTGCGTGTCCTCGCCATAGCTCGTCCCTATCCCGTGCAGCAGAGGGCCCCGACGTCGTCATTATCCGTCCTCCCGAGCTTATCTCGCCGGCCGACCTCCTCTTCCTCCTATAAAAACCACAGCGCTCGCCTCGTCTCTCGTCCATCCATCTCGGTCGAAGCTCTGTAGTTTCCTTGCGCTTCATTTGAGCCCACTCGCACCTGCTTTCGTCGCCGGAGTCGCCCGCACTAGGTCTTCTTCCCCGCGGCCGGTCGGAGCGTCGCCGTGAGCCGTCTCACCGTCGTCACACCGCTTGGGTGAGCTTCGCCTTGGATTTATTTGCGTTATAGAATCGCCTCGTTGTCCTGATCGTGGTCGGCTCGACCGTTTCTGCAGCCGAGCTCCAGACGCGCCGGAATGCCGCCTCGACCGCCGGAGTCCGCCGCTGACGCCGCTGTTTCCGTCGACGACCCTGCTCCGCTTTGTCTTCAAGAAAACCAACGTGAGCACCATGGTCCCTAATGTCCAGTGATGCTGTAGGACCCTTTAGTTTGCACTCTACCATGCCGTAGTCGTCGTAACGTCGATGCCGACGAGTTCCGCCATGGCTGCGCCGCCACGTACGTTGCGTTTCGCGAGTTGAGTTGGTCGGGGCTAGTTTAGTTGAGGGTTCGGGTTCGCCCGATTGTGCCGGACTCGCCGGTACCCTCGCCGTGTGCCGCACGGTCGGGCCGCCATGGTCATCGGCATGGTCGCTGCTGTGCTCGCGAGTGAGGAAGGAGGGAGCCATGCTGTGCGCTGGGTTGTGGAGGAGTGCGCAGGACCGAGCTGCGTCGCCGGCGAGGGCGCCACCGACGAGGAGTCGCCGGACAGTGCCGGCGGGTGCCTGGCCGCCGTCGGGAGCTCTGCTCCTGGCTGTTGGGCCGGCTTGCCCGGGCTGGGCCGCGCGTGCGCGCTGCAGGCCGCAGTTGAGCTGGGCCAGTTTCGGCCCATGGCCGGTTTTTAAAAAAATTGAATTGTCAATTTGTATAAATTTGAATAAAGTGTTGTAATCCGCAATGACTCGTTAATGATGAGATCGTCGGAGAATCAATAGTACTTCCTAGATCATTGGGTACACATGCATTCTATCAAAGGTCTTTGGGACAATGATGCACAATTTTTCATATTGGGAGTTTTTAAAGTTTTTGTGTAAAATTTAAAGTAATTTCAAATTTATTTAAAATCATATTTTGTCCCTATTTCAAAAGTCTATTTTGGAGGCTGTTTTTTCAAAAAAAGTTTCTATACATGAAGTGTAGATCTTTTTTATTTAGAACATCTTTTATTTTGGGAGATTTTGAAGTTGCTATGTAAATTTGGGAATAACTTGAAGAAATTAGAGAAGGGGTGGACCAATACAGTACCGTGAGCAGCAGCATCCGCCACGCAGCTGCTTGCCGACGCTCACCACCTCATGCTTCGCCGTTCTCGCCGCTGCCTCACGCACGGGCACGTAGCTGCTCGCGTGGCCAAGCAAAGCAGGAGCTGGACGCCCAGAAGCCGCGCGTGTCGTCCAAGTTGCCAAGCCGGCCGCCGTGCCCTTCTTTTCATGCGCCGTCGCCAAGCACCACCAGTCCACCGGCGCATTAGTCGCCTTTGTGCCGCCGCCGTCAAGCTCCATTCGCCCAAACCAACTGCACCTATAGCTCCGAAACTTTCTTGCGCGTCTTACGAACCCGCCCTCGACGCCCGAGCTCGCCGGAATCGGCCGGCGCGCCGTCGTCTTCCCAGCGGCCGGCGGAAACGCCGCCGTGAACCACCCATCGTCGACCGGCCGTCATGGTGATCCTCTCGCTGCACCATCTTGTGTTTTGAGTTAAACTTCATGTGTTGGTCACGTTCGGCCCGTTTGTTTTCACAGTTGAAGCCGCGACGAGCCGGAACGTCGCCGTTGCCGCCGTTTCACCGCCGCCGCCACGGGCGGAGCTACGTTGGGCGGACTGGGTGCGGCCGCACCCACGTCGAAGTCGCAAAAGCCTTATGGTACATGGAATTTTACCCTGTTCGCACCCCCACGGCGCAAGTAGCTGCACCCACGACCCTGCGCGGAGAGCCCACAGTGGCCCAGAATGCCCCGATCTCACATACCTAGAAGGCAGCAGTCGTCCGCCGCCGCTATCGCAACCGCGACTCTTCGACGGGCCGACTGCATGCTTGGCGTTTCTTGCTTCCTCTCTTTCTCGTTCTCCACGTCGATTCCTCTTCCAGTCTTCCCGTCGCCCCTCCGCGCGCACAAGTGATCAGCTGATTAGGCATCAGGCTTTGGTCGGTGGTGGTCACTGCCGGCTAGCAGATCAACGACGCCCGCCGCTGGTGCCTGCTAGGAGCACCAACGCAGCGCCGGCAGCTACTGGGAGCACCAACGCAATTTGCCCACATGTCTGCTCTTATGTGATCCTTCAAAACGTAGGAACTTAATCATTCTTTAATCTGTTCTTCAATTTTGTTCTTTCTGTGATATTTATTAAATATTTTTGTGGGTGCTAGGAAATACATGGAAAGACTTTATAAAAGAAAAGCACAGACAGTGATAGTGCAAGGAATTCATGTCATCTCCAGATAATATTGATTGGGAAGAGATCAAATATGACCCATGCTTAAGAAAGGAAATTGATTCATAGTTTATTTTTATGTGGGTGATGCACACTTGAGTAATAGATTTATTTGCTATGTGAAGAAAGAAGAGTTAAAAAAAAAGTTACCAACGATGCTATGGTTCATCGCTTCATGAACATGGAAGGAAAAGGACCTAGATTTGATGTATAAGAGGTAATTCATATTACCTTTTCAATTTTTCAACCATACATTATCTAAATTGTTTGCTTACAATGAATGGTTTATTTTTCTTTAGGTCATTGAGGATTGTATTTTACGAATGTCAGCACAATTGAGGATTGTTATAATTGTGGCATTCTCTTACTGTATTTTGATAAGCGGTAAGCACAGTTTCACTATTCTTTGCTACTTTATTGTTCATATATATCAATATTACTTGTTTTAAACTATTCACACTAAAATCATGGCTATGTTGTTATTAAGTTACGTTATCGCTCTGTCATTAGATTATAAGGCCGCACTCCCTCCATAATTCTCTAGCTCCGCCACTGCCCGCCGCCATAGCAGCTCCGCCGTCACCCATGCCTTTCGATCCCGGCCTCAAAAATTTAGCGCGCAACGAAGTCGCGGTGAGCTCTGGCGTGCTGTTCGTGTCGTTGGTTCGTCGTCTACCGCACCGTAGTCGTCGGAACGGCGTCCCCGCCGGCGAGTTCCGTCTTGCCGCCCGCCGCGCGCGTGGCCGCACCTGCTAGAGCCCGGTTTAGACTTCGATTAGGTTGGGGTTATTGGTCGCTGAGGGTCTTTGGGCGTATGCCGTGCTCGTCGTCGTCGGAGAGGGCTCGGTGAGCCACGCCGCCCGCGCGCCATGACCGCCATGGCCGCGGGCGATGCCGCTGCCATGCTCGAAGAGAGGGGAAAAAGGGGGAGGTGATGCGGGGTGTTGATAGGAGCACGTGGGTGGAGGCCACGTCGCCGGGCGAAATCGCCGGTCAACCGCCGGCGCCCGGCGTGGGGTATGGCCGGCGTCGTGTGGCCGGCTTTGCAAATATGGCGGGAGTCGGGCGGCCTATGCTGGCGCTTTTTGCCGGGCCAGAATCGCCCAATGGCCGATTTGCCCTTTAAAAATTGTTTTGTAATTTATTTGAAAGTGAATAGTGCCCCTGTTTTTGCGAAATTCATAAAAATTCAAATTTGGTTTCAAAAATTCTGAAACATTTATTAGATCCTTCCCATGAGAATTTGTATCTATGAAAAAATTGAAACTTTGGTTTTGGGTAGTTCTTGCATGTTTTAAAAATACAAATTTTAATTGAAAAATGCATCTTCCTTGATTTTTAGAAAATAAAATATTTATTCAAAAATCATGAAATTTTATTTGGTGCTGTTTTATGCTATGGCCTACTTGTATGAAAAGTTTGGAGTGATTTTGAAATGTTTATTTTATATATTATTTAATGCTTTATTTGTTTTTTAGAAAATTAAGTGTTTTGGGTATAATGACTTAGGCCTTGTGTATGATTTTGGTTTGTTTTGTGAATCTTGGATCATATCACAATCAAATGGTCCTTGAGAACTCCTTTAGAGATAGAAGTAGTTCAACAAGTTGGTTTTGTTGGGTTGCAACTTTTATCGTGAAGGAAAGTTGTTCTCAAATTGTTTATTATTTCATGCATTCATCAAGCATCATGTTTACTATTCCATCATGCTAAAGCAAGCATCATCATTTATGTGTAGAGTATACGAGAGTGAGTCGGATCGTGTTGATGAAGCTTTGGAGAAGGTGTTGATATGGTTCGCGATGATCAAGGTTTGGAGAGGATCCGTCGTCGACAAGGATAATGTCAAGTTTGACTTCGACAATTTTTATCTTGACTTTCCACGCAAACACGGGCAAGCCCGGAGCATAAACCCTTCTATGTTTTGAAAATCTTTATTACACCTTAAGTCTAGTGTAATGTGCATTAAGTTGATAGGCGTTGGTTGATACCGATTCTTTGCATGACTACCTTGATTCTGATTATTCGGATGTTAACCCACTAGTATGTGTAGGTCGATCTCTTATGCTTAGTAATGCTTAGACTTCGGTAGAAGTCGAAAGTGATGGTTTCATCATTCGCGAGATATAGGTTTATCTTTGTTCCTCCACCCCGTTGGTGGACATAATAATGTTTAATGTGGCCGGACGGGACACGGGTTGTGTCTCACGGTGGTTAAGCCGACGGGTTCGCCTGGTCGTGCTTGTCCCGTCTGTGTCGATTGAGGACCGCCCGCGATATGGCCTGTAGGTTGGGATTGTTGAGCGCATGTTGCGCTGAGGCCACTTGAGTACAACTTTCCTTCACGATACAACTTTCTTGGTGGCGGACCGGGCAAATTATGCGGGAATACATCCGGAAACTCCGGACTATTGGGATATCCTTTACTTCCTTAAGCGAAGTAGCACAAACCCTCTCAACAGTTCTCTTAGGAATTGGAAGTTGAATAAGAAGTTGAATTGCTACGGGTAAGTTTACTTTGATAGTTCTATTCAAAATGTCGATGATGACCCCATGCCGATATCAATTCATACCCGGGATCACATCTATATCCGATCCTTAAGAACTATCATCTTGGTGGGAAAATCATGCCCACCTAACTTTATAGGCGGTGATGTACCATTTCCTTAGTATTAATCGGCGTCCCCGTGAGCGTATAAAAAGAAATTTTCTTTTGTTTCCCCAATAGGCATTTCATGCTTGACCCACAAATGTTCTATTGATGAATATATGGGATGCACGAGAATCAAATAATGTAGCTGCGGGATGATTGGCAGCGAGGAAACATACCCATCATCCTTTGGTTCTCCTACGAGATATCTCTTGACATTAGTATAGAACACTGGCCGGTCTTTTTCTCGACTTTACCCTTACGAGCATTCTATCCCTTCTTTGTTCTTGTTCTAGCATTTCTTGACTTCCCGTCTTTGCCTCGATAATTGGGATTGTACCTCAGAGGATTGGGGCATTTCGGGAATAGTGATCGGGCTTGCCACGGTTGAAACAGAATAGGACCACCTTGGCCTTGTGGAGCATGGTTTACGAATGACGGGGGGCATTAAATTTGGCGTGGATAGGTAAGAGCTGCGGCGGGCGACAAATGGGCTGCTTTGCTTAGGCCGAAGCGTGGTGGGACGAAAGGGAGGACGAGAATGGTTAACAGGGTGATAAAATACCTTCTGGCGCTTCATGTTGCCACCAAAAGTACCAGAAGACACATTCTTCTTCTTTCCCTTATTCTCCTTATGCTGGCGATACTTCTCCTCAGCATTCAGGGCTATGTCAACCACATCATGGTAGGTATCTGCAGGACGGATGGTCATCATGGTCTGAAGCTTAGAATTTAGGCCTCGCAGAAACCACTCCTTCTTTGGGTCGGTGTCAACATGTGCTGAGGCATACTGCAACAGATGATTAAATCGACCAACATACTGCATCACAGTTTGGTCTTTCTGTTTTAGTTCTATAAACTCTGTTAGCTTCTTAGCCATCACACCGTCGGGATATAATGGGAGCGGAAAGCTTGACGGAACTCCGCCCATGTTACACGGTGACAAATTTGGTTTGCATGGCTAGGAAATTTGCCCACCAAGCACTAGCACCATCCTAATTTGTTGTGCTCGAAAGCTGGCTTATGCTACTCAGTACATCCTTCTACAAGCTTAAATTTTAGCTCCATGGTACGGAGCCAAGCATCAGCTTCTAAAGGCTCCTCTGCCTTGCGGAACACTGGTGGATGGGTTTCAGTAAACTCATGGTATAGATTCTCCTGCATGTTGTTCTGGCGTTCCTGATTACGGGACTGATTGTTTTGTGCCATTTCTCTCATGAAGCGGTATTTTTCGGTGGTAGCATTTACTAATCGCCTTTATGGCATCGATCGGATTAGGAGGGGCTGGTGGTGGGTTAGGCATGTTATTCCTTCCCTGTGAAGTACCAGTACGATCAGCAGAACGAGTTGAAGGCATCTGTTTATAAACAAGCCAAACTTAGACTTTATTCAACTAGAGCAAACAAACCAAACAACACACTAACTGGTTCACAACATACACATCACACAAGTGCGCACTTGGCGAGAACTACCCTTACCCACTAGAGTTTTATTTATACTACATCCATCCTATTTTACAACTGATTCTTCTCACACCACTAATCTATCTGATCAAGCATCATCTTATTTTGTCGAGTACGGCT
Organism: Hyparrhenia diplandra; assembly: GCA_015847255.1. Classification (NCBI taxonomy): domain Eukaryota; kingdom Viridiplantae; phylum Streptophyta; class Magnoliopsida; order Poales; family Poaceae; genus Hyparrhenia; species Hyparrhenia diplandra. The sequence continues at coordinate 51,749 of JADLZK010002078.1, forward strand.
CCACTATCTCTCGGCTCCTCTTCCTCATCATCATCAGCGATCACTATGACTTCAGGACCAGCTACAACCTCACCAGCAGGGTCTTCCATCTCTTCATCAACTTCTCCATAAGGATATTGCTGATGAAAGGCTTCACGCAGGTTATTGTTGTATGCCTGCAGGTCTTGAACTTGGTGCTCCAGCTCATAGATCTGCCATATAGCATTGGTAAAGTCCTGCTGCTCCAACGCCCTCTCCTGCTGGAACTCCTGTGCATCAAGTTCATGACGCTCCAGTTCCCCCTGTAGAGTGCCAATATGCATGATGGCCTCTTCTCTATCTCTGGTGACTTCCTCCAGCTCCTGAGTCAGCATATTGGCACTCTACAGGGGGAACTGGAGCGTCATGAACTTGATGCACAGGAGTTCCAGTAGGAGAGGGCGTTGGAGCAGCAGGACTTTACCAATGCTATATGGCAGATCTATGAGCTGGAGCACCAAGTTCAAGACTTGCAGGCATACAACAATAACCTGCATGAAGCCTTTCATCAGCAATATCCTTACGGAGAAGTTGATGAAGAGATGGAAGACCCTGCTGGTGAGGTTGTAGCTGGTCCTGAAGTCATAGTGATCAGTGATGATGATGAGGAAGAGCAGCCAGAGATAGTGGAGCTGTACTCTGACAGCGAAGATGATGCTTGATCAGATAGATTAGTGGTGTGAGAAGAATCAGTTGTAAAATAGGATGGATGTAGTATAAATAAAACTCTAGTGGGTAAGGGTAGTTCTGCCTGCGTGCAGACTTGTGTGATGTGTATGTTGTGAACCAGTTAGTGTGTTGTTTGGTTTGTTTGCTCTAGTTGAATAAAGTCTAAGTTTGGCTTGTTTATAAACAGATGCCTTCAACTCGTTTTGCTGATCGTACTGGTACTTCCCAGGGAAGGAATAACATGCCTAACCCACCACCAGTCCCTCCTAATCTGACTGATGCCATAGTAGCATTAGTAAATGCTACCACCGAAAATACTCGCTTCATGAGAGAAATGGCACAAAAACAATCGGCCTCAGAATCGTGAACGCCGTAACAACAAAAGTGTGAGAATCTATACCATGAGTTTCCTGAAACCCATCCACCAGTGTTCCGCAAGGTTGAGGAGCCTTTAGAAGCTGATGCTTGGCTCCGTACCATGGAGCTAAAATTTAAGCTTATAGAAGGATGTACTGAGTACCATAAGCCAGCTTTCGTAGCACAACAGCTTAGGGATGGTGCTAGTGCTTGGTGGGCAAATTTTCTAGCCATGCAGCAACCGGGCCACCGTGTAACATGGGCGGAGTTCCACGCTTTCCGCTCCCATTATATCCTAGAAGGTGTGATGGCTAAGAAGCTAACAGAGTTTATAGAACTAAAACGTAAAAGACCAAACCGCGGATGCAAAGATGTTGGTCGATTTAATCATCCGTCGCAGATGCCCAAAGACATGTTGACACCCACCCAAAAGAAGAAGGAGTGGTTTCTCGCGAGGCCTAAATTTAAGTTTCGCACCATGATGACCATCCGGCCCCGGCAGATACCTACCATGATGTGGTTGACATAGCCCCGAATCGCCGAGGAGAAGTATCGCCAAAGATAAGGAGAATAAGGGAAAGAAGAAGAATGTGTCTTCTCGGTACTTTTGGTGGCAACATGAAGCGCCGTAAGGTATTTTATCACCCTTTTTAACCATTCTCGCCCTCCCTTTCGCCCACCACAGTTCCAACCCTAGGCAAGCAGCCATTTGTCGCCCGGCTGCAGCTCTTACCGCCCACGCCAGGCCGAATGCCCCCCTGTCATTCGTGAACCCTCGCTCCACAAGGCCAAGGTGGTCCTATCTCGCTTCAACCGTGGCAAGCTCGGTCACTATTCCCCGAGAATGCCCCAATCCCTGAGGTACAATCCCAATTATTAGGCAAAGATCGGGAAGTCGCAGCCACGTAACAAGAACAAAGAAAGGGACGTAATGCTCGTAAGGGTAAAGTCGAGAAAAGACCGCCGGGTGTTCTATACTAATGTCAAGAGATACCCTGTGAGGAGAACCAGTGATGATGGGTATGTTTCCGCTGCCAATCATCCCGCTAGCTACATTATTATTTGATTCCGTGCATCTCATACATTCATCAATAAAACATTTGTGGTCAAGCATGAAATGCCTATTGGGGAAAAACAAAAGAAAATTTCTTTATCTGATCTCCGGGGACGCCTCGTGTACTAAGGAAATGGTACATCGGGTGCCTATAAAGTTAGGTGGTCATGATTTTCCCACCAAGATGATAGTTCTTAAGGATCGGGATATAGATGTGATCCCGGTATGAATTGGATGTATCAAAGATGGGAAATTTCATCGATATTTTGAATAGAAGTATCAAAGTAAACTTACCTCGGTAGCAATTCTCAACTTCTTATTCAACTTCCAATTTCTAAGAGAACTGTTGAGAGGGTTTGTGCTACTTTAGTTAAGGAAGTAAAGGATATCCCAAAGAGTCCGTGAGTTTCCGTGATGTATTCCCGTGATGATTTGCCCGGTGCGCCACCGGATAGAGATGTTCGATTCAAAGATAGAGTTGAAACCAGGAACCGCCCCAATTTCTAGAAGAGCTTATAGAATGCCACACAAAGAATTAGCAGAGTTGAAGACTCAGTTGCAAGAGTTGCTTGATAAAGGTTTTATCCAACCTAGTTCTTCACCCCGGGGATGTCCCGCAATATTTGTGAAGAAGGATCAAACTCGAGGCTATGTGTGGACTATCGCCCACTAAATGAAGTAACAATTAAGAACAAGTATCCTTTGCCCAGAATTGATCTGTTGTTTGATCAACTTGCCGAGCCAAAGTGTTCTCCAAGATTGATTTGAGATCGGGCTATCATCAGATAAAAGATCAAGCCTGAAGATATACCAAAGAGCGCTTTTACCACTAGATATGGCTTGTATGAGTACTTGGTGATGTCTTTTGGGTTAACCAATGCCCCAGCTCACTTTATGTACTTGATGAACACCGTCTTTATGCCCGAGCTTGACAAGTTTGTGGTGGTTTTCATAGATGATATCTTAATATATTCCAAGAACAAAGAAGAGCATGTTGAGCACCTCCGAATTGTTCTGAAGCGTCTAAGAGACCATGAGTTATATGCCAAGTTCAGCAAATGTGAATTTTGGCTGGAGAAAGTACAATTCTTGGGTCATGTATTATCAGCTGATGGAGTTTCGTGGATCCCAAAGAAAGTCAAGGATATCCCGAATCGGAAGCCGCCTACCATCGTTCATGAAGTTCGCAGATTTCTTGGGAATGGCGGGTTATTACCGTCGGTTTATTCCTGACTTCTCTAAGGTAGCCAAGCCTATTACTGAGTTGTTGAAAAATCAAACTAAGTTTGTCTGGTCATCTGAATGTGAGAAAGCTTTCCAAACCCTAAAAAATTCACTGACAACTGCACCAGTCTTAGCACAGCCTAATATTGAGAAGCCGTTTGATGTTTATTGTGATGCTTCCGGCATTGGGATTGGGTGTCTCGATGCAAGAAGGCGAGAGTTATTGCCTATTATTCTAGGCAACTCAAGCATCATAAAGAGCATTATCCAACTCATGATTTAGAGTTAGCAGCAGTTGTCCATGCCTTAAAGATTTGGCGACACTACCTGTTGGGCAATACTTGTCATATCTATACCGATCATAAGAGTTTAAAGTACATCTTCACTCAGTTAGAATTGAATACGCGACAGAGAAGATGGTTAGAATTGATTAAAGATTATGATCTTGAAGTACATTACCATCCTGGTAAGGCAAATGTAGTTGCCGATGCACTCAGTCGCAAGGTCCATTGCAACTGTTTGACAGTAAATTTGAGAAACATAACTTTTATGTCAAGAGTTAGAGAAATTCAATATAGAAATTGTTGAACAGGGAACGTATCTAGTCTCACTGTTCAGTCAACTCTGAGAGATTAGATCATTATATCACAAAAAGAAAGCAAAGGGGTAGCCTCAGATCAAAGAGAAGGTTAGAAGTGGGAAGCCCACTTGTTTCAGAATTGATGAAGCTGATGTGTTATGGTTCAAGAATCATCTGGTAGTACCAAAAGTCTCTGAGTTACGTCGACAGATCCTCGATGAAGCACACCTCACAAGATACTCTATTCATCCAGGAAGCACCAAGATGTATCAGGACTTGAAACAAAGATTCTGGTGGACCAAGATGAAAATAGAAATTGCCCGATATGTAGCCAAGTGTGATACTTGTCGTACGAAAGTGAAAGTCTGACACATGAAGCCTCAAGAGACCGTTAAACCCTGCCTGTTCCATCATGGAAATGGGAAGAGATCGGTATGGATTTTATTATTGGCCTGCCCAGAACAGCAAGAGGGTATGATTCTATTTGGGTTATTGTTGACCGTCTTACCAAGATAGCCCATTTCCTACCAGTTAAGAAACGTTACCTAGCATTTGAATATGCCAAGTTATATGTGGAACAAATTTTCAGTCTTCATGGTGCACCAAAGGTTATTGTATCTGACAGAGGCTCTGTGTTTATGGATAAATTCTGGAAACAATTGCAGGAGTCTTTGGGTACCCAACTTAATCATAGCACAGCTTATCACCCACAGACTGGAGGGCAAACCGAGAGAGTCAATCAGATTCTGGAGGATATGCTGAGAGCCTGTGTCCTTACTTATCCTGCTAAATGGGATGAATGTTTACCCTTGGTAGAATTTTCTTACGATAACAGTTATCAAGAGAGCATCAAAATGGCACCTTTTGAAGCTTTGTATGGTCGCAGATGTAGAACACCTTTGAATTGGTCTGAGCCTGGAGAAAGATGGTTCTTTGGTGTGGATTTGGTAAAGGATGCAGAAAAGAAAGTTTGTGTTATACAAGCCAACATGAAGGCAGCTCAGTCTCAACAGAAAAGCTATGCTGATAAGAGGCGTCATGCTCTAGCATTTAAAGTGAAAGATTTTGTTTATCTGAAGGTATCTCCGATGAAGGGAGTGAAACGCTTTGGGGTCAAAGGTAAATTAGCACCTCGTTATATTGGACCATTTCAGATCGTGGAACGATGTGGGAACGTGGCATACCGTCTTAAATTACCAGAACAGCTTGTCAGCAGTGCATGATGTGTTCCATGTATCCCAATTAAAGAAATGCCTTCGAAGTGCGGATCAAGTAATTAACTTTGAAGGAGTAGAGCTTGAGCCCGATTTGACTTATTCTCGAAAGTATCTTGTTAGGGTTCTGGATCAGAAAGACCGTGTTACTCGAAGAAGAACAACTAGGTGGTATAAAGTTCAATGGAATCAACATTCTGAAGAAGAAGCCACATGGGAATCAGAGGAGTATTTGCAGGAGCATTTTCTGGAGTTCTTTGCTTCTATATAGGTTGCAATTCCCTACATGACTAGTAACTTGTTTCTCTTAGACTTAGAGGAGTGAGTTATGTAAACTTTTGTTTGTTCTATGAACAAGTTAAGGGTGTGTCTATCTGACACATTTCCTTTGCCGTTATGCTGTTTAGTGTTCCCAAATCTCGGGACGAGATTTCTTTAAGGGGGAAAGAGCTGTAACACCCCTGGTGTTATATCACTAAAACTGGCCATGTCATCATATGCACTGCAAAGCATCCATATTAGAGAACCTTGTTATGCATTCACTAAAAAGAGTTTAATTTATAATCTTGTTATGTTGAAGTGCATAAGAATGTGTTTTGAATGGTGTATTGCTTGAAATTCAATTTGAAAACCCTAATTTCCAAAATCTCTTTTTACCCCCTTTTCAATTGCTCCAAATCTAAGCCAAATTTGACAAAACTTCCAAAAAGCTAGTTTGTAGATCTTTTCTTGATGTACATATTTGATGTACAAAGTTTTTCAAGTTTTTATATAATTTTAAAAGTAATTTTGAATTCAAATTCAAATCTTTTTTGACCCCATTTCAAGAAGTCCAATTTAGAGGCCGAATTTGAAAATGCTTCTTTTATGAAATGTGTAGATCTCGAAAAGTTGAGCAAATTTCATTCTTGGAGATTTTTGAGTGCAGTTCAAATTTCGAGAGTAATTTTGAAAAGTAGAAACTAGGGTTTAGGAAATTGATTTTGGGGGGGAAAAGCGGAGGAACAGTGAAGCTGCTCGCCGGCGTGGCCTTCCCGGCGTTTCCGGCCGCGTCGCCGCGCCAGCGGGGCTTTGCCGACTTGTCGACCATGTCCGCTGGCGTGTCCTCGCCATAGCTCGTCCCTATCTCGTGCGGCAGAGGGTCCGGCGTCGTCATTATCCGTCCTCCCGAGCTTATCTCGCGGCCGACCTCCCTCTTCCTCCTATAAAAACCACGCGCTCGCCTCGTCTCGTCCATCCATCTCGGTTGAAGCTCAGTAGTTTCCTTTGCGCTTCATTTGAGCCCACTCGCACTGCTTTTCGTCGCCGGAGTCGCCCGCACTAGGTCTTCTTCCCCGGCCGGTCGGAGCGCCGCCCGTGAGCCGTAGTGTTAGAACTGGTGAGAAATATAAAGCTAAACCTTTTGAGTTTTGAGAGAAGGAAACAATGCATATTATCGGGGCATTCCATTGAACAGAGTTAGTGCGTCTCTATTCGTTTGATTGCTCTTATCTTGTGGTTTAACATTATTGTTGAATCTGTTGCAGCATAGGAATGCTCCTTCCTTTTTTTTTCCCCCCAAAAAAGAATGAAGAAAGCAAATGGACTATTACTCACAATCCCATACCAAATCATATTTCTGGAGAGCTAGACGTGAGCAAATTCGGCTGGCTTTTATGGGCCGAGGAGGGCTGAGTTGGAAAGGAAATGGAGAAGGCCCATTCAGAGTTGCTTCCTCATTCTCCAGCAATGGAGATGGTTTCACCAAATCCCACCCACTCTTGCTGAGGAAGATAAAACAGGCGGTCTTTGGGCTTTGCTCATTCAGCATTAGCGGATGGGAGAATTCATGTGGAGATCATCGAGGCCATGAGAGATCCGGACGGATAGAATGATTGCCTTAAACATATAGAATTCTGCTGACGTTGCTTGGTAACAGATAAAGATAGAATAGATATAGGTGTAGATAGATTATTAGTTCGCAGCAGGCGATAAGCATCACATAGTTGGCAGGATATTAAACTGTGGGCCGGGCTGGGCCGGAGTGACGCAAGATTTGCAAGTTGACCTTTAGCTTAAATATTAGCCGTTGGATGCAGATTTTCTTTTGATATAAAACAAAAACTTTATGGCTGTTCCCAAACCAGCAAGTCATTTTTTTCGAGCATTGTGCTCCTCCATACCATACCTCTCTGCAGGCTTTGCTTGCACACGGCTCGCTTGGTGCAGGTAGGTGCCAAGTGCACTGGAATATGCTTTCGGCGCAGATAATGTATACTTTAGCAAATGACATAAGTGCCCACGCCAAACTCAGCCAACTGTTTTCCTTCTTCTCCTGGTAAGGGTCTGGCCGTCTCGAGCACTTTAGGCCTGGTTCGACAAAGCTACCTACGTACTCCACGCAAAAAAATGTCAAACATCCTAACTTTTCTAGAGGTTTTACCAAACAAGCACTGATTGTGTGGGAGGAGTAAAAGAATGGGAGGGGGCACCAAAGCACAGAGGGCGCCATTACATTGTATGATCATTACACTATTAAAAGAATATTCCAGGTGCTGTTACATGTTTTTTTTATAAATGAAAACTTTTGTGTATATTAGGATGATTTACATTTTATCACATCAATTTTTTTACGCACTACAACGCAAACGTTCACAAAATATATACACACTCACCCATATGAATACACGTCCCAAGAAACCCTATCCCCTCGTAAGCACCTCCAAATGACCGAGCACCCAAAGCAGATCAAGTCACCAATGACGCTCATCATCGACGGCAAGCTTACCACTTAATGCATGCTTGTAGATAAATCGCGTAAAAAATACAAGGAACGGATAACTTACATGTTAAGATAAAACTTGTAGTGGATTTTAGCAATGTGGGTTATTAGTTGGTTGTATATGACACATGCTTAACCAGTTCTTAGATTTGGTTAAGACACGTGTTAAACCATTAATACCAGGCTCGGCTCCCTTCTCTCACAGATAGTTCCCAGATACCTGTGTATCATCTCAATTTAAGCTAACAACCCACTTCTCTTCTCTCTCCTCCAACCGAATATAAAAATATTGTGGCATCTCTCTACTCGCTTGCTTACATCAACTTATAATACTCGCTCTAAGAGCATGTATAATAATAAGTTATAAGTCAAGCTAGTCGCGTGATTTTGATGATGTAGGGGAAGAAATAAAAGAAGAGAAGATAGCTTTGGCTCTTATTCTAACATCGAGCTAGACATGGATGCGTATACATTAATGGATCCCAATAGATATGGATGTGAGAAGAAATAGAAAAGAGAAGAGAAACAAATAATAAAAAAAATATAGACAATTAAAATAGTATTTGTTGTATTACTTAGCTTATAGCCTACTTAGCTCTATTATTAGCCATTGCTGTACTACGCAGACCACTGTTCTGTTCACGTACTAACACTTGGCAGCGTACCTATTCGTACTGTCACGTGGTTCCTTCGTATAATACTCTAATAATAATCCCCTAATAATTTCTGTGTACTAATCTCAAACAAACAGTGGGCTACCAGAACAAAACAAAAAGTGAACGAAACGCGAGGGCAGAACCGTCATTTCGGACGATAAGCTCCAAGCCACCACACGCCATTAAAACCGCTCCACCCACTCCGCCCACTCCCCCTCCTCCGCCGTCACCTCTCCACTTTCCCCAGCATTCTCCGCCGTCGCGGCCGGCGCGTCCCAGTCCGAAGAGCCTCCCTACGACTCTGATGGCCAGCCGCTGGGTCCGACCCGAGGTGAGCTTCCTCAGTCTCTTCGATTCGGTTCCACACGCACGCACACGCCGGGCACACACTAACTCTCCCTCTCTGTCTCTGATGGTGGTGCCTTGGTGCCGCGCAGGTGTACCCGCTGTTCGCGGCGACGGGCGTGGCCGTCGGCATCTGCGGGTTTCAGCTCATCCGGAACATCACGGGCAACCCGGAAGTCAGGTCCGGATCTGTACTCTCTTTAACTCCACTGTTTTGCCTGTTTGATTTGATTCTTGCAAGAGATGTGCTGCACCTGCTGGAGCAGGGTAGATCTGCTCGGTTTCGGTGCTTTCTTCAAGTTGAAGTGGTAGTAGTTGTGTATATGTAGTTCAAGTTCAGTAGTCGCTTTTTTTTCTTCCTTGTCTGAAAGGCTCAACCTTGCTTGGTTCGGCGTTGACTAGCCAGAATCAGAGTTGTATTGTATCTATCCATCAGGTGAAATTTGTGCTTGTAGTTTTCCCGGTTGGAAAATTCGCTCTTTTTGGGTGGAGTAAGGTTGAAAACGACTACTAGACCGTTCCTAGGAGTCGTTCAGCCCGAGTAGAATCCATGACCTGCAGTTAAGGCAGAAAACTAAGTGTAGTGTATGCACATCCTTTTGTTCTTTCTAGTTTGTACTAATTATTTTGTGTACCTCAGTACCTGCATGGTGTCTGATTGCCCAATAGTTGATGACATCAGAAGCCACAATTGTAGCTGTGTGTTTGTGCACCCTAGTTCCTGAATTACATACATATATACACTAATTTTGTATCACTATCGACATGAATGGTATAGCTTGTATCTAACTTGTATCGTGGAAAGAACGAAGTACTTTGATGGCACTATCGACATGAATGGTATAACTTGTATCTAACTTGTATCGTGGAAAGAACAAAGTACTTTGATGGTATTGTTACTATTGTACTGTCACTTGTATGATTTATTTGGAAGCATGACCTTTCATACTCTAATTTTTGGTTAATAAGGAACAAAGTGCAATCCTGTTTCCTGAATTATATACTGAGTTGTTGACAGGGAAATCTAAATGGCTTGAATTTTGCAGGGTGAACAAGGCAGGGAGGGCAGCTGGTGTGCTCGAGAACCATGAGGAGGGGAAGCGTTACGCCATGCATGGCCTAAGAAGCTTTGTGCATGACAAGACTCCCGAGATAATGCCTGCCATCAACAAGTTCTTCACTGAGCCAAAGTGAAGCATGTTGATTGGCTGTTGATGGTTCTGCTACTAGTTGCTATTGGGGATTGTACCCTTTTCTGGCAATTCGATATGTTGTGCCGTCCATAAATTGGAGGACATCTCTTACTCTTATAAAAGTACCGTATGAGTGCTTGGTGATGACTTGGTATATGTGTAATGGTGAATGAGTTTGATCACCCCTGTTTGATGTTCATGCTCGTCTGTCATGCCGATTTGCTGCACTTCAATGATATAAAACTGTCACCCAACGTTCATTTGGATACTGCTAATGGTATATCTTGTGAAGTGCACCCCTTCTGCAGTTTGTGAAGCTTGACATGTCGATTTTGTGATACTGTGACTTTTGATTAGGCATTTGCATGTCTTGCATCTCCTTGATGGCCTGATATGATGCTATCCCAGCCCAGATGCCAGAATATGTCAAAAGTTGTTTATTTACTTTGTTTTTGTTAGAGCAACCAAGGTAAATGACTAGCTTATGACCTTTTCCCTCCTATCCTAAAGAAATACTCCCTTCGTCCTACCTGAGTTTGTCACACTCGATTATGTGTCATCTTATTCGACGCTTCGTCTTATTCAAATTTTTTTGCACAAATATAATTTATTTTGTTATGACTTAGTTTATTAATGAAGATATTTAAATATTGATTAATTTATTTTATGATTTGCATAAATATTTTGAATAAAACGGATGGTCAAAACATGAAGTTCAAAGTCAAAAAAAAACTAATTTAACTTCATGGGACGAGAGGGAGCAGGATCAAGTACTCCCGATCATTAAACCTTATGGTCACAGTAACCAGGCAAATTCATCAAAAGTTCCAAGTTCAGAACTTGAAGAGTACTGCAAAATAGTCGACCAGCCGAACTGATTCTAGACTTCAGCTGTCTTGCTGCTCAAACTTGGTGCTACTGGTACCAAACAGCTCCTTACGTTGCGCTGCGTGATATACAACGGAGCAGATACTGGAAACGAGGAAATAGTAACCTTTAGTGTCGACTTGTCCACTCCACTAGCAACAATTTGACAATTCGATCAATTTTTCCTGCCTTTTACCTTATGATAATGAAGAAATGGCCTCATTTCTTGCATGAGTAAATACAGTCGAAAGGGAATAATGCCTTCGTCTTTTTATTACATCTTGTACCGGGTGATTCCCTAAGCAAGCATCAACAACTAAGTTGATCTACCTACTGGAAAGGCTAACAAGTTACAACTCATCTGCCAACATCCTGCTTCATGATCTTGTTTCCCGGGTAACGTCCAAGTACCATGATCTCCATGCTTCCACATAATGACCAAAGAGATCGTTCAGGGCTGCAGCAACAAAAAGTGGTGTGATTTCAGTCCAATCACCTATCAAAAGAATCAGCACTTCGATGGTAGTTTAACAGAAATAGCACAAGGGATCAAACATACAAAAAATACAAAACTTTTGCGCAAAATTAGACAAATAAAATTTAAAATATATCATAATAACATGTAATATTGGATCTTTACTGGTTCTTTCATTACAAGCTCAGATTTTGGAATTTAGGTCAAAACTACAATCATCTATGTTTTCCTTAAAAAAACTAATGGGCATATGATTCATAGAGATTGAAATTGGGTTTTAAACATTGTAACACAAACCGTGTTAAGTACACAGCTGCTTTAGTACTTGATGCGTTTATAACTTTATATACTATTTAAGTATCTAACAAGTAGCAAGCCTTTAAAGTCTTAGTAGCAAACAATTCATAGTTGCTCATGTATTTTCCTTATTATTTTCTTTTTCCCATTCAAGATCAGACACGTGCTGCTGCAAGCAGAAGTGCTTGACAAGTTAATTGCAAGAAATTAAAAAGAGGACAAACAGTGTTTCGGTGATGCAAATTTGTTTCTTTGAAAAAGAATTCTTCCACACTGCAATTATACAAATGAAATGTTAAGCTCACCTTGATTCTGATACTGTGGACGGAAGGACACAGCAAGGTTTTCCCAGTCCTGAATGGTCTTCCTCTCCTGCTGCTTAATGGTTTGATCATCAGTTTCCTGTTTCTTTACACTAGCAGGATGGAACGGCCCATAAACAAAGTCACTCCTTTTCCCTTGCCCCAGCTGCCTCTCAAAATTCTTCACTATGCCAGCACCATGCATGAGCTTGACTTTGTTCTCTGCTGTCGAGTCTAACTTGCCTCGCTTACAGTCAGTGTTTGTAAGATCAGTACCAAATGCTCTCTTATTGGGCATTGCCTTCCTTGATGGAGGAGCAACCGTGACATTGTTCTCTTGCTTTCGCTTTGCCTGGCCAAGCCAACGAAACGCAGGTTTTCTTGTGTCTGCTTGCTGCGTCTGAAACAAACGTTACAAGAAACAATGTTCAGCAGCCACCACCCAGAAGTATCATTTCCATTCATTTGAAACGGTATTGCGGTCAAGAGCCTACCTTCTCAATGAGGTTCAAAGAAGATAGCACATTGGCAATGTCATACAATCGACGAACTTTGGCTGCTTTGTGAATATTAGAATCATTGTGAGTTCTATTTGGATAGGAAAGGCATCTGACAGAAGCATGGAACTAAACAAAAGGAATGCATGTACTAACTTCTCATGTTACTCTCTGCATGTCCCTCTCCAAGGAGAAGCCTTGCAGCTTCATCAAGTGAGATCGTCTCAACCTGCAAGAAGTACAAACCCCATTACAATTAATTGCAAAAGGGAAATAACCTGAACCATACGGGTGAATTCAGTCCTCTCACCTCCATGGTGAGGAAGAGCTTGACAAAATTCTGAGTGAGGAGCCCAAGGGACTTCTCCTTCCGATGATCTACAAACAGCACCCAAATGCTAAGTGAGCACACAACATATATGATAGAATGCTCCAGGTGAAACAAGAACACAACTAAGCAGATATACCAGATCTAAGGCAGCAGCTGGGCGCATCAGGCTTATCAGACGTAGTGTCAACAGACTGGCTGAGCTTCTCGCTCTCTGCATCTTCATCAGCGTCACCCAATTTTTCATCATCCTCATCATCTGATAACTTTACAATCACAAAACCCAGAGAAATTTGAATCTTTGATACATCAACAGCAGGTATTTTCTAACAAGGCCAATGTCAAGGTAAATCCAGTTGAGGAGTAACTAACGTTAGCAGTAGAGGAGTCCTCCATTGGCAGTAACACCGGTAGTCCAGACATCTCCCTTAACGCCCTCTCCTGATCAAACCAAACACGATTGAAAAGAATAAAAGGGGGGAAATTGTGGCTTACCAATGGAAGCTAAGATGGGTGGGATTCAGAACTGCAGGATGGAATCCAGTCCAGACCTTGAGTTCTTTCAGCGCAGCAGGGACTCCTCCGAATCCGAGCCATGTATACCGATTCTTGGCCCTCCGCACAAGAATCTGCAAGCCGTCCGTCCCCAAAGCCCCCAGGGATTGTTAAAGCAAGATAGCACATCATATCACACGGTTATAAAGAACAAGAACGCGAAATTGGCATTCCAAGAAGGACGCGGCTCACCCCGACGCTCTCGAGAACGTTGACGATATCGTAGATCCGGCGGCGCTCGACGCCCAGCCGCTTGGCCGCGTCGTCCAGCCCAATCACCTCCACGTCCTCCCGGTCGTACAGCGCCACGAAGCTTCAAGAAGGAAAGGATGAAATGAAACCAAACCAAACCAAAGGGCCAAAGCACCGCACGGCGCGAGCATCCCGGCCGGGCGAGGGCGTGAGAGGCGAGGAGGAGAGAGCTGGACTTACTTGGAGCAGAGAAGGCCGAGCGACTTCTGCTTGCGGCTGTACGCGTGGTGGCGGCAGGCTCGCGCGACGCCGCTGCCGGCGCCGGCGCCCTGCGGATCCACCGGCAGCTGCTGGGCGCCGGCCGCGGAGTACTCGGCGCCGGAGAAGGAAGGCCCGGGAGCGGGGGCGGGGGCGGCGGCATCCATCGCGGGCGCGCGAGCTGGGAGGGTTTGGCTGGGAAGCGGAGGGAGGGGGAGGAGGGAATCGCTCTTGACTTGAGGTAATTTCTTTCCTTTTTCCCCCGACGAAGTATAGATCTGCGGAGAGAGCAGGTTGGGGAAATGACGCGAGGCCGTTGGGTAATTTGGCGCCCGCCACAGCGGATCCGCAGCTTTTCAAACGCCTCCACCCCGCGTTGCCGCGGCTCTGTCGGTTTAAAGTTTTCCACTTCTAGTCCAGGGCGCGGCGCGCGGCTCAGGCGCCCCTAGTCGCGGGTGGATTTCGTTACAGTATCTCCGGTCCGGTCCGGTCCTTTCTTGAGATTTTCAAGCTAATTAGGAGAATTATTTGAATATAATAAAGTGTTCTCTATATTCTTATTAATATCATTCAATAGTTTTCTATGTTTTATGTGTATTTCAAAAGAAAACTTATCTGATCCGGTGCAAACTAGCCTTTCCGTGCAACCGAACAAACTTATAATTTGAGCCATGATGTTGATCAAGGGGACCCATGGAGTGTGGGAGGGAGATTTACAAAAGTATGATTAATCTTGATTTGCAAAGGATATCAATATTTGAAGATTTAATTGGAAAAGAAATTGTTGAAGGTTTTTAACCAAAATCATTAATTTATTATCTTTTTTTTTTTTTTTGGAAATGGGAATTTTTATTAATTTCAAGAAATTACATCAAGGCGATACAATGTCTTGAAACATTCCTAAACCTCTCGCCCTTGGGGGCACATGACCTTTGATAGTTTTTATATAACCACGCACACTAATGACCGTCCAATCCTAAGACTAGACCGCCACCCATGCGCTGGGAAAAAAAGTCCTTGGCCACCCGCTCCAAGAACCGAGAGGCCGCTACAAGCACCTCCCGGGAAGAAGGCCGTTTGCAGGATAGCCCATGTGCGGAGCTAGTGCGTGATCGAGTAGAGTACCTACAAAAAGAAGAATGTTTGTTTTCAAAAACCACTTTGCATTTTCGGGCAGAGCCGGATGGACCAACACAAGGCGGCCGCGCGCCAACAAGAACAAGTGATTTAAAATCTTTTGGTATTCCGTTCAGCCATCCCCAAAAAATGTTATTAATACTAGTTGGCTTCCTTAGACCCCAAGCCGCGTGGGACGTGGCCCATACCATCCTTATAAAACGACAATCAAGGAACAGATGTTGTATCGACTCGTTTTCCTGACAGAAACAACACTTTTGAGATCCTTGCCAGTTTCGTTTAGCTAGATTATCTTTAGTGAGGACAACGCCTCTCCTAAGATACCAAAGGAAAATTTTAATTTTGAGAGGTATTTTTAATTTCCATAACCTCTTGTTGACATTAGGTATGTTTTGGTTGATCGGTCCGTGATAGTGTGATTTAACCGAGAAGACACCTTTGTGGTCAAGGTCCCACTTGAACTCATCATTCTCCTCCCTAAGATTGATTTGTGCAAGGCGACCAGATTATTCCACATTGCTAATTTATTGCCAATCAAATCTCTACGCCAGGATAGATTGGGCATTGGTGAAGCAAGCACCTCGGCCACCGTATCCTGTTTTTTCCTAGCGATGTTATATAGTTGCGGGTATTGTTGTCGTAGAGGCCTATTGCGTAGCCACGTGTCTTCCCAAAATCTTATTTGTGACCCATTATTTATGACGAACGTTCCGAATTTGAGGAAATCTCTTTTAACTTTCATCAGACTTGCCCAAAAATGAGAATCACCGCTTTTCCAATGGACTTGCACTAGTGGTTTAGTCCCTAGATACTTGTTGCGTAGGATCTCATTTGCCATATTCCGTCCTCGTTGTCAACAGGCGATACAACCATTTACCGAGCAAGGCGATATTTTTGAGTTCTAGATTTTGTATCCCCAAACCCCCCTTGTTCTTTGGGTTGGCACAGGATATCCCATTTTGCTAGACGGTATTTCCTTTTTGTTCGTCACTCCGCGCGGAAGAAGCGTGATCGAAAATAATCCAACTTTTTCCGAATACCTTTTGGAATCTCAAAGAAGGACATCATGTACAATGGTAAGCTGCCGAGAACGGAGTTGATCGAGTTAAACGGCCCCGGTGGAGAGGTTTTTACCTTTCCAACTCGAGGCGTTTTTCAAACCGTTCTAGTATCTTCAACCAACTGAGTTTGACGGTCTCCGATAATGTATCGGAATACCTAAGTATCGGATTGGCAATTTACGGTGTCACGCCAAAAACGGCTCCCCTGTATCGATTCTCGAAATCCTTTGCCTCTCCAAAACAGAAGATCTCACTTTTATGGAAATTAATTTTGAGTCCTGATAGCTGCTCAAACGCACATAGAATTAGCTTCATATTATAAGCATGCTCCAGGTTGTGTTCCAAAAAGAGGATCGTGTCATCCGCATATTGTAGGATTGAAAGGCCGTCCTCGACTAGGTGCGGCACAACCCCACTTAGCCGATTCTCGGCTTTTTGCTCTTTTTATAAATAGTGCGAGCATGTCGGCGACTAAATTAAAAAGAATGGGTGACAATGGGTCTCCTTGTCGCAAATCCTTTTTGGTCCGGAAATAAGGTCCGACTTCATCATTTATGTTAATCGCTACACTCCCGCCTGATATGAAAGACTGTATCCACCCGATCCACTTTGGTGAGAAGCCCTTCATCCTAAGCGTTTGCTTTAGGAAGTCCCAGCGTACTTTGTCATATGCCTTTTCAAAATCTATCTTAAAAATAACTCCGCTCTGGTTTTTGCGGTGCATTTCATGAACCGTTTCATGGAGGATAACAACTCCTTCCATGATGTTACGTCCTCTCAAAAACGCTGTTTGTGTAGGACTGATCAAATGTTCTGCAACCGAGTTTATACGTATGGTCGCAACCTTTGTGAAAATTTTGA
This sequence comes from Hyparrhenia diplandra, assembly GCA_015847255.1. NCBI lineage: Eukaryota > Viridiplantae > Streptophyta > Magnoliopsida > Poales > Poaceae > Hyparrhenia > Hyparrhenia diplandra. The sequence goes on from JADLZK010002078.1 coordinate 68,650, forward strand.
AGCTCACATTTAGTAAGCAGATGGGCCTGTATTGTTGAATTTTGTTCGCATCTTGGGTCTTAGGTAATAGGGTGATTACTCCAAGTTCAAACTGAACACCGGGAGGTTACCAAAGTGTACAACTCATGAAACATTTGCATTATGTCCCCTTTAATGACATCCCGAAGTTGATAAAACTCAGTAGGAAACCATCTGGGCCAGGTGCCTTATTGTGTTCCATGTCAAAGATAGCTTCTCGAACCTCGTTTTCGAACGGTGCCGTGAGAAGTTCATTTTCTAGATGGCTAACTTGAGGAATATCATCGTTCTAGACTCATCAAAGAAGAAAGCATTATCCTCCGGGGCCAAAGAGTTCTTTGTAGAATTGGGTTATATAGGTTTTGAGGTTGTTTTGCCCTTCTACTTTTCCTCCTTCGTGTTCCAGGGAGAAGATACGTTTCTTGCGATGTTTGCCATTTGCAACCATCTGAAAGTATCGCGTGTTGGAATCCCCTAGGAGGACATCGGTAACTTTGGCCCGCCGATAGAATTTGAGCTCTTCTTCACGTAAAGTTTGCTCAGGCCATCGCTACAAGCAGACTTGAGCTGTTCCCTTTCTACTGGCTGTGAGAGGCCTGTTTTTTACGCTACCGTATCTAAGGCTCTCACCGTCGATTGGAGATATTCTTTTTGAATTTTATACTCCCCATGTTGGTTACCAGCCCATCCTCTGAGATGTTTACGCAGCGCCCCTATTTTTTTGTTCCACCGTTGTACCGCGTTCTGTCCTTGAACTGGTTTATTCCATATTTCCACAACTCGGTCCCTAAAGTCCTCGTGGGAAAACCAACTCAGGAACTGCTTGGTGATTCCCCTGTAGGAAAGTTCACCAGTGTCTAGAAGTAAAGGTGTGTGATCTGACACACCCCCGTCAAAGGCGTGAACCGTCACCAATGGAAACTTGAATTCCCATTCTGTGGTCATTAGTACTCTATCAAGTTTTTCATATGTCGGATCCGGAAGAGAGTTTGCCGGGTAAATTGACGACACTGTCAAGTCAATCTCCCGCAGATCGAAGCTATCAATAACTCGCATTGAAAAGGAATGGCCATCGGGGTTAAAATTATTTTTATTTTTCTCTTTGCTATGTCTCATTATATTAAAGTCTCCCCCGATCAAAGTTGGCAATGGGTTCTGTTGGCACGTTCGTACGAGCTCAATCAAGAAAGCTGATTTAAATTCATCTTGAGCTGGGCCATACACCGCCATCAAAATCCATTTGAAATCATCATTTTTATTGCGTAGATGGAATTTTATAAAAATTCCCTTCCACAATTAAGGATAAATCTAATACTAAAGCATTAATTCCCAACAGTATGCGCCGGATCGTCCCCTAGGAGGTAGACAGTGCCAAATAAAATCCGCCCCACCCGAGAGTCGATTAAGATTCGCTTTGGACATGTCCTTTTTCCCAGTTTCCATAACGGCCACAAAGTCAAGTTGTTGTTCCTTGATTGCTTCCGATATGTAATGATACTTAGCCAAGTCTGAAAGACCTCTCGCTATTCCAAAGTAAAAATCCTTTCATGGGGAAACACTTTTATTTCGCTTTCGGACCTTCTACGAGCTTTCACTTTTTAACCGATGATTTTGATTTGCGCACGGAAGCCTTTAGATCACATATCCTTGTGGTCAGGTCCGAGTCATCATAATCAACATCAGTCATGTCCTTGACCAAGTGGGATAAGAGCGCCTCATCATGTGAGGCGTCTTCCTCGTCACTTGGAGCAAAAGGATTTGTTTGTGACTCCTCCCTAGTTGGCTCTTTTCTATGTGCTTGTACCACTGCTCTATCTATTTCTATTTTTTTGAGTGCATTGTAGGAGACATGAACTGCATTGCTATTACCCCCCAGAAAGACACCAATAGCATTTAATTTATTATTGCAAGCCTCTTCCGTTAACTTGCTAAATAATAGAGGTGTAGTGTTACCTGCATAGGAGTGTGTCTTTGGACTCTTGCATGGAGTTGCAGCCAGGCCATCCAAATTCTTGATGGCAGCACGCTTCATTGCTTTGTCCATCATTATCTCGTCAGCTGCAGCAATACCATCCGCATTATACGAGTTATTAGCGCGAGCACTTCTACGTTTACCATCCATGAAAACAAAACCCGTGTTAGGGATCAACGAATTACCAGAAGGAGAGATGGTGACTGACGACATCCGTTGCTCTGTCTGCGGGGTCCTTGGTGACAGCGGAGTGTGCTCACTGCTGGACGACCGAGGGGAAACTGAAACATCACATGGCGAAAGAGTGGTGAGCACCACCTCACAGCCCAAACATTCATCAATAATTGGATGTCGTTCTGTACCTTGAGTTGGTTGGTCGACTGGTGTGCAAAGGTGATTTGTCTTTGCAACAATAGTCACAGATGGCCGCTCCAAGTTCGCCAACTCCGTCTGACCAGGACAGTTGAGCACCTCCGCCATGCCCTCTTCTGTTGGTTTGGCTAATTGGGTGCTTGGTAACGCCATGTCTGAACGTGCAGCTTGCAGCATCAAAGCAGCCCCTACCGATTGATCCAGAAGTGGTGCGTGTGCTGTGGTTAAAGCTTCCGGCTGAGAGATATGGCTGCTAGACAACAGAGTAGATGCTGCAACATCACACGGTGAAATAATCAGCACCTCTTCGCTGCTAAAACTTGTATTTTTAATCGTACAATTTCCCATACCTTGGCTCAGTTTTTGGACTGTTGTAGCACAATCAGTCCTAATGTGATCAGAGGTTGGCGTCTGCAGCCCCTTGCCCTCTTTCTGGCCTTCGTTCGAAGACAGAACTTGGCTGGCTGCTGAGCCGCACCCTGGAGATATCGGCAGATCCATTTTCTGTGCATAACCAGAAGCTGCCCCTGCAGTGGATGATGTTGCTGGACGCGCCGCCAAAGCAGGCCTTGCCAAGAGTTCCTTTGCAGTTGTGCATGCCTTATCTGTCGCAACCCCGTACTGAGTACCTGTTTCAGAAATAATACAATGTGAATTATTAGCAACATTGTCATTAACTGAAACTGAGGAAAAAAATGGGTGATACTTACAAACAATTTTTGATGGTTTTGGTGTGAAACCTCCTTTCGGTGGTGTCACCCAAATATACTTGTTTGTAGGCCCATTCAAAGCAATCGGCTTCGGTGGTTGACACGGTCGTTGGTTTCCAATAGGGGTCACCGCGATCATGTGCTGCATCGGGGCTGGTCCCGAATTCCCAATGCCCGACGATGGAGCATTGTTGTCCAATTGACTTGAGCTTTTCATTTTTTTGGCAGATGCTTCCCTCGCTCTCTCCTCCGTGCCGTCCTCAAAACCCCCGAGATCATCATAATCCATGGGGTCGTCATCCTCTGGAGGTGGAACTGTTGCTGGTAAGAAGAGTTCCGGTTCCTTTGTGAAAGTGATGGGAAAAACCTTGTATGCGAAGACTAGGTCTGTGGTATGGGGTACCCGATTGGGGTCTAGCATCCCCACTCTGACTCTGATCACACCTTTCTTCCGGTATGTTAACATGTCAACTTGCAAAGTCGCCCCGATAACATCCCCGAGAGCCCAAAAATCCAGATAGTGTCTATGTGTTGGTGGCACTCCTGTGGTGTGAACCCAAACCTCTTCCAGCATATAGGAGGGGACGATGTTCTGATTGTTTTGCCATGCCGATACTGTAATTGTTACACCATGATTCTTCAAATGAAACCCAATATCTGCCATGCTCTGTAGGGACTCATCACTAGGAAATGCCACAAGGAAAGATCCCTCCTCATGTGGTAGGGCTTCCCACTGCCAATCTGCCCTAGTGATACGTGCAAGCTCCATCTGCACCACCTCTGCCGTAATCTTTCCCCCTGTGACAGTCACCAGGCCCGTGGTCGTCGGCTCTGGAGTCTCTAGCTTGTAGTCAGTTTCCGGCATTCTAATAAAAGCAAGATCTTTCATTGCCGATCCATAGAAAAGTGGCGCTGGTTTCGGCATTTTCAGGATGGGACATTTTTCGGAGATATGCGAATTTTTCTTGTTGCAAATGATGCAATCAAGATCCGCTTTACAATTTTCACTGACATGACCACCGCATTTGCATCTAAAACAGAAAGATCTCTTCTTCTTTAACGTACCCTGGTCTGCTGTTTGCTGTGGCACAGCGTGCTCAGCACCTTGTTGACTAGACTCCCCTCTGTCCACCGGATTGACAGGTTGTTGGACTATCCCGGCCGGCCGGTACGCCTGGTGCTGAACGACGGTACCTGCACCTCGACGGGGTGGATGCTGTCTACTCCGTTGATATAAAGACTCTTAGAGTAGCTAACAAGGTTTGTTTTGGACTACTTCGCTGCATAGAAAATCAGCTCTCCTTATACAAGCACCACTCCAAACATACACCGTGGAAGGCCTAAGGGCACCCGCAATGTGAAGTAGCGGGTGCACTCTGATACTGGGTCCCATAGGTTATACGACTTGTCATGTAGTTTTGCATGCAGTGTATCGAACTGAACTTGCTCCGTGAGTTGGGACCCAAATGCAAAAAAAAAAAAAAATGGTTGTTATCTTCCCTTAACCCAAGCTTTCCTCATTCTTCTCTCCACTTAGTACCGTGTATTATTTTTTAAAATGGGAAGGAGTAGGTGTAATGGCTGGAACATGCTGCTCCATAGCACCAACCCTGCAGTGTTTGGTACTCGGTGCTATGCATGCATTCAGTGTGTCGCACCAGTCAAAACCCATACACTGCGGGTGCTCTAATACCAGCCACATTGTACATTTTTTTTGTTGGTTCTATGCATTTAATGTAGCTATAGTACCTGGACCATACATTGTGGCTTGTTTCTTTGGAGGACCAACTCCCATGCATAGAACCAAGCATCGTGCAATAAAAAAAAAAATTCCAGCAAGCTCTAACACAGCTGTCAACGCTCTGTCTCTTTCTTTTTCTGTGTGTGGCCCCGCTATCGAACCAAGTTCTGATACTACACACTATGAGGTAAGTACCAACACTCGTCGTTATCACTGGTGCACCACTCCATCGAACCGAACCCATTCCTCCACACTATGTATGCTCTAATGCTCGATGCTTCATGCGGTTGCATATATAGCAAAGCCTGGTCGAGATACGCTCGAATCAAGCGTATCCAGCGATGCAGATGTTTGCATGACTGGAATTGAGTTCAAACAGTGAAAACAATCATCCAAATGTATTTCATCAAGTTGGAACAAGAAAAACAACCATCCAAACCTATTTCAAGACACTAGAATGAGATCAAACACTCGAGTGGCTAGTGACACCAGCGACCACAGCCAATGCGGGTCAGATCCCTAGAGTGGGGCTCACGTCTCTCGCTAGGACTCGCTTCCAAATAAAATCTACAACCTATCAACCTCTCTCACGTGGAGCCACCAAGAAATGGATCTTCCCATCGCCAGCAAAGTTGTGATGGTTTTGGCTGGTGATCTCTGAAAGGACACGACGGCGGTGTAGTTGGAGGTGCGGTGTAGGTGCAGTGTGCATTTCCTATAACTGTAGCCTGACGAGACACATTAGAGCAACTCCAGTCTCCAACAGTTCCCTATCATTTGTTTCTAATGTCTCTGAGTTTGGCAACTCCCAAATCGGTTTTGGAAAGCAAAAAAATTACCTATCTCCATTAGTTTCTAGTAATTGACTTCCAAAAGATAAATTTAGGCCCACCCAGTTGTTTCTGGTGGAGTGTTCATTGATCCGTTGCGCAGCGCCGTGGTCTTTTCTTCGCCCATCTGTGTCCCAACATCAGCAAGCACCCACGCTGCATCGCCGACGACAACGAGCTGCTCCAGTTCCACAGCGCCACCGTCTCCTGCTCCCTCGGCCGCGGTGGCTCGCATAGCGTCTACACGTCCAACATGTGCAACGTCTGCCGCATCATTCGGCATGACTTCTCCAGGAACGACAGTGTTGGTGTGTTCACCACCTCCACGAGCAAGCACACGCTGGATTGCCTGCAGGAGATTGGTGCCGCTGGAGGTGGCGGTGGCACTAGCGAGGACGAGCCGGATGGCAGCATGAGGTACACGCTGTTCGTGTGCAGGGTGATCACGCGAAGGATCCACTGCCCGCTGGAGCAACCGGGGGTTCGACTCAGCGGCCAGAAAGGTCAACGAGGATTCGAGCATCGAGGAGTTGTATTTGCTGAACCCGAGCGCTCCTCCCCTGCTCTAGACAGTGGCGCAACTTTGGATCGACTCTGGAAAAAGCACCGAGACGGCACGAAGGAGGACCTCACGCGTGCAAACAACGATGCACGGCGGTTAGGAGCGCTGCGGTCGTGTGCAAATTTGCGCGCTAGAGGGGGATGTATTCCAAGTGCCAAAAGATTAGGAGCTAATTTCGGAACTGTTGGAGATCACTTTTTCTCTGCCCCCCCAAAAAAAAAAAAAAAAAATAGGATTGTGAGCTATTTTAGGGCACCGTTGGAGTTGCTCTTACACACCATATAGGTTGATCGGTTTGTACACATGATATGTTTTGAACAAATATTACATAATAGAGGGAATAATTAATAAATATGGTACTACTCAAATAGTTTATTTATATACACAAACCAAAGTAACAGTGAGCACAAGAACTAAAAATTTAATTAACCTATTGCCCCATTGTTTTCAACACTTTCCTAGATTTATCGCAGCTATAGTAGCAAGATATTGAACCAGATGCCGCCTCTACCACCTGTTCAGAGGAAAGTACCGGCAGGTGGCGTGATTGTCAGTGACTCACTATAGAGGGACGTGCTGCAGGTGCTGCAGGGAGGACTCAATCCCACGGTATATTACCACCACCGAAACGAGGAAAGTGCTAGCAGGTGGCCTGATTGTCAGTGACTCACTGCTCAGGATGGCAACGGGTACAATACCCAACGGGTAGTGCCCACCTTTACTCACACCCGTCAAGACTAAATTTCACCCGTCGGGTTATCCGTATCCACACACGGGTAGAAAAAACATTTCATATACGCACCCGCGCGAGTAAATTCTACCCGACGGGTAAACCGTACCCGCGAATAGACCCGAGTATAACATATGAAATGTGTTATAAATTCAAATATTTAGTAAATATTAGGTCAATATATATGTACAAAAGCAAATCTAACATCAAATAGCAAAAATACTAGTGTTATACATATGTGGATTTTAGTTGAGTTGGCTCAAATACTAGTGTTACATGGGCCAAATTCATTAGGATTGCTAGTGATATATGCGGGTGTTTATTATCCACGGGCTTAGAAGCCGAGGAACGGAACACGCCCACGTTCCCGTCCCGGAACGACGTTCCAGTTCGTGGGTGCGGAACAATGTGGAACGTCGTTCCCAATCATGATGGAACGCGGCCCGGGATCACAACCAATCCGAGGAACATAGAGTCCCAAACATAGACGGAACGTTGAGCCGTTGAAGCGTCTCGCATCGTCATCAAGTGTCTTCAACACTAAGCTGAGATCTATCCATTCGCCGACAAGAGAGAACAGGGCAATAGGCTCAAGCGGAGCCATCAGAGCATATCAGGTACTGCATTTTGGGAACGTTTCGGAAACACGTTCCGGGAACACGTTCCATCTAGATTAGGTACGCGTTCCATTTGGATTTGGTAAAAGTAAAGCTGTATACCCTCTTCGTTCCATAGTTTTTGAAAATGTCGTATCACGTACCACGTTCCCGTACCACGTTCCTCACGTTCCGGGAACATGGCTTCTAAGTCCACGGGTAGACGGGGATGGGTAGCATACATCTACACCCGCACCCGCATACCGGATGGGTAGAAGATTTCTTATAGTAACGTACCTGTAGGTAGAAAAATCATTCTACACTCATATCTTTATCTAGTAAAACCCGTCATGCACTCAGGTTTCGGGTACCTGTTGCCTTTTTGACTCACTGCAGAGGAAAGTACTGCAGCGAGAAGTCAATCCCGCGATATATTACCAGCACCGATACGTGAAGCCTAGCCTTAAGAGTTAGAGAGGACAATGGTGATATGGATATATAAACGGAAGCAAAGTTATACCTGTTGATATCTCTGCCCTGTTGGTGGTGAAAATGATGAGAATCACAGACAACACAGAGCACCAATATCAAATTTTGCTCTTGACGTTTTCGCCAATTGGTTTAGGCTATCTGCACCGCTGCACCTTTAAAATCATACTGTATCTCTCCTACATCGTGGACCCCACATGTTTTGTTTTCAGTTTTGCTGCAGCCGTCCAAACTCTATCTCATACTTTATCCTCCTAGGTCCCACGTGTCAGGATTTCTTCCCTCCCCTCCCCTCCCCACACGCATAGCCGTTCCTCGGCCTCCTCCGCCGTCTATGCGCGCGCCGCTGTCGAGCTTGGCTTGGCTTGCGGAAGGACGAGACTCCTCACCCCGCCGTCAACGCACTCCTCGCCCCCCTTCGCCCCCATCTCTCCCTCCTCGGACGAGATCCCGCTCCCGGCCGCATCCCCGCGCGCCCAGCGTGCGGCAGCGGACCGGCCGCACGGGGAGCTGGAGGCGGCCGGCCCCGGAGGAGGCGCGCGAGGAGTGGGTGGGCGGGGTCGCACGCTGCGCAGGCGGCGGATGGGCGCAGCTGGCCAAGGAGAGCGAGTAGGACCGCGCCCGCCCGCCCGGTGCGCTAGCAGGCTCGATCTCCGGCTCACGCGGCGGTCATCGGTCTGCGAAAGGACCTCGGCGAAGCGACCGGATGGCGGCGTCGGCTATGTCGGCGGCGTCGGGAGCGTTGGCTATGGCGGCGGCGTGGTGGTGCCGGAGAGCGCGAGGACGCCCAGTCCTCCCTGGTCCCCTCCATGCTCGTCGTGGAGCGAGTGCATCGCGGGGCCCATGCCATGCTGTCATCCACGAGTTCGAACACGCAGACGCCTGGCATTCTAGGAAACGAGGCCGGGATTCTAGGAAACGGGGCCAGAGCGTAGCTACTCCCAGTACAGCGGTGCAACTGGTTTCACTCTAAATCCATCCTGGAGGGAAGCTCCCAGTACAGCGGTGCGATCAGTCTTATAATAGGATGGCCATCCGCCATCCGGTACCACTATCAAATTTGGCTGATGACCTGAAACATCATCAAAGCATCAGTGGTGCAGAATAATTAGAAGAATCACAGATGAGATTCCGGAGAAGAAAAATTCAAACGAAGAAATATGAAGCTATTTCTCTTGGCTGTCCAGGTGTGGTTGCTTACTCAAATAGAGGGGTGTCGCAGCAGACACGGTGATAAATGCCTGGGGTTTTAGTATTCCAGTATTCCCTGTTATATAATTAAAAAATGCAGACAATCTTCTCAGTAAATAATATTTTGAGTAGATAAAAATGGTGGGCAAAAGAAGATTATCAATTTGAGTGGACTGCAAAAAGAATATGAATAACAGCCACTTGGTAACATATCCATTCAATGCTCTCTCAGTTCTCTTCTGCCGAGTAACATAAATACTGCTTTTTAGTCAGGCGCTTCTTCCACTCCTCTTCACTCAGTGATGTATAATCTGCTTTCCCTGTTTGCACACGTTGAAGTATTGGCTTGTAGTAGTCTCCAATATACTGGGTCACTCCTAGAACATCCAAATTCCAAATCACATAACAAGTGCAACAAATTTTGTCATGACCCAAGAAATAGGGCTCGAAGGACAGGCCCACCCGGCCCGAGGGACGCCGGGCCGCCCCCATTCAAGGCGCGCGCCCCCTCCTCCTCCTCCTCCTCCTCCTTTCCGCGGATTCTTCGACAATTAATTCGGGAATAAAGGAGGAAATTATCTAGGATTATCTTAGGCTTTTTGGTGTGCAAGGGGATATTCCTATCTATAAAGAAGACCCTTATTAGGAAAATAAATAGGATATGCTTGTAAAAGGTATTCCAATCTATAAGGAAACCTTTAGAGAGATTGCTTGAGATACCATTCCCACTAGCCGGGCTATCAAAGTAAGGGGTGCATAATCTTTCGGGGCAACAAGCAAATAAAGAAATTTATCCCAATCTCCTGGCGGCTCCCTCTCCTCGCGCGCCGCCCCTCCCCTGCCCTCACACACCGCCGCCAAGACGCCCCACCCGCCGCACGGCGGCCCGAGCGCCCGCGCCTCCGCGCGGCGCGCTGCCGCGCCGCTCCTCCGCCGCCGCCCTCCCCTCTCCACGATCGTCTAGTGGGTGTCAATTCCGGCCCAGTCTAGTCGGAATCGGCCGGTGGTATCCGGAGACCACTACGATCTACCCACCACCATGGATGCCGAGACGAAGAAGCTCCGAAGAACTTGGGGGACCGGTTCGCGAGATTCACCACCAGGATCGACACGCCGCCGAGCAAGTTGCTATCCTCTCAGGCAACGATCCGGCGACGATCAAGCGTCAGCAACAGCTGCAGGAAGCTGATCAAGCCATGAAGACGCTGTTGGAGACAACAGCCCGCGACTTCATCAAGAAGAGGACGGATGGCAAGCAGAACCAGGATGATCAGGTCACAGCAGCTGATCTGGAGAACCTGATGAAGGGCTACTTGGGGCCGAAGGCGGCACCAGCAGGGGCGCCCACGCCAGGGGCGCATGCGCCGCCCCCTCCTCCGCCTCCGGTGGACACCTTCCCAGGTCTCGCTCCTCGCTTGCACAAGCTGTCCTTCCCGACCTATGATGGCAAGGAGGACCCCCTCACATGGATCAACCGCTGCGAGCAATTCTTCAGAGGACAAGGTATGCCTGCCACGGAGCAAGTTTGGTATGCATCCTATCATCTCACAGGAGGAGCACAGCAGTGGTACATGAGGCTGTCCCAGGAGAAACCGGTGGCAGATTGGGCAAGCTTTGCCCAATATGTCAACGAGCGCTTCGGACCAGCGGCACGGCGCAACCCGCTGGGCGAGCTGGCATCGCTGAGGAAGATAGGCAGTGTCGACGAGTACACGGAACAGTTCCTGGTACACGTGGCGCGTGCAGGCCACCTCGACGACAAACAGCAGGTGAACATTTACACGGCTGGCTTGGGAGAGCCGCTCAAGACGGACGTCGAGATGCAGGACCCCAAGGACATGGAGGCTGTCATGTCTCTTGCCAGGGCGTACGAGCAACGTCGGACGATCCTCTACAACCCCGGCAAGCCCGGCAGCGAGAAGGGCAAGGCGACCGCACTGTGGCCATGCTGGCCGCCGCCCCAGCGCCCTCCTCGTCGGCAAGCACCAGCATCGACGCGGCGGCCGTTCAAGCGGCCGACACCGAGAGGAGATGACGAACGACGCAAGGCCGGCCTGCGCTTCAATTGTGATGAGCGTTCACGCGTGGTGACAAGTGCAAGCACCTCTTCGACATCACGATCTTCAACGACTACACCGAGCGGACATGAGGGCGTTCCACTAGCGGACGTCAAGGAGGAGCCCGCCAATCTCAAAGTCCTCATCGGGGACCCCCGACTCCCGTGCGTGGTGCTCATTCTTTATACCTCGTCGGCATCATCTCGGGCACGCGGCGTCAACATCATCGTCGACTCGGGAGCAACGCGCAACAACTACTCGACCCCAGCGTGGTGGCTACGGCGAGCCTCGGACTCGGCCGAGACGTGTCGCGATCACCACGGCACCGACGCCACTACCACATGCGGGCTGCCACCTTTGACGTACCTCTACGCATCGGCGCCCGGCGGCCGACATAGACACCTCGTCATGCATGTGGGCAACGGCGTCGGCGTCATCCTCGGCATGCCTTGGGCGGGCAAGCTTAGGGACGGGTGATATGGGACTTCGTGACTCGGGAGCTACTGAGTACTACCGCGGACGGTCGTCCGACCACCTTCACGTCGGCGCCGCCTCCCAGCATGGGGGCCCGGCCCTGAGTTGCTGCGGTCAGGCATCTTCGCCGGTGTCAGGACACTTCCCTCCAGAGGCGGGAAACGCCCAAGGCATGCAACTGCCTTGGACCTCTACGACACGTCTACGGGAGTCTTCGTCCAGCTACGACAGGCGACACCGGAGGACCCAAGACTGCGTAGGATCGCCCTCGGCGTCACCACGGCGACGCCGCCCCGCACTGGGACGGTTGAGGATGGCCTCCTCCTCTTCGATGGTCGTTTCTACCTCCCGGCTTCCTCTCCCGCACGGGACCTGTTGGAGGCCTTGCTTCATGGCGGAGTTCGTCGGACGAACTTTCTCGCTTTGGGCGCCCTACGATCGCACCGGCGTCGGCTTCCCCGACCGCCATCCTCGCTAGGGCGGCATGTGGCGCGGGCGCCACCACGTCGGCCGGCCCAGTGGTCGTCGTCCTCGATGGCATGGATCGCCTCTTCCTCACCGTCGACAACGTCCACATCGGCTATGACATAGAGAGGGGCTCCCACCAGCTCTCCCCTCCCCTCGTTCGGCGTCGGCTCCTTCATGTGCGATGCGATCTTTGAACTTGGCTGCTACTCCACCTACTCGCCGTGACATCACCATTTGGCGCCTCCTTCCGCTCTTCGTCAACGCTCCGCCCAATGCGCTTCTTGTTCCTGGAGAGCCCACCCCGCGACATGGTGCATCAGCACCTTGAGGTGGGCGTTCCAAGGGAGCTCCTGCTCACGGCCCGTCGACAGACAACATCATAGCGGGGCGTCTTTGTCCACCAGTACATCTACCACGGCTACATTGGGAACCTCCACTACCTCTTGGAGTTTGCTCCCGGCGTAATGAGGGGAGAACATGATCCTCCGGAACCCGGTGCACGGCAAGCTAATATTACAGGTTGAGCTGATAATGCCAGGTGCAACTGATCTCCATCCAGGTGTGACCAAATGGACTTTCATCGAGCGCGAGGACGCGCCGGTCGGGAGAGGGGGGGGCTTATGTCATGACCCAAGACATAGGGCCCGAAGGACAGGCCCACGCGGCCCGAGGGACGCCGGCGCCCCCAGGCTCGCGCCCCCCCCTCCTTCTCCTTTTCGCAGATTCTTCGGCAATTAATTCGGGGAATAAAGGAGGAAATTATCTAGGATTATCTTAGGCTTTTTTGGTGTGCAAGGGGATATTCCTATCTATAAAGGAGACCCTTATTAGGAAAATAAATAGGATATGCTTGTAAAAGATATTCCAATCTATAAGGAAACCATTAGAGAGATTGTTTGAGATACAAGTTCCAATCAGGGCTATAAAAGTAAGGGGTGCGTAATCTTTCGGGGCAACAAGCAAATAAAGAAATTTATCCCAATCTCCCTGGCTCCCTCTCCCTCGCGCCGCCGCCCCTCCCTGCCCTCACACCACCGCCGCCAACGCCAAGACGCGCCGCCCACCCACAGAACCCCGCGAAAGCCGCCCGCCGCCCGGCGGCCGCCAGCCGCTCCGCCGCCTCCTCCCCTCTCCACGATCGTCTAGTGGGTGTCAATTCCGGCCCAATCTAGTCGAATCGACAAATTTATTTAATTTCTTCGATGGAAAGGGAGGTGCTTAACAACAAAAAAGGAGACCAAATATTGAAGGCATATATTCTATACGAAATACTCCCTCCATTCCAAATTATAAGTCGTTTGCCTTTTTAAACTTTATGTTTGACCACTCGTCTTATTCAAAAATTTATGCAAATATCATCAAATTTAAGCTATTTTTGAAGATTTTATATTAACAAAACAACCCACCGAAAAAGAAATAAAAATTTGCACATATTTTTGAATAAGGCAGTGGTCAAACTTAGGGACAAAAAAAGTCAAACGACTTATAAATTGGGATGGAGGGAGTAGTATTTAGCATGAATGCATCACGTGAAGTCTGATTGTTCCAGAAAACCATTGAAATTAAACTAAAGAGAAGATAGAACAAGAATATACATTTCTGTCAAATTAGTTTGTACTAGCAAATTTCGTAAAACCTCTTGACGAGACAGAGGATTTACTACGCCTGTTACATTTTTGTCAAGTTAGTTTGTTGCCGTTTGATATTGCCATTTCATTTTTCTCGTGATGCAAGATTTTGTGACTTGTATGAAAACGGGCATCAATCATGTAAGCTTAAACCCCAAAGCATTTCCGCACTATCATCTTTTAATATCTTTTGGACAGATGAAAAATTTGCTGCTTGTGCTACCTGTTCTCCCTTAGTTAAAACAAAATCAGAATAATTTTGTTACTCTCAACCTATGCTACATTCATTTGCCAAATTAGATTTACCAATTCCTCGCATGCTAAGCCGCCAAAACCAACAACCAAATTGACTGCACTATTGTTTACTATGGACATCTCAAAGGCTTTTTGATAGCATTAGCATCTCGCAGTAGTAGGAATACATAAACGGATTCAAAGAATTTTCCAAGGCAGCGGCACTTCGGCCCAGCCTGCGAATCGGCAAAGGCTGCAGCAACCTCCCGAATTAGGGAAAATTCTGCCTAGACCACCTGGGCCTGGACGGCCTGCTAGGCTGTCGGTTCACCCTCAAACTAGGGCCAGATCGTCGCTCTCCTGATTCAGTCACGTCGTCGTACCCTCCCAAAACCCTATCAACCCTACCCTGGCGACGGCGGCTCCAGCACGATGGGCGTGCGAAGGAGGTCGAATCAGAAACGACAACGAAGGGCGGCGACTGTATCCGTCGGCGACGGCGACAGCAACGGCGGCGGCGTGGACTTGATCAGCGACCTCAACGACGACTTGCTCGTGCGTATCCTGGACGTAGTTCCGGACGCCAAGAACGTCGTGCGCACCCACGCGCTCTCGCGGCGGTGGCGTGGCCTCTGGACGGGGGTGTCCGCCCTGCGCTTCGCCTTCGAAACCAGCATGCTGCCAGCGTCTTGCAGGTCAGACGCGCTGCCGCCGAGCGGTGTTTTGCTTTCGTCAATGGCGCTCTGATCTCGCGCTTCGTGTTACCGCTAACGAACCCGCTTATGTTTTACAGGTCAGACGCTGCCGTCGAACGGTACATTGCTTTCGTCAATGGCGCCCTCGCGCTTCGTTCTGCGGCTACGCAGCCCGCTTTCGTCGAGGACCTGGCGATCTTGTTCGACCTATACAGACATGAAACGAAACAGCTCGTGCCCCTATACGTGGAAGCCGCACAGGGATGGATCCGTTACGCTGTGCAGCACGCGGTGAAATCTTTTGTCTTGAAACTGACGCTGCCATTGCTGTGGCGGTTCGACGACATGGATCGCGATGGCAACTATATCGAGGGTAACTATATCCAGCATCCTGTGATGACCCTTGATGAGATGGTTAACTATGCAAAGATGGAGAAGATGCATTTGAAATTGGGTGGTGCAGAACTTCGACTGCCTTCTTCCACAGTGGTCTTCCCGTCGCTTATTGATCTTTCACTCGAAGATATAGAGCTCCCAGCCGGTGGTGAAGACCTCCTTTCTCGCCTTGTGTCATCGGCGTGTTGCCCACGTCTGCACAAGCTTCAGCTTCGACAAATGTTTTTTGAGCCCTCTGCAATAGAAGTGTTGTTGCGTATTGAGGCAGACACACTTGTGGAGATGTCACTAGAGTCAACGTTTGGTCTGCAATTCTTGGAACTCAGAACGCCTAGTCTCCAAGTTCTACATATTGACGTCTCGACCTTCAATTGGCTCAATAGGTTCATAGTCTCGGCTCCAAGGTTGGAGAATCTCAAGTTCTGGGTACAACGACCTTTGCGTATTGATGATGTTCATGGTCAATTGTCAAATGTGAGAACCCTCATGATTCAAATGTTCTCACATGGAGAAACCGACTGTGAGGACAGAAATGATGCTAGCATTCATCTCCTGCAATGTTGTAGGTCAATTAGATGCCTTGAAGTATCTTTTGAAATTCCAGAGGTATGTTGTGTGCATTCAGAGTGACAACCCATGAAAATGCTAGTGTTGTGTTCATTTATTTGTTTCATTCATGCACTAGAATTTGTTGTATGGATTTAATTTGCCTCAAATTTGTTTTAAAAAATAAAATGAACATTCATATAGTCTGATATATATTTATTTTGTTTTCATACTGTTTTTCCTTTTTTTTTCCATTTTCTTATTTTTGTGTTTGTTTCATCCTTTTTATCAGACAAAGGATCAAACTGTTGAGATAATGAAAGGCAGGATTCCACTACTTCCTTTTTGTGACCCACTTAACAGTTCACATGAAACTGTCAGAACGACATTCCACTGGACCTGGATTAGCATGTCTCCTTGCACAATGCAGCAATATTAAATATCTCAGCCTACAGTTAGACTATTTCGTTATCGTTACAAAGGTGACACAAAATGTTCTTCCACTAGTTCATGTATACTAATTGATTTGAATTGGTCCTTACATGTTAATCCCTTTCATCCGTGGAATAATAATGCATATATCCTTGACGGTCTTTTATTGCAGGACCCATCAGAATTGGATCTCTTGTGTGATAACAACTCATGCCATTGGAAATCCCATGACTTCTCATTAGCTCATCTCCAGGAAGTAGAGTTCAAGAATTTGATGGGAACTGATTGTGAATTCCTATTCATTCAATCCATACTGACAAAGGCAACAGAAATTCAGATGGTAACTATTAGTTTTAACTCATTCTACTGGTGTAAAGGCAGCAAACGTGGTTTTTAAGCTTGTGCCACCACTAGACGGTGGGCTGTGGACTACTTGCAAGGATCGCAAGTTATCGTACAAGTGGAGACGTCTATGAGTGGAGACAAAGTAGTAGAGGGATCTTGTTTGGATGGCTTCAGAGTTCATACGCTTTTGATTCGTGCAATAAGTTATGTCATAAATTTGATGGATCTATTTATTACAAGAGATGAAGGGCTTGATCAGGCCTTCTTTGATAGCGCTTAAAACATATAATACTATATGGAGACAACACCTTCGTCTATACGATATTTCTGGTGTCTAATCATTATTTTTGTAATAAGTTTATTTAGAAATATAAATACTGATATTACTTTTCTATACTTTTTATAAATCTAATGAACTTAGAGATTGGTTGGCTTTGAAACATTATACGTATTTATTTTTTTATTTTAGATAGGTAAATGCCCGTGCGTTGCAACGGGAAACATAATACTTTTTTTTTTTGAAAGCAAACGGGGGGAGAGAGCTTCCCCACCTAAATTTCATTTCCTCAACAGTTCAAAACGTACAAGAGTCAGACAGAATCGTTACAAGAGAGCAAGTACAAGCGCCATTCATCTAGCTTGGGCCTGAGTTCGGTTTTTAACCGTAAACGCCAAGCAATTAGATCATCACAAACTTTGCTAACGATGGAACGAGGCCGGGGGTGCTGTTGCTTGAAGACCTCGCCGTTTCTTGCGTCCCAAAGGCGCCAGAGAACCGTTTGTAGAACGAAAGGCCACAGCGCTGCGTTTACTCCGGTGGGCATGTTTGCATTCCAGACGTCGACGTCATCCAGCGTAGAGATGTGAGGCAGGTGTATCATATTCCAGACGGCAGCACTCTTGGGGCAGCCGAAGAAGACGTGATGGCGATCCTCGGTGTGGTGGCCGCACCGTTCGCAACGCTCGTTGTCCAGGACATGCTTGGCTACAAGATTAGTGCGCGTACTTAATCTGTCTTTGAAGTATAGCCACGAAAAGATCTTCACTTTGTTGGGCACCCGTGCCTTCCAGATCCTTGAAGCGTGTACATCTTCAGTGCCGTGATTGTTGAGAGCGCGATATGCATCCTTTGCCTTGTATTGCTTGCCCGTGATGTTCATGAGCCGCACGTCTGACAGATCATCCAACTGAACGCCCTGCAAGGAAATTAGAAGGGCTGCATGCTGTGCGCTGGCAGCCGTGGTTAGCCGGGGTCTAAGACGCAAATCAAAACTAGCCTGGAAAACTTCCTGCACCGAAACGTTAGGCCTCAGAGTGTGCGAGAAGAGAGCGGAATGGGTGATAGACAGGGGTCCATCAGGCAACCAGTGGTCATGCCAGAAGGAGGTGGCTGCACCGTTGTGGACATGGACGGTGGTGAGGGATCTATAAGTATTTAGCTCATCGTTGATGATTCGGCCAATGAAGGTATTATTCCTGATGGCAAGGGGGTTACCGTCCCCGCCATCATGAAGCAGCCAGGTTTTCCACGGCACATCTGCATCCGAGAAAAGTTTGTCAACAAATTTCATCAGAAGACAGTGGTTCTGTAGTTCTAGGTCCTTGACACTGAGGCCACCTTGTTCTTTGTCTAGTTGCAAAGTCTCCCAGGCAACAAGGCATTTGGAGCCGTGGCATGTGTCCTCGCCCGTCCAGAAGAAGGCCCGACGGCGACGGTCCACGGCATGGATGATCGTTTTCGGGATTTCCATGGCCGACATGTAGTGAAGTGGGATAGAAGCGAGGACGGCTGTAGAGAGGAGTAATCTGCCGGCTCGGTTCAGGAGGGAGGCGGCCCAACCAGATAGGTGTTTGTCAACGGAGGAAATCAAAGGGAGGCAGTCCGCAACACTGGCTTTATACGGTGAGAGGGGGAGGCCAAGGTATGTCTGGGGAAAGCCGGAGACGGTGGTGCCGAAGATGGAAGCGAGGGCATGGGAGGTATCATTATCAACGGCAACTGGCAGGAAAGTGAGCGTGTGTTGTATTGTTATTAAAAACAAACATTACAATCGTTTGTTTAGAACAATAATATTACACAAGTCTTCAAGAAAGATAATTAAAATATAACTCAAAATTTCAAGTCTAAGATGTGGCATCTGACTTCTTGAAGCTGAAGTATGTGGATGCTTGAAATTGTAGTTGGAAATATCCTGCATATAAAAGTTAGTTTATTATTTTTTAAGCTAAAGTACTATTGATATCTTGAAAAAAATATCGATTCATTACCTCTTTTATGGAGTCAAAACCTCTTCACTCCAGCACAAATTAGTTATCAGATGGGACTGACTGCTATATGCATCCCAGGTTTTTTTTAAAAAAACCCTTCAGTTATTGAACAACCAGCACGATCATGACAGTATCATGTTGTGATGCACACCGTAAATTTTAGTTGTAGAGATCATGACAGTATCGGGAGCAAAAAAAATCATAAAAGTAACAAAGGTTCACTGACCATGAGAGTAATGGCCGACAAGTAACAAAGGTCCTCTGATCACGAGAGTAATGGCGACAAATCTGTTGCCACTGAACAAAGGCACAAGCTAACAGATTAACCACTTACATGTTCACCTGCTGCACTCTGTCGTGCTGAATGGAACTGCGGTCCTGCACCCTTGTTGGTCTTTAAAAAAAATGGAACCTAGCTACAGCTGTAGACAAGTGACGACTGATCAAGGGATTGATTTACCTAGTCCAATTAAAAAAGTTATCTAAGATGCAACAGGTGGCAATATCATGCCTCCTTCTATCTGTCAGATATTTTGCCGTATCAGGCAAGAAGAAAAAATGGTTTTGTAGGTTTTTTGTGGCCTAGCTTTCCTATTTGTGTGCTTGATCAAATACAGGAATGGATAGAACGAATTAACATTATCAAACTCATGGTGATCCATATCAGTTTCAGGAGTTAGCAAATCACTTTCAAAATATAAGACATCTGAATTTAGTCTTGAGAATATGATTCACCCAACTCATAGTTCAAAGTTCAGGTTGTCAAATGAAATGCACGATTCAGAGTTCATGTTTTGCTCGTAATAACATGAGTTCAGAGATCATAGCAGCTTATTATTGTTTTTGAGGAAAACTGAACAAACAACGAGACCCTTATACTTCTATGCTATCTGTTCCCTAAAACCCAAATTTTCTAGCTTACACAATACTCCCTCCGTTCCAAATTGTAGTTCACTTTTGGCTTTTCTAGATACATTGATTTTGCAATGCACCTAGTTATACACTATGTCTAGATACAAAGTAAAAGAAATGGATCTAGAAAAGCCAAAGTGAACTATAATTTGGAACGGAGAGAGTAAGTTATATCATATTTGAAACCTGGAATTACAAACCAAATTATAGCAATCAAGGTTAATCAGACAACCACCAAAGTAACTTCAATTCTTAGTTTCAGGTTGAGGAAATGACATACATTTCAACTATCAAGAGGTAGGATGTGTATCTCAGGTTTCAATTTCCATGATTTATATTTCAAGTCTTAGTCTAATCTCTTACCGCCAACGCTGTGAAAGAAATAGTGCGCAAAATATGTGCTCCTGCATCCAAGACTCAATAGTCTACATCAATTAGGTAGAGAATTGAACATGCCTATCATGTAGACTGATTTGTCTGAAATGAAAGAACTCCATATTATTATTATTATTATTATTTTTAAAAAGAACTCTATATTTCCATTAACAGCTGAAATAGGTTCCATTACATTATGAAAAAAAGGCAATTGATGATATTGAAACGATCATAGCATAAACAGGAAGGCACCTGACCTCTAAAACATGGTCAGGTGAGGTTAGTCATTACTCAATAGAGATCTTTGCTTTCCTGAGAAGAAATTTACAGACCCACAAAGGAATTTTTACCAAGAAGCAAAATATACTACACAATTTTTTTTGACTAAATCAAGGGACCAGGTGCTAGGATTCATGCATGCTATGTTTGAGAAACCAAAGCTGGCTTTCATATGAAATCGATATTATAGATGTTGGATCCTTTTATTTGTTTCATCAATAGTAGCAGCGAGAGCCATTGATTCTTTTATGGACTAATGCTTTCTGAGTAGTGACACATAAACTATGCTGAATTACAATTATGCTTGACATATTGGTGTTTAGTGTCTTTTTTTTCCTACACAAAAATTCAATTTTTCTCAATGCAGAGACCACATATTGGTGTTTAGAAAGAACATACGCTACCATGTCTTCTCTCTAATATATAATATGAAAAAACTAAATTAATACTTCAAACATAGTTGCACAACTTGTAGTACGAAGTAATCAGAGATCAACCACCATTCTAGCTCCACACTTATTTAAAGATGTTTTTTACAACAAACAGTTGATAGAATTTGCTATAGGAAATCTTTTTCTGTACATAGAATCCATACAGAACTCTAAACTCATCCAAGATTCAGAGCTTCTTCTTCTGGACAACCATGCCCCTAATATACATTCACAGTAAAGAGCACTCACCAAGTTTGGATCCTCACTGAATCCATCGGTCAATTTAATCTGGCTAATGTATGTTGCACTATTGCTCCAATTTACTCTCAGGCCAAGCCAACAAGGCATTAGTGAATTTTACTAAAACTGAATAATTTCTTAAGCCTAAAATAGTCTATTACAGAAGGATTGAGGATTTACTGGGAGCAGTTATTTCTAAAAGGCCTAAAGCAGCCCTTCACGGGGCAAATATGGTGAGCTGAATCAAAGCCTTTTTTGGCAGTTTCAATTCAATATCTTCACTCATGCAAATGACCAAAAAAAAATGATGGCATCTGGGTGATGCACATCCGTGCGATTCAGCAAGAAGCATGTATATGACGCGATGTTTCTACCTATATGCAATTGCATCGACTTTTTAAAAAACTCGATCAATTTGCAAATCTGAGCTCAATAATCATAAATCCAGTAGTACACGCCTTCAGTTTTGATCAAAAGCAAACAGGAAACAAATGCTCACCTTTATTCCGACCAGCTGCCAGCCAGTTCATCGTCACGAAGCAGCCCAGCTCGTCGTGCAGGTTGCCCGTGCGCCGTGTGCGCGTATTTGCCGCACCACCCACTGGCCCGCACGCACACCAGGACCCGGCCCCTCGTCACGCTCGGCGCTCCTCGTCCACTGTGCGCCGCCTTCGCCGCCTTGTCGGTGGGGGAGGGACGGGAAGGAGGCGGGGGTAGCCGAGTCAAGTCAGACGGAGTCGAGGCACGACGATTGGCGCCATGGCGTCGGCGGACCAGGCCGGCCGTGGAGGATCTGGTCAGGCGGGGGGATCTTGCAGGCGATGTAGTCCTCGGAGCAGCAGTTGCAGAGGGCGAGCTGTTGCTGCCCTCGGGGCTATGGCCGCCCCTGGAGCGCACAACCGAGCGGGGTGCCTAGAGTTCCATCCATGAAGAGTACAGCAGGTACAGCGCTGGTCCTAAGTATTGGAGGACATGAGACGAAGCTAAAATTTTGGACCCTTTTTATATGAACACGATAATACTACTAATACTAGCAATCGGTAGTATACACACACATATTTTTGAATCGATACTATAACAAGCAGTTAACTGAATGCAAAAACAATATTCCTATGAAGGTATACATATTGTGTTACCTCAAAAGTTTTGTCTAACATTCCTTTGGTGATAGTTTCAATATCAATTGCATTCAACTATCCCTTCTCTTCGCTTTTTAGCCTTTGTTTTGTGATTGCCACAAGGATATTTTCTCGATGTCATGGTTTGTACTTTTAAAAAAATTAGAGATCAAGAGATCAAGCGATCAGCAGGATCAGACGTCAGACAATGAATTAGTAAAGGGACCTTGTGATCAAGGCCTCAAGGAAAGGGATTGGCCTCACCTGCAATGCCGCCGGCCGCCGCCGCTAGATCGCGATCAAGGGAAGGGACGGGATCACGGGAGTCGCCGAGTACCACAACCGAGTCGGCGCTGCGGTCGCGTGATCAAGTCTGACTAGTAACTACAGTACGAACCTGTTACCTGTACCTTGGGGCCCATCCAATATTTGGACCTGGGACGGGCGCCCCAGCCGCCCCACCCAAGGGCCGGGCCTGCTGCAGGTAGACCCTTCGACGTGATGAGCGTGGAGAGGATGGGGATTGGCGGCCGAAAGACGATCGTGGGCGGGCGGTTTGGACGATTTCGCCTGACGATTTCACGGTGTTGTGCTGCGGCTGCGAGTGGTGGATACGGCAATTCCACGGTCGAGGGAGAGCACGACGGCGCTTCCCAGACCCCCGGGCGGACTTCACGTCGGGGTGCGGGGTGTGTGGAGCGCGCGGGGCGGTTCTAGTTTTTGACGGCAGCGCG
Source organism: Hyparrhenia diplandra (assembly GCA_015847255.1). Lineage (NCBI taxonomy): Eukaryota > Viridiplantae > Streptophyta > Magnoliopsida > Poales > Poaceae > Hyparrhenia > Hyparrhenia diplandra. The sequence continues at coordinate 91,493 of JADLZK010002078.1, forward strand.
GTGATGGTGAAGCCGGGGACTTCCGAGGGGAGGCGGGGTGATTTGCCGGAGTCGACGATTTACTTTGAGGCTTTTTTAGCAGTACTTAGGTAGCATACCCGTGCGTTGCTACGGGACAATCTTTCTAATAAAAACGCATACAGATTGCATGATAAGATAAACAATACTATGAAAATTAAATACCAGTATTAAAGTGACATTTAATCCAAAACGCAAAGTTCATAAAATTAACAGTCATGGAGAGCATGGCTTTGCACGCTCACTTTGTGAAGTTAATTGTCTTGCAACCACAACTTGTAATTATCTTTATTATTAAGCACCTCCTTACAAGCCAATGATTAAAAATCTGCCATCAACACCTAAATCGTTTGTTCTTAGATGCACCTTCAAACTAATACAATATACGAGGCAAACTAAGATGCACTCCCGTAAACAAGAATAGACCATGGTATACAATATACGAGGCAAACTAAGATGCACCTATCTTTTACTTCCATCATATATTGTATACATGCAAATTTGAAAGAGCATCACTCATACTTTTTAAATAGGCCTAAGGCCAATAGCACCTATCCTATACATGGAAGAAACACTTCATGAGACACTCTACACAGGAAAAGGCTTGAAAATTGCAAGATTATTTTCTAGTTCAAAGGTCATGGTCCCAACCTAGAACATCCTTTCCTGTCAAGTGTAAAATTCTGCTCACCATATCTTGCTAGCAAATTAAAAGAACATGCTTCTTGTCAAGTGTAACATTCCGCCACCCTGTACTCGACTACGGGCCACCATGTACAACTACTGTACTCAAAAGGCTTGTGCTTCACATGACCACAGATACAAAATTTAAGACCTAGATGTGTGTGTTGTGATCCAAAAAATCATCAATCTCTCAATGAACAGACGATAATGATTCAACCCCACATGTTCTCTGATGTAGAAAAAATATGTTCAAAACTAAAATTCTAGTACACTGAAGATAAATGGCACCATAAGAACAATATGTAATTAACAGTCTTGAATCAATTAGACTGCTTGGTTGTAAAGCTAGATATAATTCATGAAAACGACACTAAACTGGAAGCAGCAGAACAAGGTTGTAAAGAACAGATGCTCCATACCTATGGGCATAACATGCGCTGAAAATTTCAAAGTCCCCACTGCTTTGGATTAACACCTTCCTTTTTCAACTTCTGAATGAGCTGCAAAACTCTCGTCCTCAGAAGCAGCTGCGTAGTTGCTTGCGAATGAAATTTAGCATGAAAAATATAGCACACCGATTAAAAGGCAATTCTACATCTAGTTGTTATAAGCATAATGACAATAATGAAAATGTAGTAAAGTAGCAGGCTAAGTACAAGAGAGCACCGAAAACTGGAGAAACAACGAGTTTTTTTAGGTGTAGTCAGTACATATCACCAACTAATTTATATATACGAAACAAGCTAAATTCATTTAACTTATAAAGTTCTAAAAAACATTTGAGCACGTGCCTCTAGATGTTCTACTACAATTACAGTAGAGGACCATTAAAATACATCACTTATGGGCAATATCTAGTGATAAAAAGATACGACCATTGAAACGGATTAAATAAAACATCAAACATGCAAATTATGAAATTACCATACTTTCCCGGTGCTTAGCTCCCAATGTAAAGCGCTAACACATCCACCCTAACTTCTTTTTTTATGAAATAGAAATACAGACACAAAGCAATGAGTTCTTGAGAGTCGAGAGCAGGCACAACACATACCGTCACTGGAGCACAGGGGGAGTGGAGGCGGACTGCCCATCTGAAGAGCTGCACACACAACAGACCACACTGGAAGTTTATTTTTTTTATAGCACTGAACTGAGCACTGAATGTTCATTGCTTTGCTAATACAGCCAGGTTAGGACTCCTTTTTTTTTTTAAGAAATGACACTGGCACAAGGCATATTAGACAAATAACATATGGAACCATACCCAATCCGCATTGATTTATCTATACAATCCCTATAAATCCAGTGCAAACACACCATGATTGTCCTTGTCTTCAAAATAATCCTGCAAAATAGGATCAGGCACACACATTTTGCCCATAATGCTACTCAAAATTTCACCACAGGATCATTACACTGAAAAAGGTGATGTTCACAATGGCATAAGAGATTGACAGAACAGGATGAGAAGAGCTTGAAATTATTAGCCCTTCCTTTTTTAAGGAAACTGATACTATTAGCACTACTATTAGCACTTGAGCAGTAATTGGACCCTAAAGAGAATTCTTAAGCCGCCCACAATAATATCATGTAAAATCAGCCATGGAATAGATCCCTATAAATGAAAATAGCAGCATTTTTTTAGATAAAGAAACAGTAATAATAAGATTGTGTCATAACAAAATTAGAACTAATAAGATTAATATTTCCTAATAAAACCTTGTTAGATTAAAATTTGCTGCCTCTGAATTCTATTGACTGCAATTTTTTGTTCTGGGATTGAAACTTTAGCTAGCAACACACGTTTTATTCCTTAGAGCATACCTCCTATTAAAATCAGAATTATTCACCTGAACACGGAACACTTCAGTAGCTCTTGATGCTGTGAATGAATTTGGAAGCGTGCTTCCTCTGAATTCAGTTCAAATTCAGTTGTTGGACTCCGTATACATACCTGAAAGTTATTTGTGCAGACGGGGGACAGTGACGCTTTAATCGCCCAACCATGATAAGAGTTAAGGTTCAATTCTCACAGGCAAAGCTATATGTTGTGGCTAGTTTATTTTTCTTCTCCTCATGAAATTTTTTTACAACTCTCTGCATAAATGAAAAAACAAAAGTAAGCCATCAGTACTGTGGGTGCATAAACAATTATTATGTCCATTGCATACACATATATTGGTAACTCTAACAAGGATGTTATCGACCAAAAGAAAGTTCACAATCGGACCGAAGAAATCAAACGATCTGAAGCAAAATCTTATCAAAGATTGTACCAAGCCAACTATTAGAGCATGACATAATTTATGCAAACTTGCACCATTTGTACAATTAGTAATTGGTGATTATGTTAACTATGAACAACGATTTCTCTTTTTAGATAGCAATCGATATCTCTACTACAACTAAATTCTTGGGTTTTGGCCGACAGAGTTCAGATCAAGATTGAGACACATACTGCTGGTAGCAAGGTGTCCGGGATTGTGGCGGGGCGTGAGGCCATCCCAAGATTCTGAAGATTAGCGGGCGTCGGTGTGAGGGCGAGGAGGCTTAGGAGACGAACGCCGTTGACCCGGAGGGCGTTGGCTGGGCTCGCCACCATCCGGGATAGCGACATTGGCGTGGGAGACGGCTGCGTGTGTCGTCGCCATAGGGGGAGTAGCAGGCGTCCTCCTCAGCTCTTCCGGCGATGTTGGCGTAGGTGATGGCCCATCGGCTTGATAGTGCCGGTGTGGCGACGAGGAGACATGAGTCATGCCATTGGGGATTGATGGTTGTTGGCGTCTTGTTGGGTAACAGATCACATTACAGCGGTTGTGCCATGCATTGTGGGAGTCAGTCCCGCTGGGTTTGATTGCTTGGGTGGCCTTCCTTGATTGGTGGCCTTCTTTGACTCACGATGATTTTTTTGGCGCATGCCTTCCATGTACGAGTGGAAATTATTTTCTTCTATGCATGGTGGCATTGTTTTTTTTTGGCGCTTGCCTTCCATGTACGAGAGCGGGATCCCACGGCAGGTATGGGTGGTGGGAGGGGAGGGGGTCGCATGGCAGGGTATGGCAGAGTCAGCAACAAAGTCGCACAAAAAAATAGTCTTCCTTTTGTTCTTTTTATGTTGTAGAGATATACTAGGAAATATGCTTATGCGTTGCTACGGGTACATCGGTGAATTTTTGGATGTCAAATAATATGTCACATTGAGTGTTCGAATACATCAGAGGAACAGTATTCACTCGTTCGCACGTCACATGTCCACAAAGGAAGTAGAGCGATCAAGTTCTCAACAGGTGCCACGGCAGGTCGGCAGCAGGGCAGCCCCCATCTCGTTTTTCTTTTTATCATAACTAGCAAATATGCCCGTGCGTTGCAACGGGAGGAGAAATTATCAAATGTTTAACATGTTCGCTTCATTTGTTACACAACTACAACAACACAACAACTTATTTTGTATAGTTGCTACTTTTTTATGTTGTGATTGGTTTTCTACATCAATCACAAACGAACTGGCTAATAAACTGAAATAAGAATGACAATGTTACATATCTAGTTATCCTTTAGCTTTCTATAAAATTTAAAAGCTATCTATTATCTCCTAATTCATGTGGTGATAATAATTTATCCATAATTTAAGTCAACAACTTGGTAATAGAAAACATTTGTTTATTATGTAGGAAAAAAAGATGAAAGTTTCAAAATAAAATATAATAAAAGGATGTATCGTTTTTTTTACTTGCATTGGTGTTGTTATTCTTTTCTTTCTAGAATGATGCACACATGACTTGTTATTTTCCATTCGATAATAGCCTATAGACCATATTTTTATTATTTATATGGAGAAGGTATAAGAGAAGTTGAAAAAATCATTATGATAGAAAAACATGTTTTATAGTACCTGAATGAAACGTTCTAGTCAATGATATTTGCACGAACAATAATTCTTTAGCCTCCTGGTACAATTTAGTGTATGTGCAGCAAATAGCCCCCTCAACTATAGGTAATTGTTTTATGCATATAGCAAAATCACCAACTTGATTTTTTTAATGAGCTTTTCCTTTCACGAAAATCATGCACAGCAGATCGATGGTCACCGGCACACGTACCTTTGCATGATTTGTTTGCTGTAGATGAAATTAAATATTCGTTTTCTTGGAGCTAGCACATCGAGTTGGACGCGGACACCACAGATTTGGGCAAGGGGAGCGGGACGAGCATGGTGCCTTGTTCACGTAGGGAGACCAGGCGCAGGACGGCAAGGACTCTCGCTGACTCATGATTAAGCTGAGACGGAGCGAATAGGAATCGTATATAATACGTATCTATCGGGCAGGCAGAAAAAGAAGGCGATGACGGACCAAAAATTTTGGTGGACCAAAATTTGGTGGACTGAAATTTCCTCGCTTTATTAGTAGGTATAGATAAATCTTTTCTCTAGCCACGGCAAGGTGTGGAAACCCACATAGAAGGCACACAACATTGAATATCAAGTTCTCAACAGGCGCCACGGCAGGTCGGCAGCAGGGCAGCCCCCATCTCGTTTTTCTTTTTATCATAAATATTTTCTCTAGCCACGGCAAGGTGCGGAAACCCACATAGAAGGCACACAACATTGAATCTTATCTTAATTAATAGGACAGAAGTATATGCTCAGCTCAGACCCAATTACCTCTCCTCCCAATTCTGGATCACGTGTTGTAGTGTAGTTAGTTCAACCAAGTTCTATGTTGTTAGAAAAACCAATACGGTACTAATAGTTATTACTTACTACTCTGTATTACAATACATAATTGCAAGGCAAGAGTCATCTTATCAAAACAAAGACGGTCCGCACAAAATCAGCCCATGGATCGAAGTGGGCTGACTTGAGGCCCTGATTGGATGAGCGGAAGAAAAAACTGGTGGCTGCGCGATTAAGGCCCAATTAAGGTACATATAGGGGCAGACGGAAAAAGGAGGTGGATAAGAAATTTTCTCTCTTTATTAGTAAGTATAGATATATAAGATACTCCATAAGTAAGATAAGAAATGGAGGACACTACTATTAGTGTAATCGCGGTAATGCGTGAGTCGAAGAGATTTGAAACCTGAAACAGGCTATAAACGCTGCAGCATGTGTCCCGTATGGCCTTGCCGAGCAGCCGCTGAACCTGTAACAGTCATCCGCTCCTAAACAAGTCTATACTTTATTATTTGAGAATTTTATGGTGCTTGGAGGAACGTTCCTCCCGTTGATTTTCTTCTGCCCAGTTCCTCCCCTTAATTCTTGTAATTAAGGCTGTTTAATATTTTTCCTAATCCTGGCTTCTAATTCCGAAACCAACTTCGCCGCACTCCCTGTGAGATCTCGCTTCCCGTACGGTCCTCCATCCCGCTCTCTCCCATCGCCGCCGGGTCGTCTCGTCACCCAGCTCGCCTCCCGTCTCCGTGCCGCCTCGCCCGGCCGCGCTGGCAAAAGCGTCGCCCGCCTTTGCCGCCCCCCGCGCTCGCTCGCGCATCCCCAAGCGGCCGCACCGCCCGTCCCAGCTGATGTGCGACCCGCGAGCTTGGCGGCGCTGCGCGCCGACCAACGGTGGTGGTGGTGGTCTCGTCGCGGCGTCGGGGCCCTGGGGCAACCACGGCCCCCGCCGTGGAGGCGGCGGCGGCGTCCATCTCCATGCTTGGTTAACCCTCTCGGTTTGCCTATCTAACTCTGGATGGTAGGCCGTAGAGAAATGCAGATCCACTTTGTAGAGTTTAAACAATTCTTCCCGAGGTTCTTGACAAAGATGGGGTCTCTATCTGTGACAATAGTCTTAGGGAGACCATGGAGCTTAACCACATTGTCTAGAAACAATTGAGCAATGGAACTTGCTGTGTATGGATGTTTTGTGGGTATGAAGTGTGCGACTTTGTGAATATGTCAACCACCACCAAGATCAGTATCCTTGAGATTTTGGGAGGCCCTCTACAAAATCCATGGAAAGGTCTTCCCACACACCATTTGGGATAGGCAAAGGCTGTAGGAGGCCTCTTGGATGAGTGTTGCTATGCTTAGCATGTTGACAAGCGAGCCTTGTTTGACAAATGACTCCACATCTTGCTTCATGTTTCTCCATGCAAAGTGTCTCTTGACCTTGTAATATGTAGCTGAAATTCGAGTGACCCCCAACAACCTTTGGAATGGCGGGCAACAATCAACTTGGTTTGGAGAGCGAGTTTTGGCCAATCCATATTACGTCTTGAAACGATGAGGCCTTTGTCCAAGCTATAACCTTCAGAATCGGGGGTTAGAAACAACTAATCTCTCGAAATAATTGCTTGAGCCACGGCATCGGTGTGTAGGAATTTATGACTTCACGAAGCCACATAGGTTGGATGGGTAGATATAGTGTCTTGAGAGAAAATAAGTGAGCTACCTTGGAAAGAGCATCGGTGCCACATTCTCCTTACCCTTTTACGTAGACAATCTTGAAGTTGAGACCCATTAGTCTAGTCGTAGCTTTTTTCTGTATTTCTGAGTGTAAGTTACGCTCATTCAAGTATGACAGAGATTTATGATCTGTCACAATCACAAATTCATTCCTCTCGAGATAGTGCCTCCATTTCTCCACTCCCATAATCGAGCTAGAAATTTCTTCTCATAGATGGACAAATTCTTGTGTGTGGGTCCCAAAGCCTTGCTTAAGTAAGCTATAGGGACGTCCATCTTTGCATCAAGGCGACACCCAATCCATCTCCACAAGCATGTTTTCCAAGGTAAATGGTTCTTTGAAGTTTGGCAAAAGCTAATACAGGTGTCTCGAGTCATGGCTAATTTTACCTACTCAAAAGCTTTGTTGTCAGCTTTGAATTCAGCTAAAGCTGTTTCACTCTCAAGAGGTTGGTCAATGGTTTGGTCATAATTCCATAACCCTTGACAAATCTTACGTAATAGCCGAGTGAGGCCCAAGAACCATTGATTGGTACTGCGGCCAACGCAACATGGCCTCAATCTTTGTGTTGTTAGTAGATACACCTTGGTCGAAATAATATGGCCCGGTATTCCAAAGAAGTGCGGGCAAAAGAGCATTTCTTTGGACTTGAGATAAAGCGATGTTGTCTCAAAATCTGCAAGACCGCTTAACATGCATCACATGGGCTTCCATTGTAGGGCTATATATTAAAATGTCATCGGAAAAACCAACACAAATTTCCTTAGAAAAGGCTGCAGAATATGATTCATAATGCTTTGGAAGGTGGTAGGGGCATTAGTGAGGCCAAAAGGCATGACCTTGAACTCATAATGGTCCTGGTGGGTCTTGAAAGCGATCTTATGTTCATCGAAGGGTGCATTCTTACTTGGTGATAGCCAACCCTCAAATCCAGCTTAGTGAAAAACCTTGAGCCTACCAACTCATTAAGAATTTCTTCCAAGATTGACATAGGAAATCTATTCTTGATTGTCAAATCATTAAGCTTCCTATAGTCCACACAAAATCTCGAGGACCCATCTTTTTCTTCACCAACGGGAGGGGAAGCAAAAGGGGCGTGACTTGGAGTTATCAACCCGACTTGTAACAAATCTTGCACTTGTTTCTCAATTTCAGATTTGTGTAGAGGAGAGTAATGATATGGTTAGAATTAGCCCGACAAAGCATTAGGAAGGAGAGGTATTGTATGATCATACACCCTTCATGGTGGTAGTACCTTGGGTTCGAAAACACATCCTCATATTGATCAACAATGTATGGAGTGGTGCGGTAGACTCACCTTTCAGTGTGCATGTATTGTGCTCTTATGTGGAGTTATGATGTCCACCAATGCATAAGCCCAAATGTCATTCCCTTTTGTGATTTGAACACCTTAGTAGGCGACATTCTTTGAGAGGGTTGGTGGTGATGGCAACTCTTGTGTAGTGTGATGGGCTTGCCTTTCTCTGGAAATGACATAGTATACTTGGCCCAATCAAACTACATAGGGCTGTGCTCGAGTCAACCAATCAAACCCCGGGATGGCATCATAGTGGTGCATATCCAACACAATCATGTCATAGGACATTGTGCGTCACGCCGGTACAATTGCAGATTTGCTACTTTCCTTGAGGTTGTCGGTATATCTCCATTAGCCGACTTTTACGCTTTTGGCGGGGTGGTTGTGTGGGTAAGTTAGCAACTGCACAAGCGCTCATCGATGAAGCTGTGGAGTCTTGTCACTATCAATCAAAATCAACATTGTCTTGTCACGCACCTTGGCTTTGAGCTTCATGCATTTAACTTTGTCGACCCTTGATATAGCATTCTGAGACAATTCTCCTAGTTCCTCATTTTGAATGTCTTCCCGACCCGGATCATTCGAGAACATCATCGCTAGCTCTCTATCAAGGTCATTGGGAGGCGTTAGTGCATTCACTTGGGGTTTGTTTCTTTTTGGGACATACTTCCATGTGACCGGGCACATATTTTTCACCACAAGTGTAGCTGCCCATTGGCCTTTCTATAGTCTCAACCGCTCGTCCTTCCATGACACGATTGGTTGAGCTTAACTTTTCATGTCATGCGCCGCCACGTGCAATTGGCCTGAATGGAGCATGTGTCTTGCCCTATTTAGCTTTGGCTCCCTCGAACTCCCCTGTTGTATCTTAGCAATAATGGATGATTTAACCATCGTTGGAGGTTGCTAAGCTTCCACTATGCCTCTCAATTCATCCTTCAATCCCCTCATGTATTGTGTTGTGAAGAACAAGTCATCATGGGAATTATGCATGGTGACTGGTATTTGGGGCACTGAAACTTAAGCGTATAGTCTTCCAAAGCACGATCTTGTTTCAATTCTAGCAAATCTATAAGAGCACTGAAAAGAAAATCATCGATCCAAATTCTTCCTCCACTAGAGAACGCAGTGGGGCCAATCCCACGATGGTGTGGTTACGCTTATAAGCGATACCGCCGGGCGACATTACCCTCAAAATGAATTCTTCTTTGCGATCACCCTCATGCCATCCGGAATCTTGTACAAAGCAAAATAGCTTTCACAATTATCTTTCCACACTTTGGGATTTAAACTTAGGAAATTGCATCTTTGGCAATAGGTGGGGAGGGTAATCATTGGGATGTTCCCTTCTCTTGTGATTATCCCTTGGATGTGGGAGGTTCCCTTCTCTGGTCCCTCTGAATTGCTCTTTGTTATTGGCAAACACGATGCGAGCTCATTTCGAATGGTCTACTTGAGAAGATTGGTCTTTGGAATCAACTGATCAAACCCGTTGCCATATCAAAGGGATTACCAGTGTGAGTTGGGCAAGCTGGCGCACCATTGGATCTCACGTGCGGCATTACGCGTTGTTCGGTACCGTAAACTCATCCATAGCAGCGTGCGAGGTCCATTTGTAACATCCCAGATGTTAATATACAATAAAAAATAATAATCATGCATCATAAGCATTTACAGCATTTATATTAGTGAACCTTGATATGCATCAAGTAAAATAAGTTTAATTATTTATTTATCAATTGTTTGTGCTTAGGGATGAGAGTGATTTTATTTTGATCACATGTTTTTTTTTATCCTAAGTATGTGGTTGGATGATTGTTTTTATATTTATGAATTGATGGTTTGAAATTTTATCAAATTCCATTTTGAGTTGGATTTCGAAAACCCCTAGTTTCAAACTCTAGATTTACCCCTTTTTCCATATTTTAAAATCCATGCAAATTTGACAAAACTTTCAAAGCTATTTTGTAGATCTTGTTTAGATATACAAAGTTTTGTGTTTTTGAGTTTTAAAGTTTTTATATAAATTTTAAAAGTAATTTTGAATTCAAATTCCTTCCTTTTGACCCATTTGAAAGTCTATTTTTGGAAACCGGAATTTGAAAATGTTCCTTTATGAAATGTAGATCTTGAAAAGTTGAGCAAATTTCATTCTTGGAGATTTTGAGTGCAGTTTTAGGAAATTTACAGGAATAATTGGAAGAAATTGAAAAGAGGAGAGTATTTCACGGTGTTTTTGCACATGGTTGCCATGCCGTCCTTCGTGTTCATGCTGCGTTAGCCGTGGCCGCCGACTCGGCGCGCTTCAGCTGCGTTCACGCGCTAGCTGTGCCGCTGGCCGCGTGCGGACGAAGTTCGCAAAAGCCCCCGTCGTATTCTCGACTGCGTTCCTTTTCTCCTTCAAGATCGATGCGCGCTCTCCTCTTTCTTCCTTTCTTTTCTCTTCGCTCGCCGCCGGACAGCTTCGCTCCGCCGCGTGTATCGCCGCCGCTGATCGCCAATCGCTCACGCATTGACCTCGCTAGCAGCTCCTGCTTCGCCCTTCGCGCACCTGGCTCAAGCTCTCCAATTCTTTGCCCTCATAGCGCCGAATCGCCGCCGCTGGCTCATCTCCTCCGCGGATCGGCAGGACGCCGCCAGCGGCGCCTTGCCGCCGTGGCGCTTCTCCCGGTGAACCTCGGCCGCTATGCGCCGCGGCGCTTTAGCATTTCCTTGATGCCCCTCGATCATGACGGCTCATTTGTTTCTCATTCGAAGCCTCGACGCTCTGAACGCCGCTTCGCCGCCGGGGCAACCATACCGTCCGCTTCGCAAGATGGCTCGAGGGCTACGCCATCTCGGCCGAGCCGCGGGCTACCCCTCGAAAGTGCGCGTAGCATGCCGGTGCTCATAAGCGCCCTTCCTCACGCTAACGAGCCCGCGCCGGCTGAAACGCCGGAAGTTTAAACCACAATCGGGCCGAGTCGCCCGTGATCTCGAGGTGAGAATTAGGAAAAGTCAAGGGGCTAAGTGAAAAGTCTGCGGACTTGTTTAAAATAGTGCTAAATAGTGTCTTGTACTTGTTTTGTAATTTTTTATAAAGGTCGGGGATCTTTTTTGTAAAGTTGCTAGGCAGGGCTTTAAGCGGGCGCTTTGGGCGGCGTTATCGCCTTCCTCGTGGGCGCATTGTTTTTGCGAGGGCCCTAGCGCGATTAAAGTACAAGCACGCCACTTTGAGCCCGGGCGTTTTCCTTTTCATAAATGTTTTATCAATTTGTATTTGTTGAATAAGTACTCTGTTTTGTTATTTTTCATATAAATTCAAATCTTGCTTTAAAAATTACTGAAAATTTTTGTGTGTAGCCTTCCTATGAGTATATCTACTTATGAAAAATTTGAAACTTTTGATTTTTGAATAGATCTTGCATGTTTTAAAAATACAAATTTTAATTGAAAAAATGCATCTTCTATGATTTTTTTGAAAATAAAATATTTATTCAAAAAATCATAAAAAATTTATTTGGTACTGTTTTTATGATGTGTTCTACTTGTATAAAAAGTTTGGAGTCGTTTTGAAATGTTTTAAATTATTTCTTCGTATTCTATGCTCTATTATTTCATGGTTTATAATTTGTTTAGTGTCAAATAATTTAGGTTTTTGTGACTTTTGCTGTTTTGGTGAAACTTGGACCATAAATATAATCAAGTGGTCCTTGAGAACTCCTAAAGTAAATGGTGATGATATATCTGTAGAGTGTTCAATGTTGGTTTTGCTGCTGCAACTTTATCGCGAAGTTGTACTCGCGTTCACTACTGCGCACCGTAGTTATCATATTTTAAATATATGGCAATCATGTTGCGCATATATTATTTCTCGCAGTGAATCCAGATCGAGTGTCCAAATCAAGCGTTCCCGCAAAAGGCTTCATCATCCAGCGAAGCTGGTTCGATTTCTCTCCGGTTTTCTCTCAAGAACTAGGTTATCTCCGCCAACGACGCAAGCTCCTGCGTATTTAAACCCTTTTCCTTGATATTTTTAAAAGCTTATATCACTTTTGTTTATGCTTTATTGCGGGATTAAGTAATAGGAGTTGAGTGATAACCTAATTGCTGCATTACCATCCTTGCTTATTTCAATACCATCCTTGATAACCTCGTTTCATTTCAAAATGTTTAGTGATGCTTAGCCTCGCTTAATTAGTTCGCTTTTTCATCAAAAATGTTTTTATTTGGAGAAGATGGTACTGCTTTCGAAAAAGAAAGAGATGTAGTGATGAATTTGAGATCGGACGGGACGTAGGTTGAAAGCCTCGCGATACCTAGTCGCGTGCTTTGTCCCGCGTTGGTCGCTAAGGACCGCCCGCTGTTTAGATTGTTGAAAGTTCGACTTTTTGAACGCATGCTGCGCCTGGAGGCCGCTTTGGGTCTAATGGCACGCCTGATCGCAGTCACCCCAGTGTCGAATGAAATCTAATCGGCCACATGTCCCGTAGCTTTCGACCTGGAGGTGTGCTCAAATCGGGAACGGGACAACCGCCAGCACCGGAGTGGGAGAGATGGCGGGAGTAGCATGTACCCACCCTACTCGGGCTCAAACCGCTCACTAGGACGGGGTAGGGAGGTGGAGTACTCGCGGTCTCGTGATGGCATGGACCCAACATTCCGCTTTGGACTGAAATCGAAAGTGAGGGTTGATATATGCAAGCTTTGAGCGCTAGCATATGTCGTGGTGGTTAGGAATCCCCTACCGGTATTAATCGGTTCGAAAAGGTTCGATGCCGATCGAAGTTCAGCAATCCGGCTTAATACAAACGCAACACGCAACACGCGACTTAACAGCGACGGCGCGGTCCCACTAGACAGTTACACGACTAGAAAACGTAAGCGCGCGAAAATGCGCCACCCTTGGATCAAAGCACGCCTCACATTGTGCGCGTCTTGTCTCTGTTGGATGTCCGGCAGCGGTCAAGTAGCGTCTCCGGTCGCTACA